>JAPDOI010000691.1:0-310602 GCA_029168955.1 Aplectana chamaeleonis
ATAAATACAAATTTACCTGATAAAAAACAGTTGATAAATAATAAAGAAAGGACTTCCAGCCAATGTTTTTGACTAGATGTGTAAATAAATCCGAAGAAAGTTCTATTTGATTGAAAAATCAATTTCAAGCCAGCTGATGTTCTTGATACTAGAGATCATCGATGCCGATGATGTGGGGTGGGCTCGTCCACCATCAAAAGACAAGGAAGTTCAGGCTTAAAATTTGGCCTAGAACAGCGTTTTTTTCGCGGTTTTTTCTTATAGGTTCTACTACTCTATACCCAGAAAAGGGTTCAGAGAGGAAAGGAAGACGAGCATATTTGAGCGCGACCACTGCCTTTAACGCCCAGCTGGATAGGCTGCGTTGTCCGCGGGATAGTGGCCGAAAAGCCCGAAATTCGAAGTTTCGTCTCTTTCTTCGAAGTGACTGTCCCGGTCAAGCAGCTACTTAAAGGCAGTGTTCACGATGATTTTCGTTCCCGATTTTTTCACTCAAAACAAAGCGTTGGCCACCGTGTGTTACAGAAATTACGAAGAAACGGCGAGAAACGCACTAAAAACGTCATATTTCAGTGAGCATTAATCTCTGGCCTGGACTAGTTGTCCAGTTGTGATGAACATGTTCACGGTGGTTGTCACCGGTGAAAATATGGGTCAGTCGAAAATGGACGAATGTTCCAGGCAATGCAATAGTACTTAGCTAGGGTCCAGAAGAAAAGAACGGAGCAACAGAAAGCAAATATTTGTAAAGGACGGGCCCCACAAATGATTCTTCATTGTCACAACGAAACAGTTCCTGTGAGAGTAAAAGAGGTGGGGTGAGAGTAAAGGATTTCGTGACCTTCTGATGCATTTTTCTCGATTCCTTCGTCATTTTTGTTCTACCCGGGGGCCAGACAATCGATTTAGCTATTAATCTCAAAATCGAAGATTATCGTGAACACTGCCTTTAAAGACAGGGTTCGCGATAAAAACGGTTGTTGTGCTATCTTTCCCCAATTACCGGTATTGCTATAAATGCCTCTTTTGTCAACTTTCATGTATTCTGCTTCTGAAGTGATTGTGAACAGTAGCACTTCTGCATACTACTGACTACGTTCATAGCAAAATAAAAGACGGCCGGGTTTTTTCATTTATATTTTACTTTTGTGATGACCAAATCTACATTCTCTCATCAAGAGAGCTCGAAAATCGATTAGCATTATGAACCCTCTCCTTTGAAAGTAGGGTGGAGTATACACTCTCGTAACAACGTGATTACGGAGATAGCTACGGCAATAAAATGGTATGCACAGAAAAGCCTCAGTTTGAATGCTTACTTCGCAAGCGTTAGGTAAATGTTATACTTTGTCATTGTCATAAGCGAAAGACATGACATTTAGCACAAATCGTGGCGGGACCAGCACAGGAACAACGGCACTGAAAACGCGAAATGCCGGACCGCACCGATTGCCAACACATGCGTCAAATGGAGTGTTTGGTGGTGTGACTGCACAACCCACAGCAGATGCTACGCCTAAGTTATTGATTCCACCACAAATCATGGTAGAACCACGAATTCGTAGCAGCGACGCTGTTTTTGAGGTAGATTTTGTTCATTCGATATGCTGCTAAAGGCAGATGTGAGAGAATGGTCAACATAGGAACTAATAGAGAATTCCGAAACATAAGAAGCGTGAAATAAAGTAGGAAATAAACGATACTATTAATGAGTAGCTTAGGCGTGCAACAGTTTTGACTGTTCCCGCTTGAAGGATTGGCCACAACCCAGGAATTTCCCTCTCCTGAGGCAAATACAATACCCGCACTAATTTTCTCAAAAAAGCCGCAAAGTCGCGAAATCGCGACTTTTGCGACTTTTCGTCATAACTCCGCCCAAAGTGCTCCATTTGAGAAATGAAGGACACAATTCAAATCAGCATCGAGAGCTCTTTCTTTTGAGCTTTTGCATGTCTTACGGTCAAACAAGGCATATAGGTCTAACACAATCAATCGAGTTGGCGAAGGGGAAATTCAAGTATTTTCTGGTTATTTGACGTAATTCAACGTCCACCTCAACAGTGTTAACGTGATAGACAACAATTCAATAAACTGTCTGCTGCCGACCGACTTTTTCTGCGAAATCTCGGTTTTTTGACTTTCTAAACCCGAAAATGTCACCATTTCTACAGCGGCAAGCCTCCTGTTGCTCAGATTCACAGAGAGTAGCAATTTTTTTTCTTAAGCTGTGTCTGAATCGACCCATGGTGGAGAACTTGAAGAAAATTTAAGACGTGAAAAGTGGTTCGCAGCGACGTCAAATGAGCGATCTGACTGCAGCCCTTCCAAGAAGGCCCGTACTCCCTCTTAGGGGCTGGCAATATTTGCAGCTGCTCGCTGTACATGATAAATAGTTCGAAAAACCATACCAGATTTTTTGCCATCTATTCTTTTAAAACTCAAAATCGTGTAGTAATCATCGATAACTTCTATGTGGTCTCCGATACCCACGATCAGCCGCTTCCCGAAATTTAGAATGCTGGTGGTAAGGGCTTTCCAATGGGGTAATGTTTGCTTGTTTAAGTTGGGATAAATCCTTCGGTTTCTCAGATCTAAAGGAGTAATTTATTGTTAGTCCCTCGCTTTGCGTCTCTGCGTCTCTGCCTCTCCGCGTCCTGCAGGTTGCGTCGGAACTCGTCCGGCCAGCGCCGTCCGATCTCGTCCGCGGCGCGATGTCCGAACTCGTCCGCCTGGCGTCCGAAATCGTCCGGCACGCAAATCGCAGAAATACGTTGACATCAAGGGAAGGTGCTCGAGCGCAGGATATGAACACTGAATGATCACTGGTAGATAAGGTATTGGGAAATACCAGCTTTTGGGGAAGGCATTAGTAATTAAGGAAGCCTTCAAAATCTAGTGTTTTTTTAATTCACCTGGTTTAGTTGAATGAATTACTATCAGTGCATGAAACTCTGGCAGAATGGCTTTCAGGGTGCAATAGTGGACTTCTGAGTGGAATCTTATCTGGACACATACAGACCTAAATAGTAGATACGATGTTTTTATGACTGTCAACTCAAAGAAAAATACCAACTCAATCAAAACCGCTTCAAAATCAGTCAACCCCTCGATATTCTATAGAACCGGTTTGATAAAAAAAATTGAATCCAATATCGAATGACACATATTTTCAAAAGGAAGAGTTTCCTAAAGGATTATTACGAGGATATCACCTTCATGAAGGGGTGTTCCTCCCCTGAGACCGTCCAAATAGGGTTTAAACTGATTTCCACCCCCGAAACACCCGATACACGACAGATTCAGCTTCCACGCAGGGGAATTCCTCCCCTGAGCGACGGTGCAGCCGCAGGCTGCAGCGTCCAAATAGGGTTCAAACTGATTTCCACCCCCGAAACACCCGATACACGACAGATTCAGCTTCCACGCAGGGGAATTCCTCCTCTGAGCGACGGTGCAGCCGCAGGCTGCAGCGTCAAAATAGGGTTCAAACTGATTTCAACCCCCGAAATACCCGATATACGACAGATTCAGCCTCCACGCAGGGGATTTCCTCCCCTGAGCGACGGCACCGTCCAAATAGGGTTTAAACTGATTTCCACCCCCGAAATACCCGATACTCGACAGATTTAGCTTCCACGCAGGGGAATTCCTCCCCTGAGCGACGGTGCAGCCGCCGGCTGCAGCCTCCAAATAGGGTTCAAATTTATTCCCACCCCCGAAACACAATTTGATACACGACAGATTCAGCTTCCACGCAGGGGAATTCTCCTCTGAGCGACGCAGCCGCAGGCTGCAGCGTCCAAATAGGGTTCAAACTGATTCACCCCCGAAATACCCGATACACGACAGATTTAGCCTCCACGCAGAAGATTTCCTTCTCTCAGCGACGGTGCAGCCGCAGGCTGCAGCCGTCCAAATAGGTTTTAAACTGATTTCCACCCCGAAATACCCGATACACGACAGATTCAGCTTCCACGCAGGGGGAATTCCTCCTCTGAGCGACGGTGCAGCCGCAGGCTGCAGCGTCCAAATAGGGTTAAAACCGATTTCCACCCCCGTAATACCCGGATACACGACAGATTTAGCCTCCACGCAGAAGATTTCCTCCTCTCAGCGACGGTGCAGCCGCAGGCTGCAGCGTCCAAATAGAGTTTAAACTGATTTCCACCCCGAAATACCCGATACACGACAGATTCAGCTTCCACGCAGGGGAATTCCTCCTCTGAGCGACGGTGCAGCCGCAGGCTGCAGCGTCCAAATAGGGTTCAAACTGACTTCCACCCGAAACACCGATACACGACAGATTCAGCCTCCACGCAGGATTTCTCCCCTGAGCGACGGCACCGTCCAAACAGGGTTTAAACTGATTTCCACCCCCGAAATACCCGATACTCGACAGATTTAGCTTCCACGCAGGGGAATTCCTCCCCTGAGCGACGGTGCAGCCGCCGGCTGCAGCCTCCAAATAGGGTTCAAACTGATTTCCACCCCCGAAATACCCGATATACGACAGATTCAGCCTCCACGCAGGGGATTTCCTCCCCTGAGCGACGGCACCGTCCAAATAGGGTTTAAACTGATTTCCACCCCCGAAATACCCGATACTCGACAGATTTAGCTTCCACGCAGGGGAATTCCTCCCCTGAGCGACGGTGCAGCCGCAGGCTGCAGCGTCCAAATAGGGTTTAAACTGACTTCCACCCCCCAAATACCCGATACACGACAGATTCAGCTTCCACGCAGGGGAATTCCTCCTCTGAGCGACGGTGCAGCCGCAGGCTGCAGCGTCCAAATAGGGTTCAAACTGATTTCCACCCCCGAAATACCCGATACACGACAGATTTAGCCTCCACGCAGAAGATTTCCTCCTCTCAGCGACGGTGCGCCGCAGGCTGCAGCGTCCAAATAGGGTTCAAACTGACTTCCACCCCCGAAACACCCGATATACGATAGATTCAGCCTCCACGCAGGGGAATTCCTCCTCTGAGCAACGGTGCAGCCGCAGGCTGCAGCGTCCAAATAGGGTTCAAACTGATTTCCACCCCCGAAATACCCGATACACGACAGATTTAGCCTCCACGCAGAAGATTTCCTCCTCTCAGCGACGGTGCAGCCGCAGGCTGCAGCGTCCAAATAGGGTTCAAACTGATTTCCACCCCCGAAATACCCGATACTCGACAGATTTAACTTCCACGCAGGGGAATTCCTCCCCTGAGCGACGGTGCAGCTGCTGGCTGCAGCGTCCAAATAGGGTTCAAACTTATTTCCACCCCCGAAACACCCGATACACGACAGATTTAGCCTCCACGCAGGGGAATTCCTCCTCTGAGCGACGGTGCAGCCGCAGGCTGCAGCGTCCAAATAGGGTTCAAACTGACTTCCACCCCCGAAACACCCGATATACGACAGATTCAGCTTCCACGCAGGGGAATTCCTCCTCTGAGCGACGGTGCAGCCGCAGGCTGCAGCGTCCAAATAGGGTTCAAACTGACTTCCACCCCCGAAACACCCGATATACGACAGATTCAGCCTCCACGCAGGGGAATTCCTCCTCTGAGCGACGGTGCAGCCGCAGGCTGCAGCGTCCAAATAGGGTTCAAACTGACTTCCACCCCCTAAACACCCGATATACGACAGATTCAGCCTCCACGCAGGGGAATTCCTCCTCTGAGCGACGGTGCAGCCGCAGGCTGCAGCGTCCAAATAGGGTTCAAACTGATTTCCACCCCCGAAATACCCGATACTCGACAGATTTAGCTTCCACGCAGGGGAATTCCTCCCCTGAGCGACGGTGCAGCCGCCGGCTGCAGCGTCCAAATAGGGTTCAAACTGATTTCCACCCCCGAAATACCCGATATACGACAGATTCAGCCTCCACGCAGGGGATTTCCTCCCCTGAGCGACGGCACCGTCCAAATAGGGTTCAAACTGATTTCCACCCCCGAAATACCCGATACACGACAGATTCAGCTTCCACGCAGGGGAATTCCTCCCCTGAGCGACGCTGCAGCCGCCGGCTGCAGCGTCCAAATAGGGTTCAAACTGATTTCCACCCCCGAAATACCCGATACTCGACAGATTTAGCTTCCACGCAGGGGAATTCCTCCCCTGAGCGACGGTGCAGCCGCCGGCTGCAGCGTCCAAATAGGGTTCAAACTTATTTCCACCCCCGAAACACCCGATACACGACAGATTTAGCCTCCACGCAGAAGATTTCCTCCTCTCAGCGACGGTGCAGCCGCAGGCTGCAGCGTCCAAATAGGGTTTAAACTGACTTCCACCCCCCAAATACCCGATACACGACAGATTCAGCTTCCACGCAGGGGAATTCCTCCCCTGAGCCGCCGGCTGCAGCGTCCAAATAGGGTTCAAACTGATTTCCACCCCCGAAATACCCGATATACGACAGATTTAGCCTCCACGCAGAAGATTTCCTCCTCTCAGCGACGGTGCAGCCGCAGGCTGCAGCGTCCAAACAGGGTTTAAACCGATTTCCACCCCGAAATTCCCGGGATACACGACAGATTCAGCTTCCACGCAGGGGAATTCCTCCCCTGAGCGACGGTGCAGCCGCAGGCTGCTGCGTCCAAATAGGGTTCAAACTGATTTCCACCCCCGAAACACCCGATACACGACAGATTCAGCTTCCACGCAGGGGAATTCCTCCTCTGAGCGACGGTGCAGCCGCAGGCTGCAGCGTCCAAATAGGATTTAAAACTGATTTCCACCCCGAAATACCCGATACACGACAGATCCAGCTTCCACGCAGGGGAATTCCTCCTCTGAGCGACGGTGCAGCCGCAGGCTGCAGCGTCCAAATAGGGTTTAAACTGATTTCCACCCCGAAACACCGATACACGACAGATTTAGCTTCCACGCAGGGAATTCCTCCCCTGAGCGATTTGAGCTGCAGGCTGCAGCGTCCAAATAGGGTTTAAACTGACTTCCACCCCCCAAATACCCGATACACGACAGATTTAGCCTCCACGCAGAAGATTTCCTCCTCTCAGCGACGAGCAGCCGCAGGCTGCAGCGTCCAAATAGGGTTTAAACTGATTTCCACCCCCAAATACCCGATACACGACAGATTTAGCCTCCACGCAGGGGAATTTCTCCTGAGCGACGGTGCAGCCGCAGGCTGCAGCGTCCAAATAGGTTCAAACTGATTTCCACCCCGAAATACCCGATACACGACAGATTTAGCCTCCACGCAGGGATTTCCTCCTCTGAGCGACGGTGCAGCCGCAGGCTGCAGCGTCCAAATAGGGTTTAAACTGACTTCCACCCCCTAAACACCCGATATACGACAGATTCAGCCTCCACGCAGGGGAATTCCTCCTCTGAGCGACGGTGCAGCCGCAGGCTGCAGCGTCCAAATAGGGTTCAAACTGATTTCCACCCCCGAAATACCCGATACACGACAGATTTAGCCTCCACGCAGAAGATTTCCTCCTCTCAGCGACGGTGCAGCCGCAGGCTGCAGCGTCCAAATAGGGTTCAAACTGATTTCCACCCCCGAAATACCCGATACTCGACAGATTTAGCTTCCACGCAGGGGAATTCCTCCCCTGAGCGACGGCACCGTCCAAATAGGGTTTAAACTGATTTCCACCCCCGAAATACCCGATACTCGACAGATTTAGCTTCCACGCAGGGGAATTCCTCCCCTGAGCGACGGTGCAGCCGCCGGCTGCAGCGTCCAAATAGGGTTCAAACTTATTTCCACCCCCGAAACACCCGATACACGACAGATTTAGCCTCCACGCAGAAGATTTCCTCCTCTCAGCGACGGTGCAGCCGCAGGCTGCAGCGTCCAAATAGGGTTTAAACTGACTTCCACCCCCCAAATACCCGATACACGACAGATTCAGCTTCCACGCAGGGGAATTCCTCCCCTGAGCGACGCTGCAGCCGCCGGCTGCAGCGTCCAAATAGGGTTCAAACTGATTTCCACCCCCGAAATACCCGATATACGACAGATTTAGCTTCCACGCAGGGATTTCCTCCTGCGATTTGTGCAGCCGCAGGCTGCACCGTCCAAATAGGGTTCAAACTGATTTCCACCCCCGAAATACCCGATACTCGACAGATTTAGCTTCCACGCAGGGATTTCTCCCTATGCGACGCAATCGTCCAAATAGGGTTTAAACTGATTTCCACCCCGAAATACCCGATACACGACAGATTTAGCCTCCACGCAGGGGATTCCTCCCCTGAGCGACGGTGCAGCCGCAGGCTGCAGCGTCCAAATAGGGTTCAAACTGATTTCAACCCCGAAACACCCGATACACGACAGATTTAGCCTCCACGCAGAAGATTTCCTCCTCTCAGCGACGGTGCAGCCGCAGGCTGCAGCGTCCAAATAGGGTTTAAACTGACTTCCACCCCCAAATACCCGATACACGACAGATTCAGCCTCCACGCAGGGGAATTCCTTCCTGAGCGACGCTGCAGCCGCAGGCTGCAGCGTCCAAATAGGGTTCAAACTGATTTCCACCCCCGAAATACCCGATACACGACAGATCCAGCTTCCACGCAGGGGAATTCCTCCCCTGAGCGACGGTGCAGCTGCCGGCTGCAGCGTCCAAATAGGGTTCAAACTTATTTCCACCCCCGAAACACCCGATACACGACAGATTTAGCCTCCACGCAGAAGATTTCCTCCTCTCAGCGACGGTGCAGCCGCAGGCTGCAGCGTCCAAATAGGGTTTAAACTGACTTCCACCCCCCAAATACCCGATACACGACAGATTCAGCTTCCACGCAGGGGAATTCCTCCTCTGAGCGACGGTGCAGCCGCAGGCTGCAGCGTCCAAATAGGGTTCAAACTGATTTCCACCCCCGAAATACCCGATACACGACAGATTTAGCCTCTACGCGGAAGATTTCCTCCTCTGAGTGCAGCCGCAGTGCTTGCAGCGTCCAAATAGGGTTCAAACTGATTTCCACCCCGAAATACCCGATACACGACAGATTTAGCTTCCACGCAGAGGAATTCCTCCTCTGAGCGACGGTGCAGCCGCAGGCTGCACCGTCCAAATAGGGTTCAAACTGATTTCCACCCCCGAAATACCCGATACACGACAGATTCAGCTTCACGCAGGGATTCCTCCTCTGAGCGACGGTGCAGCCGCAGGCTGCAGCGTCCAAATAGGGTTCAAACTGATTTCCACCCCGAAATACCCGATACACGACAGATTTAGCCTCCACGCAGGGGATTTCCTCTGAGCGACGGTGCAGCCGCAGGCTGCAGCGTCCAAATAGGGTTCAAACTGATTTCCACCCCGAAATACCCGGATACACGACAGATTCAGCTTCCACGCAGGGATTTCCTCTGAGCGACGGTGCAGCCGCAGGCTGCAGCGTCCAAATAGGGTTCAAACTGATTTCCACCCCGAAATACCCGATACACGACAGATTCAGCTTCCACGCAGGGGATTTCCTCCTCTGAGCGACGGTGCAGCCGCAGGGTGGACGCTCGAAATAGGGTTTAAACTGATTTCCACCCCGAAATACCCGATACACGACAGATTCAGCTTCCACGCAGGGGAATTCCTCCTCTCAGCGACGGTGCAGCCGCAGGCTGCAGCGTCCAAATAGGGTTCAAACTGATTTCCACCCCGAAATACCCGATACACGACAGATTCAGCCTCCACGCAGGGGATTTCTCCTCTAAGCGACGCTGCAGCCGCAGGCTGCAGCGTCCAAATAGGGTTCAAACTGATTTCCACCCCGAAATACCTGATACACGACAGATTCAGCCTCCACGCAGGGGAATTCCTCCTCTGAGCGACGTGCAGCCGCAGGCTGCAGCGTCCAAATAGGGTTCAAACTGATTTCCACCCCGAAACACCCGATACACGACAGATTCAGCCTCCACGCAGGGATTTCCTCCCTGAGCGACGGCACCGTCCAAATAGGGTTCAAACTGATTTCCACCCCGAAATACCCGATACACGACAGATTTAGCCTCCACGCAGGGGATTTCCTCCTCTCAGCGACGGTGCAGCCGCAGGCTGCAGCGTCCAAATAGGGTTCAAACTGATTTCCACCCCGAAACACCCGATACACGACAGATTTAGCCTCCACGCAGGGAATTCTCTCCCTGAGCGACGAGCAGCCGCAGGCTGCAGCGTCCAAATAGGGTTCAAACTGATTTCACCCCGAAATACCCGATACACGACAGATTCAGCTTCCACGCAGGAGGAATTCCTCCTCTGAGCGACGCTGCAGCCGCAGGCTGCAGCGTCCAAATAGGGTTCAAACCGATTTCCACCCCCGAAATACCCGATACACGACAGATTCAGCCTCCACGCAGGGAATTCCTCCTCTGAGCGACGGTGCAGCCGCAGGCTGCGCCGTCCAAATAGGGTTCAAACTGATTTCCACCCCGAAACACCCGATACACGACAGATTCAGCCTCCACGCAGGGGAATTCCTCCTCTGAGCGACGGTGCAGCCGCAGGCTGCAGCGTCCAAATAGGGTTCAAACTGATTTCCACCCCGAAATACCCGGGATACACGACAGATTCAGCCTCCACGCAGGGGAATTTCCTCTGAGCGACGGTGCAGCCGCAGGCTGCACCGTCCAAATAGGGTTCAAACTGATTTCCACCCCGAAATACCCGATACACGACAGATTTAGCTCTCACGCAGGGGATTTCCTCCTCATGACGCAAAAATGCAGCCGCAGGCTGCACCGTCCAAATAGGGTTCAAACTGATTTCACCCCGAAATACCCGATACACGACAGATTCAGCCTCCACGCAGCGGAACTCCTCCTCTGAGCGCCGGTGCAGCCGCAGGCTGCAGCGTCCAAATAGGGTACAAACTGATTTCCACCCCCGAAATACCCGATACACGACAGATTCAGCTTCCACGCAGGGGAATTCCTCCTCTGAGCGACGGTGCAGCCGCAGGCTGCAGCGTCCAAAAAGGGTTCAAACTGATTTCCACCCCCCAAATACCCGATACACCAGAGATTCAGCCTCCACGCAGGGGAATTTCTCCTCTGAGCGACGGTGCAGCCGCAGGCTGCAGCGTCCAAATAGGTTCAAACTGATTTCCACCCCGAAATACCCGATACACGACAGATTCAGCTTCCACGCAGGGGATTCCTCCTCTAAGCGACGGTGCAGCCGCAGGCTGCAGCGTCCAAATAGGGTTCAAACTGATTTCCACCCCGAAACACCCGATACACGACAGATTTAGCCTCCACGCAGGATTTCCTCCTCTGAGCGACGGTGCAGCCGCAGGCTGCAGCGTCCAAATAGGGTTCAAACTGATTTCCACCCCCGAAATACCCGATACACGACAGATTCAGCTTCCACGCAGGGGATTTCCTCCTCTGAGCGACGGTGCAGCCGCAGGCTGCAGCGTCCAAATAGGGTTCAAACTGATTTCCACCCCGAAATACCCGATACACGACAGATTCAGCCTCCACGCAGGGGAATTCCTCCTCTGAGCGACGGTGCAGCCGCAGGCTGCAGCGTCCAAATAGGGTTCAAACTGATTTCCACCCCGAAATACCCGATACACGACAGATTCAGCCTCCACGCAGGGGATTTCCTCCTCTGAGCGACGGTGCAGCCGCAGGCTGCAGCGTCCAAATAGGGTTCAAACTGATTTCCACCCCCGAAAATACCCGATACACGACAGATTTAGCCTCCACGCAGGGATTTCCTCCCCTGAGCGACGGTGCAGCCGCAGCTGCACCGTCCAAATAGGGTTCAAACTGATTTCCACCCCGAAACACCCGATACACGACAGATTCAGCCTCCACGCAGGGGATTCCTCCTCTAAGCGACGGTGCAGCCGCAGGCTGCACCGTCCAAATAGGGTTTAAACTGATTTCCACCCCCGAAACACCCGATACACGACAGATTCAGCTTCCACGCAGGGGAATTCCTCCCCTGAGCGACGGTGCAGCCGCAGGCTGCAGCGTCCAAATAGGGTTCAAACTGATTTCCACCCCGAAATACCCGATACACGACAGATTCAGCCTCCACGCAGGGATTTCCTCCCCTGAGCGACGCGTGCAGCCGCAGGCTGCAGGTAATCCAAATAGGGTTCAAACTGATTTCCACCCCGAAATACCCGATACACGACAGATTTAGCCTCCACGCAGGGATTTCTCCTCTAAGCGACGGTGCAGCCGCAGGCTGCAGCGTCCAAATAGGGTTCAAACTGATTTCCACCCCGAAATACCCGATACACGACAGATTCAGCTTCCACGCAGGGATTTCCTCCTCTGAGCGACGGTGCAGCCGCAGGCTGCAGCGTCCAAATAGGGTTCAAACTGATTTCCACCCCCGAAATACCCGATACACGACAGATTTAGCCTCCACGCAGGGGATTTCCTCTCTAAGCGACGGTGCAGCCGCAGGCTGCAGCGTCCAAATAGGGTTCAAACTGATTTCCACCCCGAAATACCCGATACACGACAGATTCAGCTTCCACGCAGGGAATTCCTCCTCTGAGCGACGGTGCAGCCGCAGGCTGCAGCGTCCAAATAGGGTTCAAACTGATTTCCACCCCGAAATACCCGATACACGACAGATTCAGCTTCCACGCAGGGGAATTCCTTCCTCTGAGCGACGGTGCAGCCGCAGGCTGCAGCGTCCAAATAGGGTTCAAACTGATTTCCACCCCGAAATACCCGATACACGACAGATTTAGCCTCCACGCAGGGGATTTCCTCCTCTGAGCGACGG
This sequence comes from Aplectana chamaeleonis, assembly GCA_029168955.1. Taxonomy (NCBI): domain Eukaryota; kingdom Metazoa; phylum Nematoda; class Chromadorea; order Rhabditida; family Cosmocercidae; genus Aplectana; species Aplectana chamaeleonis. The sequence continues at coordinate 12,714 of JAPDOI010000691.1, forward strand.
TGCAGCCGCAGGCTGCAGCGTCCAAATAGGGTTCAAACTGATTTCCACCCCGAAATCCCGATACACGACAGATTCAGCTTCCACGCAGGAATTCCTCCTCTGAGCGACGGTGCAGCCGCAGGCTGCAGCGTCCAAATAGGGTTCAAACTGATTTCCACCCCGAAATACCCGATACACGACAGATTCAGCCTCCACGCAGGGGATTTCCTCCTCTGAGCGACGGTGCAGCCGCAGGCTGCAGCGTCCAAATAGGGTTCAAACTGATTTCCACCCCGAAATACCCGATACACGACAGATTCAGCCTCCACGCAGGGATTTCCTCCCTGAGCGACGGTGCAGCCGCAGGCTGCAGCGTCCAAATAGGGTTCAAACTGATTTCCACCCCCGAAATACCCGATACACGACAGATTTAGCCTCCACGCAGGGATTTCCTCCTACGCGACGGTGCAGCCGCAGGCTGCACCGTCCAAATAGGGTTCAAACTGATTTCCACCCCGAAACACCCGATACACGACAGATTCAGCCTCCACGCAGGGGATTTCCTCCTCAAGCGACGGTGCAGCCGCAGGCTGCAGCGTCCAAATAGGGTTCAAACTGATTTCCACCCCGAAATACCCGATACACGACAGATTTAGCCTCCACGCAGGGGATTTCCTCCTCTGAGCGACGGTGCAGCCGCAGGCTGCAGCGTCCAAATAGGGTTCAAACTGATTTCCACCCCGAAATACCCGATACACGACAGATTCAGCTTCCACGCAGGGGAATTCCTCCTCTGAGCGACGGAGCAGCCGCAGGCTGCAGCGTCCAAATAGGGTTCAAACTGATTTCCACCCCGAAATACCCGATACACGACAGATTCAGCTTCCACGCAGGGGATTTCCTCCTCTGAGCGACGGTGCAGCCGCAGGCTGCAGCGTCCAAATAGGGTTCAAACTGATTTCCACCCCGAAATACCCGATACACGACAGATTCAGCCTCCACGCAGGGGAATTCCTCTCTGAGCGACGGTGCAGCCGCAGGCTGCAGCGTCCAAATAGGGTTCAAACTGATTTCCACCCCGAAATACCTGATACACGACAGATTCAGCTTCCACGCAGGGGAATTCCTCCTCTTAGCGACGCTGCAGCCGCAGGCTGCGCCGTCCAAATAGGGTTCAAACTGATTTCCACCCCCGAAATACCCGATACACGACGGATTCAGCCTCCACGCAGGGGATTTCCTCCCCTAAGCGACGCTGCAGCCGCAGGCTGCGCCGTCCAAATAGGGTTCAAACTGATTTCCACCCCCGAAATCCCGATACACGACAGATTCAGCCTCCACGCAGGGGATTTCCTCCCCTAAGCGACGCTGCAGCCGCAGGCTGCACCGTCCAAATAGGGTTCAAACTGATTTCCACCCCCGAAATACCCGATACACGACAGATTTAGCCTCCACGCAGGGATTTCCTCCCCTACGCGACGGTGCAGCCGCAGGCTGCAGCGTCCAAATAGGGTTCAAACTGATTTCCACCCCCGAAATACCCGATACACGACAGATTCAGCCTCCACGCAGGGGATTTCCTCCTCTGAGCGACGGTGCAGCCGCAGGCTGCAGCGTCCAAATAGGGTTCAAACCGATTTCCACCCCGAAATACCCGATACACGACAGATTCAGCTTCCACGCAGGGGATTTCCTCCTCTGAGCGACGGTGCAGCCGCAGGCTGCAGCGTCCAAATAGGGTTCAAACTGATTTCCACCCCGAAATACCCGATACACGACAGATTCAGCTTCCACGCAGGGGATTTCCTCCCTGAGCGACGCAGCAGCCGCAGGCTGCAGCGTCCAAATAGGGTTCAAACTGATTTCCACCCCGAAACACCCGATACACGACAGATTTAGCCTCCACGCAGGGGATTTCCTCCTGAGCGACGGTGCAGCCGCAGGCTGCAGCGTCCAAATAGGGTTCAAACTGATTTCCACCCCGAAATACCCGGATACACGACAGATTCAGCTTCCACGCAGAGGATTTCCTCCTCTGAGCGACGGTGCAGCCGCAGGCTGCAGCGTCCAAATAGGGTTTAAACTGATTTCCACCCCCGAAATACCCGATACACGACAGATTTAGCCTCCACGCAGGGGATTTCCTCCTCTCAGCGACGGTGCAGCCGCAGGCTGCACCGTCCAAATAGGGTTCAAACTGATTTCCACCCCCGAAATACCCGATACACGACAGATTCAGCCTTCACGCAGGGAAATTCCTCCTCTGAGCGACGGCAGCCGCAGGCTGCGTCGTCCAAATAGGGTTCAAACTGATTTCCACCCCCGAAATACCCGATACACGACAGATTCAGCTTCCACGCAGGGGATTTCCTCCCTGAGCGACGGTGCAGCCGCAGGCTGCAGCGTCCAAATAGGGTTCAAACTGATTTCCACCCCGAAATACCCGATACACGACAGATTCAGCTTCCACGCAGGGGATTCCTCCTCTGAGCGACGGTGCAGCCGCAGGCTGCAGCGTCCAAATAGGGTTCAAACTGATTTCCATCCCCGAAATACCCGATACACGACAGATTCAGCTTCCACGCAGGGGATTTCCTCCTCTGAGCGACGGTGCAGCCGCAGGCTGCAGCGTCCAAATAGGGTTCAAACTGATTTCCACCCCGAAATACCCGATACACGACAGATTCAGCCTCCACGCAGGGGATTTCCTCCTCTGAGCGACGGTGCAGCCGCAGGCTGCAGCGTCCAAATAGGGTTCAAACTGATTTCCACCCCGAAATACCCGATACACGACAGATTCAGCTTCCACGCAGGGGAATTCCTCCTCTGAGCGACGGTGCAGCCGCAGGCTGCAGCGTCCAAATAGGGTTCAAACTGATTTCCACCCCGAAATACCCGATACACGACAGATTCAGCCTCCCACGCAGGGGATTTCCTCCCTGAGCGACGGTGCAGCCGCAGGCTGCAGCGTCCCAAATAGGAGTTCAAACTGATTTCCACCCCGAAATACCCGATACACGACAGATTCAGCCTTCACGCAGGGAATTCCTCCTCTGAGCGACGGTGCAGCCGCAGGCTGCAGCGTCCAAATAGGGTTCAAACTGATTTCCACCCCGAAATACCCGATACACGACAGATTCAGCCTCCACGCAGGGATTTCTCCCTAAGCGACGCACCGTCCAAATAGGGTTCAAACTGATTTCCACCCCGAAACACCTGATACACGACAGATTCAGCCTCCACGCAGGGGATTTCCTCCTCAGCGACGGTGCAGCCGCAGGCTGCGCCGTCCAAATAGGGTTCAAACTGATTTCCACCCCGAAATACCCGATACACGACAGATTCAGCTTCCACGCAGGATTTCCTCCTCTGAGCGACGGTGCAGCCGCAGGCTGCAGCGTCCAAATAGGGTTCAAACTGATTTCCACCCCGAAATACCCGATACACGACAGATTTAGCCTCCACGCAGGGGATTTCCTCCTCTGAGCGACGGTGCAGCCGCAGGCTGCAGCGTCCAAATAGGGTTCAAACTGATTTCCACCCCGAAATACCCGATACACGACAGATTCAGCTTCCACGCAGGAATTCCTCCTCTGAGCGACGGTGCAGCCGCAGGCTGCAGCGTCCAAATAGGGTTCAAACTGATTTCCACCCCGAAATACCCGATACACGACAGATTTAGCTTCCACGCAGGGGAATTCCTCCTTCAAGCGACGGTGCAGCCGCAGGCTGCAGCGTCCAAATAGGGTTCAAACTGATTTCCACCCCCGAAATACCCGATACACGACAGATTCAGCTTCCACGCAGGGATTCTCCTCTCTGAGCGACGCAGCCGCAGGCTGCAGCGTCCAAATAGGGTTCAAACTGATTTCCACCCCGAAATACCCGATACACGACAGATTCAGCCTCCACGCAGGGGATTTCCTCCTCTGAGCGACGGTGCAGCCGCAGGCTGCAGCGTCCAAATAGGGTTCAAACTGATTTCCACCCCGAAATACCCGATACACGACAGATTCAGCCTCCACGCAGGGGAATTCCTCCTCTGAGCGACGGTGCAGCCGCAGGCTGCAGCGTCCAAATAGGGTTCAAACTGATTTCCACCCCGAAATACCCGATACACGACAGATTCAGCTTCCACGCAGGGAATTCCTCCTCTGAGCGACGGTGCAGCCGCAGGCTGCAGCGTCCAAATAGGGTTCAAACTGATTTCCACAACCGAAACACCCGATACACGACAGATTCAGCTTCCACGCAGGGGAATTCCTCCTCTGAGCGACGGTGCAGCCGCAGGCTGCAGCGTCCAAATAGGGTTCAAACTGATTTCCACAACCGAAACACCCGATACACGACAGATTCAGCTTCCACGCACGGGAATTTCCTCCTCTGAGCGCCGGTGCAGCCGCCGGCTGCGGCGTCCAAATAGGGTCCACCCGAAACACCCGATACACGACAGCTTCAGCTTCCACGCAGGGGAAATCCTCCTCTGAGCGACGGTGCAGCCGCAGGCTGCAGCGTCAAAATAGGGTTCAAACTGATTTTCACCCCCGAAATACCCGATACACGACAGATTCAGCTTCCACGCAGGGGAATTTCTCCCTGAGCGACGGTGCAGCCGCAGGCTGCAGCGTCCAAATAGGGTTCAAACTGATTTCCACCCCGAAATACCCGATACACGACAGATTCAGCCTCCACGCAGGGATTTCCTCCTCTGAGCGACGGTGCAGCCGCAGGCTGCAGCGTCCAAATAGGGTTCAAAACTGATTTCCACCCCGAAATACCCGATACACGACAGATTTAGCCTCCACGCAGGGATTTCCTCCTCTCAGCGACGGTGCAGCCGCAGGCTGCAGCGTCCAAATAGGTTCAAACTGATTTCCACCCCGAAATACCCGATACACGACAGATTCAGCCTCCACGCAGGGGAATTCCTCCTCTGAGCGACGGTGCAGCCGCAGGCTGCAGCGTCCAAATAGGGTTCAAACTGATTTCCACCCCGAAATACCCGATACACGACAGATTCAGCCTCCACGCAGGGGATTTCCTCCTCTGAGCGACGGTGCAGCCGCAGGCTGCAGCGTCCAAATAGGGTTCAAACTGATTTCCACCCCGAAATACCCGATACACGACAGATTCAGCTTCCACGCAGGGGAATTCCTCCTCTGAGCGACGGTGCAGCCGCAGGCTGCAGCGTCCAAATAGGGTTCAAACTGATTTCCACCCCGAAATACCCGATACACGACAGATTTAGCCTCCACGCAGGGAATTCCTCCTCTGAGCGACGGTGCAGCCGCAGGCTGCAGCGTCCAAATAGGGTTCAAACTGATTTCCACCCCGAAATACCCGATACACGACAGATTCAGCTTCCACGCAGGGGAATTCCTCCTCTGAGCGACGGTGCAGCCGCAGGCTGCAGCGTCCAAATAGGGTTCAAACTGATTTCCACCCCGAAATACCCGATACACGACAGATTCAGCTTCCACGCAGGGGAATTCCTCCTCTGAGCGACGCAGCAGCCGCAGGCTGCAGCGTCCAAATAGGGTTCAAACTGATTTCCACCCCGAAATACCCGATACACGACAGATTCAGCTTCCACGCAGGGGAATTCCTCCCTGAGCGACGGTGCAGCCGCAGGCTGCAGCGTCCAAATAGGGTTCAAACTGATTTCACCCCGAAATACCCGATACACGACAGATTTAGCTTCCACGCAGGGGAATTTCCTCCTCTGAGCGACGGCAGCAGCCGCAGGCTGCAGCGTCCAAATAGGGTTCAAACTGATTTCCACCCCGAAATACCCGATACACGACAGATTTAGCCTCCACGCAGGGGATTTCTCCTCTGAGCGACGGTGCAGCCGCAGGCTGCAGCGTCCAAATAGGGTTCAAACTGATTTCCACCCCGAAATACCCGATACACGACAGATTCAGCCTCCACGCAGGGGAATTCCTCCTCTGAGCGACGGTGCAGCCGCAGGCTGCAGCGTCCAAATAGGGTTCAAACTGATTTCCACCCCGAAATACCCGATACACGACAGATTCAGCCTCCACGCAGGGGATTTCCTCCTGAGCGACGGTGCAGCCGCAGGCTGCACCGTCCAAATAGGGTTCAAACTGATTTCCACCCCGAAATACCCGATACACGACAGATTCAGCCTCCACGCAGGGGATTTCCTCCCTGAGCGACGATGCAGCCGCAGGCTGCAGCGTCCAAATAGGGTTCAAACTGATTTCCACCCCGAAATACCCGATACACGACAGATTCAGCTTCCACGCAGGGAATTCTCCTCTGAGCGACGGTGCAGCCGCAGGCTGCAGCGTCCAAATAGGGTTCAAACTGATTTCCACCCCGAAATACCCGATACACGACAGATTCAGCCTCCACGCAGGGGAATTCCTCCTCTGAGCGACGGTGCAGCCGCAGGCTGCAGCGTCCAAATAGGGTTCAAACTGATTTCCACCCCGAAATACCCGATACACGACAGATTCAGCTTCCACGCAGGGATTTCCTCCTCTGAGCGACGGTGCAGCCGCAGGCTGCAGCGTCCAAATAGGGTTCAAACTGATTTCCACCCCGAAATACCCGATACACGACAGATTCAGCCTCCACGCAGGGGATTTCCTCCTCTGAGCGACGGTGCAGCCGCAGGCTGCAGCGTCCAAATAGGGTTCAAACTGATTTCCACCCCGAAATACCCGATACACGACAGATTCAGCTCCACGCAGGGGAATTCCTCCTCTGAGCGACGGTGCAGCCGCAGGCTGCAGCGTCCAAATAGGGTTCAAACTGATTTCCACCCCGAAATACCCGATACACGACAGATTTAGCCTCCACGCAGGGGAATTCCTCCTCTAAGCGACGGTGCAGCCGCAGGCTGCAGCGTCCAAATAGGGTTCAAACCGATTTCCACCCCGAAATACCCGATACACGACAGATTCAGCCTCCACGCAGGGAATTCCTCCTGAGCGATTATGCAGCCGCAGGCTGCAGCGTCCAAATAGGGTTCAAACTGATTTCCACCCCGAAATACCCGATACACGACAGATTCAGCTTCCACGCAGGGAATTCCTCCTCTGAGCGACGGTGCAGCCGCAGGCTGCAGCGTCCAAATAGGGTTCAAACTGATTTCCACCCCGAAATACCCGATACACGACAGATTCAGCTTCCACGCAGGGGATTTCCTCTCTGAGCGACGGTGCAGCCGCAGGCTGCAGCGTCCAAATAGGGTTCAAACTGATTTCCACCCCGAAATACCCGATACACGACAGATTTAGCCTCCACGCAGGGGATTTCTCCTCTGAGCGACGGTGCAGCCGCAGGCTGCAGCGTCCAAATAGGGTTCAAACTGATTTCCACCCCGAAATACCCGATACACGACAGATTCAGCTTCCACGCAGGGGAATTCCTCCTCTGAGCGACGGTGCAGCCGCAGGCTGCAGCGTCCAAATAGGGTTCAAACTGATTTCCACCCCGAAATACCCGATACACGACAGATTCAGCTTCCACGCAGGGAATTCCTCCTCTGAGCGACGGTGCAGCCGCAGGCTGCACTGTCCAAATAGGGTTCAAACTGATTTCCACCCCGAAATACCCGATACACGACAGATTCAGCTTCCACGCAGGGGAATTCCTCCTCTGAGCGACGGTGCAGCCGCAGGCTGCAGCGTCCAAATAGGGTTCAAACTGATTTCCACCCCGAAATACCCGATACACGACAGATTCAGCTTCCACGCAGGGGAATTCCTCCTCTGAGCGACGGTGCAGCCGCAGGCTGCAAGCGTCCAAATAGGGTTCAAACTGATTTCCACCCCGAAATACCCGATACACGACAGATTCAGCTTCCACGCAGGGGAATTCCTCCTCTCAGCGGACGCTGCAGCCGCAGGCTGCAGCGTCCAAATAGGGTTCAAACTGATTTCCACCCCGAAATACCCGATACACGACAGATTTAGCCTCCACGCAGGGGATTTCTCCTCTGAGCGACGGTGCAGCCGCAGGCTGCAGCGTCCAAATAGGGTTCAAACTGATTTCCACCCCGAAATACCCGATACACGACAGATTTAGCCTCCACGCAGGGGATTTCCTCCTCTAAGCGACGGTGCAGCCGCAGGCTGCAGCGTCCAAATAGGGTTCAAACTGATTTCCACCCCGAAATACCCGATACACGACAGATTCAGCTTCCACGCAGGGGAATTCCTCCTCTGAGCGACGCAGCCGCAGGCTGCAGCGTCCAAATAGGGTTCAAACTGATTTCCACCCCCGAAATACCCGATACACGACAGATTCAGCTTCCACGCAGGGGAATTCCTCCTCTGAGCGACGGTGCAGCCGCAGGCTGCAGCGTCCAAATAGGGTTCAAACTGATTTCCACCCCCGAAATACCCGATACACGACAGATTCAGCTTCCACGCAGGGGAATTCCTCCTCTGAGCGACGGTGCAGCCGCAGGCTGCACCGTCCAAATAGGGTTCAAACTGATTTCCACCCCGAAATACCCGATACACGACAGATTTAGCCTCCACGCAGAGGAATTCCTCCTCTGAGCGACGGTGCAGCCGCAGGCTGCAGCGTCCAAATAGGGTTCAAACTGATTTCCACCCCGAAATACCCGATACACGACAGATTTAGCCTCCACGCAGGGGATTCCTCCTCTGAGCGACGGTGCAGCCGCAGGCTGCAGCGTCCAAATAGGGTTCAAACTGATTTCCACCCCGAAATACCCGATACACGACAGATTCAGCCTCCACGCAGGGGAATTCCTCCTCTGAGCGACGGTGCAGCCGCAGGCTGCAGCGTCCAAATAGGGTTCAAACTGATTTCCACCCCGAAATACCCGATACACGACAGATTCAGCCTCCACGCAGGGGATTTCCTCCTCTGAGCGACGGTGCAGCCGCAGGCTGCAGCGTCCAAATAGGGTTCAAACTGATTTCCACCCCCGAAATACCCGATACACGACAGATTCAGCCTCCACGCAGGGGAATTCCTCCTCTGAGCGACGGTGCAGCCGCAGGCTGCAGCGTCCAAATAGGGTTCAAACTGATTTCCACCCCGAAATACCCGATACACGACAGATTCAGCCTCCACGCAGGGGAATTCCTCCTCTGAGCGACGGTGCAGCCGCAGGCTGCAGCGTCCAAATAGGGTTCAAACTGATTTCCACCCCGAAATACCCGATACACGACAGATTCAGCCTCCACGCAGGGGAATTCCTCCTCTGAGCGACGGTGCAGCCGCAGGCTGCAGCGTCCAAATAGGGTTCAAACTGATTTCCACCCCGAAATACCCGATACACGACAGATTCAGCCTCCACGCAGGGAATTCCTCCTCTGAGCGACGGTGCAGCCGCAGGCTGCAGCGTCCAAATAGGGTTCAAACTGATTTCCACCCCGAAATACCCGATACACGACAGATTCAGCCTCCACGCAGGGGATTTCCTCCTCTGAGCGACGGTGCAGCCGCAGGCTGCAGCGTCCAAATAGGGTTCAAACTGATTTCCACCCCGAAATACCCGATACACGACAGATTTAGCCTCCACGCAGGGGAATTCCTCCTCTGAGCGACGGTGCAGCCGCAGGCTGCAGCGTCCAAATAGGGTTCAAACTGATTTCCACCCCGAAATACCCGATACACGACAGATTCAGCCTCCACGCAGGGATTTCCTCCTCTGAGCGACGGCAGCCGCAGGCTGCACTGTCCAAATAGGGTTCAAACTGATTTCCACCCCCGAAATACCCGATACACGACAGATTTAGCCTCCACGCAGGGGAATTCCTCCTCTGAGCGACGGTGCAGCCGCAGGCTGCAGCGTCCAAATAGGGTTCAAACTGATTTCCACCCCGAAATACCCGATACACGACAGATTCAGCCTCCACGCAGGGGAATTCCTCCCTGAGCGACGGTGCAGCCGCAGGCTGCACCGTCCAAATAGGGTTCAAACTGATTTCCACCCCGAAATACCCGATACACGACAGATTTAGCCTCCACGCAGGGATTTCCTCCTCAGCGACGGTGCAGCCGCAGGCTGCAGCGTCCAAATAGGGTTCAAACTGATTTCCACCCCGAAATACCCGATACACGACAGATTTGAAGCCTCCACGCAGGGGAATTCCTCCTCTGAGCGACGGTGCAGCCGCAGGCTGCACCGTCCAAATAGGGTTCAAACTGATTTCCACCCCGAAATACCCGATACACGACAGATTCAGCTTCCACGCAGGGGAATTCCTCCTCTGAGCGACGGTGCAGCCGCAGGCTGCAGCGTCCAAATAGGGTTCAAACTGATTTCCACCCCGAAATACCCGATACACGACAGATTTAGCCTCCACGCAGGGATTTCCTCCTCTGAGCGACGGTGCAGCCGCAGGCTGCACCGTCCAAATAGGGTTCAAACTGATTTCCACCCCGAAATACCCGATACACGACAGATTCAGCCTCCACGCAGGGAATTCCTCCTCTGAGCGACGGTGCAGCCGCAGGCTGCAGCGTCCAAATAGGGTTCAAACTGATTTCCACCCCCGAAATACCCGATACACGACAGATTCAGCCTCCACGCAGGGGATTTCCTCCTCTGAGCGACGGTGCAGCCGCAGGCTGCAGCGTCCAAATAGGGTTCAAACTGATTTCCACCCCGAAATACCCGATACACGACAGATTCAGCCTCCACGCAGGGGATTTCCTCCTCTGAGCGACGGTGCAGCCGCAGGCTGCAGCGTCCAAATAGGGTTCAAACTGATTTCCACCCCGAAATACCCGATACACGACAGATTTAGCCTCCACGCAGGGAATTCCTCCTCTGAGCGACGGTGCAGCCGCAGGCTGCACCGTCCAAATAGGGTTCAAACTGATTTCCACCCCGAAATACCCGATACACGACAGATTCAGCCTCCACGCAGGGAATTCCTCCTCTGAGCGACGGTGCAGCCGCAGGCTGCAGCGTCCAAATAGGGTTCAAACTGATTTCCACCCCGAAATACCCGATACACGACAGATTCAGCTTCCACGCAGGGGAATTCCTCCTCTGAGCGACGGTGCAGCCGCAGGCTGCAGCGTCCAAATAGGGTTCAAACTGATTTCCACCCCGAAATACCCGATACACGACAGATTCAGCCTCCACGCAGGGGAATTCCTCCTGAGCGACGGTGCAGCCGCAGGCTGCAGCGTCCAAATAGGGTTCAAACTGATTTCCACCCCGAAATACCCGATACACGACAGATTCAGCTTCCACGCAGAGAATTCCTCTCTGAGCGACGCCAGTGCAGCCGCAGGCTGCACCGTCCAAATAGGGTTCAAACTGATTTCCACCCCCGAAATACCCGATACACGACAGATTTAGCCTCCACGCAGGGATTTCCTCCTCTGAGCGACGCAGCAGCCGCAGGCTGCAGCGTCCAAATAGGGTTCAAACTGATTTCCACCCCGAAATAACACCCTGATACACGACAGATTCAGCCTCCACGCAGGGGAATTCCTCCTCTGAGCGACGGTGCAGCCGCAGGCTGCAGCGTCCAAATAGGGTTCAAACTGATTTCCACCCCGAAATACCCGATACACGACAGATTCAGCTTCCACGCAGGGGATTTCCTCCTCTGAGCGACGGTGCAGCCGCAGGCTGCAGCGTCCAAATAGGGTTCAAACTGATTTCCACCCCCGAAATACCCGGGATACACGACAGATTCAGCCTCCACGCAGGGAATTCCTCCTCTGAGCGACGGTGCAGCCGCAGGCTGCAGCGTCCAAATAGGGTTCAAACTGATTTCCACCCCGAAATACCCGATACACGACAGATTCAGCTTCCACGCAGGGGAATTCCTCCTCTGAGCGACGGTGCAGCCGCAGGCTGCAGCGTCCAAATAGGGTTCAAACTGATTTCCACCCCGAAATACCCGATACACGACAGATTTAGCCTCCACGCAGGGGATTTCCTCCTCTGAGCGACGGTGCAGCCGCAGGCTGCAGCGTCCAAATAGGGTTCAAACTGATTTCCACCCCGAAATACCCGATACACGACAGATTCAGCTTCCACGCAGGGGAATTCCTCCTCTGAGCGACGGTGCAGCCGCAGGCTGCAGCGTCCAAATAGGGTTCAAACTGATTTCCACCCCGAAATACCCGATACACGACAGATTCAGCCTCCACGCAGGGGATTTCCTCCTCTGAGCGACGGTGCAGCCGCAGGCTGCAGCGTCCAAATAGGGTTCAAACTGATTTCCACCCCGAAATACCCGATACACGACAGATTCAGCTTCCACGCAGGGGAATTCCTCCTCTGAGCGACGGTGCAGCCGCAGGCTGCAGCGTCCAAATAGGGTTCAAAACTGGATTTCCACCCCGAAATACCCGATACACGACAGATTCAGCCTCCACGCAGGGGATTTCCTCCTCTGAGCGACGGTGCAGCCGCAGGCTGCAGCGTCCAAATAGGGTTCAAACTGATTTCCACCCCGAAATACCCGATACACGACAGATTCAGCTTCCACGCAGGGGAATTCCTCCTCTGAGCGACGGCAGCCGCAGGCTGCACCGTCCAAATAGGGTTCAAACTGATTTCCACCCCCGAAATACCCGATACACGACAGATTCAGCCTCCACGCAGGGGAATTCCTCCTCTGAGCGACGGTGCAGCCGCAGGCTGCAGCGTCCAAATAGGGTTCAAACTGATTTCCACCCCCGAAATACCCGATACACGACAGATTCAGCTTCCACGCAGGGGAATTCCTCCTCTGAGCGACGGTGCAGCCGCAGGCTGCAGCGTCCAAATAGGGTTCAAACTGATTTCCACCCCCGAAATACCCGATACACGACAGATTCAGCTTCCACGCAGGGGAATTCCTCCTCTGAGCGACGGTGCAGCCGCAGGCTGCAGCGTCCAAATAGGGTTCAAACTGATTTCCACCCCCGAAATACCCGATATACGACAGATTCAGCCTCCACGCAGGGGATTTCCTCCCCTGAGCGACGGTGCAGCCGCAGGCTGCAGCGTCCAAATAGGGTTCAAACTGATTTCCACCCCCGAAATACCCGATACACGACAGATTCAGCTTCCACGCAGGGGAATTCCTCCTCTGAGCGACGGTGCAGCCGCAGGCTGCAGCGTCCAAATAGGGTTCAAACTGATTTCCACCCCCGAAATACCCGATACACGACAGATTCAGCTTCCACGCAGGGGAATTCCTCCTCTGAGCGACGGTGCAGCCGCAGGCTGCAGCGTCCAAATAGGGTTCAAACTGATTTCCACCCCCGAAATACCCGATACACGACAGACTCAGCTTCCACGCAGGGGAAATCCTCCTCTGAGCGACGGTGCAGCCGCAGGCTGCAGCGTCCAAATAGGGTTCAAACTGATTTCCACCCCGAAATACCCGATACACGACAGATTCAGCCTCCACGCAGGGGAATTCCTCCTCTGAGCGACGGTGCAGCCGCAGGCTGCAGCGTCCAAATAGGGTTCAAACTGATTTCCACCCCGAAATACCCGATACACGACAGATTCAGCTTCCACGCAGGGGATTTCCTCCTGAGCGACGGTGCAGCCGCAGGCTGCACCGTCCAAATAGGGTTCAAACTGATTTCCACCCCCGAAACACCCGATACACGACAGATTCAGCCTCCACGCAGGGGATTTCCTCTCTCTGAGCGACGGTGCAGCCGCAGGCTGCAGCGTCCAAATAGGGTTCAAACTGATTTCCACCCCGAAATACCCGATACACGACAGATTCAGCCTCCACGCAGGGGAATTCCTCCTCTGAGCGACGGTGCAGCCGCAGGCTGCACCGTCCAAATAGGGTTCAAACTGATTTCCACCCCGAAATACCCGATACACGACAGATTCAGCTTCCACGCAGGGGAATTCCTCCTCTGAGCGACGGTGCAGCCGCAGGCTGCAGCGTCCAAATAGGGTTCAAACTGATTTCCACCCCGAAATACCCGATACACGACAGATTCAGCTTCCACGCAGGGGAATTCCTCCTCTGAGCGACGGTGCAGCCGCAGGCTGCAGCGTCCAAATAGGGTTCAAACTGATTTCCACCCCGAAATACCCGATACACGACAGATTTAGCCTCCACGCAGGGGATTTCCTCCTCTGAGCGACGGTGCAGCCGCAGGCTGCAGCGTCCAAATAGGGTTCAAACTGATTTCCACCCCGAAATACCCGATACACGACAGATTCAGCCTCCACGCAGGGGAATTCCTCCTCTGAGCGACGGTGCAGCCGCAGGCTGCAGCGTCCAAATAGGGTTCAAACTGATTTCCACCCCCGAAATACCCGATACACGACAGATTTAGCCTCCACGCAGGGGAATTCCTCCTCTGAGCGACGGTGCAGCCGCAGGCTGCAGCGTCCAAATAGGGTTCAAACTGACTTCCACCCCCGAAACACCCGATAAACGACAGAATCAGCTTCCACGCAGGGGATTTCGTCCTCTGAGCTACGGTGCAGCCGCAGGCTGCAGCGTCCAAATAGGGTTCAAACTGATTTCCACCCCCGAAATACCCGATACACGACAGATTCAGCTTCCACGCAGGGGAATTCCTCCTCTGAGCGACGGTGCAGCCGCAGGCTGCAGCGTCCAAATAGGGTTTAAACTGATTTCCACCCCCGAAATACCCGATACACGACAGATTCAGCTTCCACGCAGGGGAATTCCTTCTCTGAGCGACGGTGCAGCCGCAGGCTGCAGCGTCCAAATAGGGTTCAAACTGATTTCCACCCCGAAATACCCGATACACGACAGATTTAGCCTCCACGCAGGATTTCTCCTCTGAGCGACGGTGCAGCCGCAGGCTGTAGCGTCCAAATAGGGTTCAAACTGACTTCCACCCCCGAAACACCCGATATACGACAGATTCAGCCTCCACGCAGGGGAATTCCTCCTCTGAGCGACGGTGCAGCCGCAGGCTGCAGCGTCCAAATAGGGTTCAAACTGATTTCCACCCCGAAATACCCGATACACGACAGATTCAGCCTCCACGCAGGGGAATTCCTCCTCTGAGCGACGGTGCAGCCGCAGGCTGCAGCGTCCAAATAGGGTTCAAACTGATTTCCACCCCGAAATACCCGATACACGACAGATTCAGCCTCCACGCAGGGATTTCCTCCTCTGAGCGACGGTGCAGCCGCAGGCTGCAGCGTCCAAATAGGGTTCAAACTGATTTCCACCCCGAAATACCCGGATACACGACAGATTCAGCCTCCACGCAGGGGATTTCCTCCTCTGAGCGACGGTGCAGCCGCAGGCTGCAGCGTCCAAATAGGGTTCAAACTGATTTCCACCCCGAAATACCCGATACACGACAGATTCAGCTTCCACGCAGGGGAATTTCCTCCTGAGCGACGGTGCAGCCGCAGGCTGCAGCGTCCAAATAGGGTTCAAACTGATTTCCACCCCCGAAATACCCGATACTCGACAGATTTAGCTTCCACGCAGGGGAATTCCTCCTCTGAGCGACGGTGCAGCCGCAGGCTGCAGCGTCCAAATAGGGTTCAAACTGATTTCCACCCCCGAAATACCCGATACACGACAGATTCAGCTTCCACGCAGGGGAATTCCTCCTCTGAGCGACGGTGCAGCCGCAGGCTGCAGCGTCCAAATAGGGTTCAAACTGATTTCCACCCCCGAAATACCCGCTACCCGACAGATTCAGCCTCCACGCAGGGATTTCCTCCTCTGAGCGACGGTGCAGCCGCAGGCTGCAGCGTCCAAATAGGGTTCAAACTGATTTCCACCCCGAAATACCCGATACACGACAGATTTAGCCTCCACGCAGGGGATTTCTCCTCTGAGCGACGGTGCAGCCGCAGGCTGCAGCGTCCAAATAGGGTTCAAACTGATTTCCACCCCGAAATACCCTGATACACGACAGATTCAGCTTCCACGCAGGGGAATTCTCCTCTGAGCGACGGTGCAGCCGCAGGCTGCACCGTCCAAATAGGGTTCAAACTGATTTCCACCCCGAAATACCCGATATACGACAGATTCAGCCTCCACGCAGGGGAATTCCTCCTCTGAGCGACGGTGCAGCCGCAGGCTGCAGCGTCCAAATAGGGTTCAAACTGATTTCCACCCCCGAAATACCCGATACACGACAGATTCAGCTTCCACGCAGGGGAATTCCTCCTCTGAGCGACGGTGCAGCCGCAGGCTGCAGCGTCCAAATAGGGTTCAAACTGATTTCCACCCCCGAAATACCCGATACACGACAGATTTAGCCTCCACGCAGAAGATTTCCTCCTCTCAGCGACGGTGCAGCCGCAGGCTGCAGCGTCCAAATAGGGTTTAAACTGATTTCCACCCCCGAAATACCCGATACACGACAGATTCAGCTTCCACGCAGGGGAATTCCTCCTCTGAGCGACGGTGCAGCCGCAGGCTGCAGCGTCCAAATAGGGTTCAAACTGATTTCCACCCCCGAAACACCCGATATACGACAGATTCAGCCTCCACGCAGGGGATTTCCTCCCCTGAGCGACGGCACCGTCCAAATAGGGTTCAAACTGATTTCCACCCCCGAAATACCCGATACACGACAGATTCAGCTTCCACGCAGGGGAATTCCTCCTCTGAGCGACGGTGCAGCCGCAGGCTGCAGCGTCCAAATAGGGTTCAAACTGATTTCCACCCCCGAAATACCCGATACACGACAGATTCAGCTTCCACGCAGGGGAATTCCTCCTCTGAGCGACGGTGCAGCCGCAGGCTGCAGCGTCCAAATAGGGTTCAAACTGATTTCCACCCCCGAAAGACCCGACACACGACAGAGTTAGCCTCCACGCAGGGGATTTCCTCCCCTGAGCGACGGTGCAGCCGCAGGCTGCAGCGTCCAAATAGGGTTCAAACTGATTTCCACCCCGAAATACCCGATACACGACAGATTCAGCTTCCACGCAGGGGAATTCCTCCTCTGAGCGACGGTGCAGCCGCAGGCTGCAGCGTCCAAATAGGGTTCAAACTGATTTCCACCCCGAAATACCCGATACACGACAGATTCAGCCTCCACGCAGGGATTCCTCTCCTGAGCGACGGCAGCCGCAGGCTGCACCGTCCAAATAGGGTTCAAACTGATTTCCACCCCGAAATACCCGATACACGACAGATTCAGCTTCCACGCAGGGGAATTCCTCCTCTGAGCGACGGTGCAGCCGCAGGCTGCAGCGTCCAAATAGGGTTCAAACTGATTTCCACCCCGAAATACCCGATACACGACAGATTCAGCTTCCACGCAGGGAATTCCTCCTCTGAGCGACGGTGCAGCCGCAGGCTGCAGCGTCCAAATAGGGTTCAAACTGATTTCCACCCCGAAATACCCGATACACGACAGATTCAGCTTCCACGCAGGGAATTCCTCCTCTGAGCGACGGTGCAGCCGCAGGCTGCAGCGTCCAAATAGGGTTCAAACTGATTTCCACCCCGAAATACCCGATACACGACAGATTCAGCTTCCACGCAGGGGATTTCCTGCTCCGAGCGGCGGTCCAGCGGCAGGCTGCGCGGTCCAAGTAGGGTTCAAACTGATTTCCACCCCCGAAATACCCGATACACGACAGATTCAGCTTCCACGCAGGGGAATTCCTCCTCTGAGCGACGGTGCAGCCGCAGGCTGCAGCGTCCAAATAGGGTTTAAACTGATTTCCACCCCCGAAATACCCGATACACGACAGATTCAGCTTCCACGCAGGGGAATTCCTCCTCTGAGCGACGGTGCAGCCGCGGGCTGCAGCGTCCAAATAGGGTTTAAACTGATTTCCACCCCCGAAATACCCGATACACGACAGATTTAGCCTCCACGCAGAAGATTTCCTCCTCTCAGCGACGGTGCAGCCGCAGGCTGCAGCGTCCAAATAGGGTTCAAACTGATTTCCACCCCCGAAACACCCGATATACGACAGATTCAGCCTCCACGCAGGGGAATTCCTCCTCTGAGCGAGCCGCAGGCTGCACCGTCCAAATAGGGTTCAAACTGATTTCCACCCCCGAAACACCCGATACACGACAGATTCAGCCTCCACGCAGGGCAATCCCCCACCTGAGCGACGGTGCAGCCGCAGGCTGCAGCGTCCAAATAGGGTTCAAACTGATTTCCACCCCCGAAATACCCGATACACGACAGATTCAGCTTCCACGCAGGGGAATTCCTCCTCTGAGCGACGGTGCAGCCGCAGGCTGCAGCGTCCAAATAGGGTTTAAACTGATTTCCACCCCCGAAATACCCGATACACGACAGATTCAGCTTCCACGCAGGGGAATTCCTCCTCTGAGCGACGGTGCAGCCGCAGGCTGCAGCGTCCAAATAGGGTTCAAACTGATTTCCACCCCCGAAATACCCGATACACGACAGATTTAGCCTCCACGCAGAAGATTTCCTCCTCTCAGCGACGGTGCAGCCGCAGGCTGCAGCGTCCAAATAGGGTTTAAACTGATTTCCACCCCCGAAATACCCGATACACGACAGATTCAGCTTCCACGCAGGGGAATTCCTCCTCTGAGCGACGGTGCAGCCGCAGGCTGCAGCGTCCAAATAGGGTTCAAACTGATTTCCACCCCCGAAACACCCGATATACGACAGATTCAGCCTCCACGCAGGGGATTTCCTCCCCTGAGCGACGGCACCGTCCAAATAGGGTTCAAACTGATTTCCACCCCCGAAATACCCGATACACGACAGATTCAGCTTCCACGCAGGGGAATTCCTCCTCTGAGCGACGGTGCAGCCGCAGGCTGCAGCGTCCAAATAGGGTTCAAACTGATTTCCACCCCCGAAATACCCGATACACGACAGATTCAGCTTCCACGCAGGGGAATTCCTCCTCTGAGCGACGGTGCAGCCGCAGGCTGCAGCGTCCAAATAGGGTTCAAACTGATTTCCACCCCAGAAATACCCCATATACGACAGATTCAGATTCCACGCCGGGGAACTCCTCCTCTGAGCGACGGCAGCCGCAGGCTGCGGCGTCCAAATAGGGTTCAAACTGATTTCCACCCCCGAAATACCCGATACACGACAGATTCAGCTTCCACGCAGGGGAATTCCTCCTCTGAGCGACGGTGCAGCCGCAGGCTGCAGCGTCCAAATAGGGTTTAAACTGATTTCCACCCCCGAAATACCCGATACACGACAGATTTAGCCTCCACGCAGGAGATATCCTCCTCTCAGCGACGGTGCAGCCGCAGGCTGCAGCGTCCAAATAGGGTTTAAACTGATTTCCACCCCCGAAATACCCGATACACGACAGATTCAGCTTCCACGCAGGGGAATTCCTCCTCTGAGCGACGGTGCAGCCGCAGGCTGCAGCGTCCGAATAGGGTTCAAACTGATTTCCACCCCCGAAACACCCGATATACGACAGATTCAGCCTCCACGCAGGGGATTTCCTCCCCTGAGCGACGGCACCGTCCAAATAGGGTTCAAACTTATTTCAACCCCCGAAACACCCGATACACGACAGATTTAGCCTCCACGCAGAAGATTTCCTCCTCTCAGCGACGGTGCAGCCGCAGGCTGCAGCGTCCAAATAGGGTTCAAACTGATTTCCACCCCCGAAACACCCGATACACGACAGATTCAGCTTCCACGCAGGGGAATTCCTCCTCTGAGCGACGGTGCAGCCGCAGGCTGCAGCGTCCAAATAGGGTTCAAACTGATTTCCACCCCCGAAATACCCGATACACGACAGATTCAGCTTCCACGCAGGGGAATTCCTCCTCTGAGCGACGGTGCAGCCGCAGGCTGCAGCGTCCAAATAGGGTTCAAACTGATTTCCACCCCCGAAATACCCGATACATGACAGATTCAGCTTCCACGCAGGGGAATTCCTCCTCTCAGCGACGGTGCAGCCGCAGGCTGCAGCGTCCAAATAGGATTTAAACTGAATTCCACCCCGAAATACCCGATACACGACAGATTCAGCTTCCACGCAGGGGAATTCCTCCTCTGAGCGACGGTGCAGCCGCAGGCTGCAGCGTCCAAATAGGGTTCAAACTGATTTCCACCCCCGAAATACCCGATACACGACAGATTCAGCTTCCACGCAGGGGAATTCCTCCTCTGAGCGACGGTGCAGCCGCAGGCTGCAGCGTCCAAATAGGGTTCAAACTGATTTCCACCCCCGAAATACCCGATACACGACAGATTCAGCTTCCACGCAGGGGAATTCCTCCTCTGAGCGACGGTGCAGCCGCAGGCTGCAGCGTCCAAATAGGGTTTAAACTGATTTCCACCCCCGAAATACCCGATACATGACAGATTCAGCTTCCACGCAGGGGAATTCCTCCTCTGAGCGACGGTGCAGCCGCAGGCTGCAGCGTCCAAATAGGGTTCAAACTGATTTCCACCCCCGAAATACCCGATACACGACAGATTTAGCCTCCACGCAGAAGATTTCCTCCTCTCAGCGACGGTGCAGCCGCAGGCTGCAGCGTCCAAATAGGGTTTAAACTGATTTCCACCCCCGAAATACCCGATACACGACAGATTCAGCTCCCACGCAGGGGAATTCCTCCTCTGAGCGACGGTGCAGCCGCAGGCTGCAGCGTCCGAATAGGGTTCAAACTGATTTCCACCCCCGAAACACCCGATATACGACAGATTCAGCCTCCACGCAGGGGATTTCCTCCCCTGAGCGACGGCACCGTCCAAATAGGGTTCAAACTTATTTCAACCCCCGAAATACCCGATACACGACAGATTCAGCTTCCACGCAGGGGAATTCCTCCTCTGAGCGACGGTGCAGCCGCAGGCTGCAGCGTCCGAATAGGGTTCAAACTGATTTCCACCCCGAAATACCCGATACACGACAGATTCAGCTTCCACGCAGGGAATTCCTCCTCTGAGCGACCGTGCAGCCGCAGGCTGCAGCGTCCAAATAGGGTTCAAACTGATTTCCACCCCCGAAATACCCGATACACGACAGATTTAGCCCCCACGCAGAAGATTTCCTCCTCTCAGCGACGGTGCAGCCGCAGGCTGCAGCGTCCAAATAGGGTTTAAACTGATTTCCACCCCGAAATACCCGATACACGACAGATTCAGCTTCCACGCAGGAATTCCTCCTCTGAGCGACGGTGCAGCCGCAGGCTGCAGCGTCCAAATAGGGTTCAAACTGATTTCCACCCCGAAATACCCGATACACGACAGATTCAGCTTCCACGCAGGGGAAATCCTCCTCTGAGCGACGGTGCAGCCGCAGGCTGCAGCGTCCAAATAGGGTTCAAACTGATTTCCACCCCGAAATACCCGATACACGACAGATTCAGCCTCCACGCAGGGGATTTCCTCCTCTGAGCGACGCTGCAGCCGCAGGCTGCAGCGTCCAAATAGGGTTTAAACTGATTTCCACCCCGAAATACCCGATACACGACAGATTCAGCTTCCACGCAGGGGAATTCCTCCTCTGAGCGACGGTGCAGCCGCAGGCTGCAGCGTCCAAATAGGGTTCAAACTGATTTCCACCCCGAAATACCCGATACACGACAGATTCAGCTTCCACGCAGGGATTCCTCCTCTGAGCGACGGTGCAGCCGCAGGCTGCAGCGTCCAAATAGGGTTCAAACTGATTTCCACCCCGAAATACCCGATACACGACAGATTTAGCCTCCACGCAGAAGATTTCCTCCTCTCAGCGACGGTGCAGCCGCAGGCTGCAGCGTCCAAATAGGGTTTAAACTGATTTCCACCCGAAATACCCGATACACGACAGATTCAGCTTCCACGCAGCGAATTCCTCCTCTGAGCGACGGTGCAGCCGCAGGCTGCAGCGTCCAAATAGGGTTCAAACTGATTTCCACCCCGAAATACCCGATACACGACAGATTTAGCTTCCACGCAGAAGATTTCCTCCTCTGAGCGACGGTGCAGCCGCAGGCTGCAGCGTCCAAATAGGTTCAAACTGATTTCCACCCCGAAATACCCGATACACGACAGATTCAGCCTCCACGCAGGGGAATTTCCTCCTCTGAGCGACGGCAGCCGCAGGCCGCAGCGTCCAAATAGGGTTCAAACTGATTTCCACCCCGAAATACCCGATACACGACAGATTCAGCTTCCACGCAGGGGAATTCCTCCTCTGAGCGACGGTGCAGCCGCAGGCTGCAGCGTCCAAATAGGGTTCAAACTGATTTCCACCCCCAAATACCCGATACACGACAGATTCAGCTTCCACGCAGGGGAATTCCTCCTCTGAGCGACGGTGCAGCCGCAGGCTGCAGCGTCCAAATAGGGTTCAAACTGATTTCCACCCCCGAAATACCCGATACACGACAGATTCAGCTTCCACGCAGGGGAATTCCTCCTCTGAGCGACGGTGCAGCCGCAGGCTGCAGCGTCCAAATAGGGTTCAAACTGATTTCCACCCCCGAAACACCCGATACACGACAGATTCAGCTTCCACGCAGGGGAAATTCTCCTCTGAGCGACGGTGCAGCCGCAGGCTGCAACGTCAAAATAGGGTTCAAACTGATTTCCACCCCCGAAATACCCTATACACGACAGATTCAGCCTCCACGCAGGGGATTTCCTAGCCTGAGCGACGGCACCGTCCAAATAGGGTTTAAACTGATTTCCACCCCCGAAATACCCGATACTCGACAGATTTAGCTTCCACGCAAGGGAATTCCTCCCCTGAGCGACGGTGCAGCCGCAGGCTGCAGCGTCCAAATAGGGTTCAAACTGATTTCCACCCCCGAAACACCCGATACACGACAGATTCAGCTTCCACGCAGGAGAATTCCTCCTCTGAGCGACGGTGCAGCCGCAGGCTGCAGCGTCCAAATAGGGTTCAAACTGATTTCCACCCCCGAAATACCCGATACACGACAGATTTAGCCTCCACGCAGAAGATTTCCTCCTCTCAGCGACGGTGCAGCCGCAGGCTGCAGCGTCCAAATAGGGTTAAAACTGATTTCCACCACCGAAATACCTATCGAGTTTCTCTCAAATGTTACATTTCCAAATCATACTAATCGGTAGCAAAGCAAAACGGTTAGATAATTTCACTTTATTTTAGCAAAGGTTTCCTTTTAAAGGCACATTACACCCTCAGATATGACCTTTCAAATGTTCATGCAGTTGTGTAGTAGACCCCTCTTGCATAACACTTGCCCACCCCTTGCCACCACAGTTCACACCCTTTTTCTTGGTTTCCAAACCCAATGACGACAAGATGAAACAGGATTATAATTTGACACCGGCACAAAATTCTCACGGAAGTGAAATAGTTTCTCTTATCAGGGGTCGTTTTCGCCATCAACCCGCCGGGGAGTCGAAGGGTAGATGAGGCGAAATTTCAGTACAAAGTGCGCGCTCCACGGCCACCTCTCGCCTCCCTTGGCTTCCCTCGCGACCGCCGGAATTTTTCGAATAGCATAGCTGAAGAATGGCCGCTTCGCGATGGAACCTTTATCTTTTGTGATACTGATATCAATACGTAGCAAAGTTTGCATTTCCATCTTACATGGTGTAAGATGGGTTGATCTGCTCCTGTGCCGCGCGCGGTATCATCCCTTCCGCTTCCCTTCGACTTTCGGTTGTTGGCGAATACGACCCCAGAGTTTTCCATGAGTAGGCCCCAATATCGTGCTATCTCTATCACCGGTGAGGCCTCTATCCCTAGTGTGTTCAGCTTCGGCCGCTCACATCCGGAGAAAGATGGTGTGTGAATGAAAGCACACCGCTCTCAAATTCTTTTATACCCTGCCCTTTATCAACTGGTTATCATCAATTTTGTTTACCGTGAGAATTTTGTGCCGGTGGCAATTTATAATCGTCTCTAGATTAACGGATGAATCGCAACAGCGTTTTCGATTTTCACTCCTTTGCCGGTCCTCCCACTTGGGTGAAACACACGAGCCTTAACGCTTGGCGTACTCCCAGTTGGGTCCCGCCCTCTTTCCCCGGTGCTGGCGCTTTTTCAGTCGAGTCCCACACATTTTCCCCTGCGCTTGGCGCACTCCCATTTGGGTCCCGCACACGTTCACCGGCGCTTGGCGCGTTCCTAGTTGGGGCATGTGGATCGAATCCACACCGCGGGTGTGGCTAAGGAGCAGTTCGGCTGGTACACACGACGCGCGCGACGGTAAAACGCTGTGCGTGCTCATCTTCCCTGGGGCGCGCTAACCGAGGGCACTCAAAAAAGTTGTTGTTGTTGCATTTTAGCCGTTCCCCTTTATCGTTTTTTGCATTTTGTTCATGTAGGTTGATGTGTCAGACGTAGGGTCGGCGTCGGAATCAATATCATCATCTCCCATTTCGCTCCAAGAAGCAAACAAAAAGAAGTCTTATAAAACTTGTGTAAAAAGTGCGAATTCCATTGAAACGATGGTATGAGAAGCATTGCGTCTAGAAAAGCACATTATGAACCAAAAAAAACATGAATAAAATGCAAAAATGATAAAGGGGGACGACTACAATGGGACAACGACTACTTTTTTCAAAGGTCCTCGGTTAACGCGCCTCAAGAGCGATGAGCGCGCACAGCATTTTTTCCGTCGCGCGTCGCGTGTGCTAGCCAAACTGCTCCTTAGCCACACCCGCGGTGTGGATTCGATCCACATGCCCCCAGTTGGGTCCCACACAATTTCCCCGGCGCTTGGCGTGCTCCCAGTTAGATCCCGCCCACTTTCCCCGGCCCTTGGCGCGCTCCCAGTTGGGTCCCACACACGTTCTGTGGGGTTTGGCACACTTCCAGTTGGGCACCGCATATGTTTCCCGGCGCTTGGCGCACTTCTAGTCAGGTCCCATACACGTCCTCCGGCGCTTGACGTGCTTCCAATCAGATCCCGCCCACTTTTCCCGGCCCTTGGCGCACTCCTAGTTGGGTCCCGAACACGATCCCCGGCGCTTGGCGCACTTCCAGTCAGGTCGCACACACGTTCTGTGGCGCTTGGCACATGTCCGTTGGGGTTCCGCACACGTTCGCCGGCGCTTGGCGCACTCACAGTTGGGGTTCCGCACACGTTCGCCAACGCTTGGCGCACTCACAGTTGGGTCCCGCACCCTTTTACGGGCGCCTGGTGCCTGTTCAGTCAAGTCCCGCACACGTTCCCCGGCGCTTTGCGCACTCTTGGTTGGGTCTCGCACTCTCTCCCCTGCGCTTTGCGCAATTTCATTCGGGTCCCGCGCACGTTTCCTGGCGCTTGGCGCACTTTCGATCGGATCCCACACACGTTTTGTGGCGTTTGGCACACTTCCAGTTGGGTACCGCGCACGTTCCTTTGCGCATGGCACACTTCCAGTCGGACCCCGCACAATAAACGGTGTGCATACGGTTCCTGATGGACGTAAGGCAGACCTACTCTAAAGCCCCTTTCATAGTTTGCCGGTCGACGTCGGCCAACTCATTACCGAATTTGACAAGTCAAGATAGATAAAATGGATAGGATAGAGTAGATAGATATTCCACATTCGATAACGACACGTCCGACGTTCGGTCGGGCAACTGTGAAAGGGCCTAAACGCTTGCAATCAATTCACTCTTATCACAATACCACTCCATTTCTCTCAATTGGCCAACCATGTTTCTTATCATTCAAAAGTTTCACCGGACTGACACACACACACACAGACACACATTTTAAAATTCACAAAATTTTCCGTATCTCGAGAACCACAAAGCGGATTTTTCTGAAATTTGGGCAGTGTTAAGAACCTTTACTGCTCTACATTTTGTGAAAATGCCAAGTTCGGAACTATCTTCCAAACCGAGATTCTGTAACGAGGGGTGTGCGCAGAAGCAATCCTTTTCCAAATCAGTTGCGCGCTTCGCGCGCACCACAATTGCGATCAGTTAATCTTGAATTGAGTCAGGGAGTCGTGAATTAACAATATAGGCGTAGCTGGGAGCGGTGTGTGCAAGTGCATACCACACACCACAACGCATTATTTGACGAGTGCGAGTAGGGAGCTTCGGGGGTCGGACCTGCTCCGCGCGCGGTAGCGTCGCGGACATGCGCGGAACACGGCTCGGCAGCAATTCCTCGGCACAAAGGCTCTCGGCAGTGGACCAATCGTCAGCAATGTTAACATATGAGATTATTTGGTATACGAAAATGAGCAGAGTATTATTTTGAGAGCAATTTACTCAAAACTCGTCCATAGCCACCAGAACGCTGATTATTCACTAGATTTTATATCTTGGATGCGTTCAAACGAGTAAAAACGAGTCACACATGAATATAACCTGAACGTTCAGCAAACCGGATGTGAATAAAAAAATGAGCACAAGCTTCCAAGGCGTCCGCATGACGTTTGACGTAACAAAGAAAGCGTATTAGCCGTAAATTTTTCACACAACAGCAGCAATCAATATGAAAACTACTAGCCATATCGGACTAGACCGTTAAATAAACCAGAAAATGGGGGAAATCGAATGATTGCTCCCAACCACCCTGCAGAATACTCATATAATCCGGTGCACTTTTTCGTTTTGGAGTTTACTTTTTCCGAATACCAAGTTTTTGAAATACAATTGAAATTCGCTTTTTCCTTGAGAATACACCAACACCGGAAGAACATACAATGTGAGACCATGCTTCACAAAGGGGTGCTGCTGTGCAGCTTAGCCACTCTATCACAGGATCGTCCGTCGATCCCATGCGTGGAGGCTAAATCTATCGTGATTCGGGTGTTTCGGGGGTGGAAATCAGTTTGAACCCTATGTGGATTTGTAAAGCCTATACGGCTGCACCTTCGTCGCTCAGAAGAGGAAACTTCGCGTGGAGGCTAAATCTATCTTGTATCGGGTATTTCGAGGGGTGGAAATCAGTTTGAACCCTATGTGGACGGTGCAGCCTGCGGCTGCACCGTCGCTCAGAAGAGGAAATCCCCTGCGTGGAGGCTAAATCTATCGTGTATCGGGTATTTCGGGGGTGGAATGCACCGTCGCACAGGGGAGAAAATCCCCTGCGTGGAGGCTAAATCTATCTTGTATCGGGTATTTCGAGGATGGAAATCAGTTTGAACCCTGTGTGGACGGTGCAGCCTGCGGCTGCACCATCGCTCAGGGGAGGAAATTCCCTGCGTGGAGGCTAAATCTATCTTGTATCGGGTATTTCGGGGATGGAAATCAGTTTGAACCCTATGTGGACGGTGCAGCCTGTGGCTGCACCGTCGCACATGGGAGGAAATCCCCTGCGTGGAGGCTAAATCTATCGTGTATCGGGTATTTCGGGGGGGGGGTGGAAATCAGTTTGAACCCTATGTGGACGGTGCAGCCTGCGGCTGCACCGTCGCTCATAAGAGGAAATCCCCTGCGTGGAGGCTAAATCTATCGTGTATCGGGTATTTCGAGGATGGAAATCAGTTTGAACCCTATGTGGACGGTGCAGCCTGCGGCTGCACCGTCGCTCATAAGAGGAAATCCCCTGCGTGGAGGCTAAATCTATCGGTTATCGGGTATTTCGAGGATGGAAATCAGTTTGAACCCTATGTGGACGGTGCAGCCTGCGGCTGCACCATCGCTCAGGGGAGGAAATTCCCTGCGTGGAGGCTAAATCTATCGTGTATCGGGTATTTCGGGGTGGAAATCAGTTTGAACCCTATGTGGACGGTGCAGTCTGCGGCTGCCCCCTCGCTCAGGGCAGGAAATCCCCTGCGTGGAGGCTAAATCTGTCGTGTATCGGGTATTTCGGTGGTGGAAATCAGTTTGAACCCTATTTGGACGCTGCAGCCTGCGGCTGCACCGTCGCACAGGGGAGGAAATCCCCTGCGTGGAGGCTAAATCTATCGTGTATCGCGTATTTCGGGGGGTGGGGGTGGGAATCAGTTTGAACCCTATGTGGACGGAGCAGCCTGCGGCTGCACCGTCGCTCATAAGAGGAAATCCCCTGCGTGGAGGCTAAATCTATCGTGTATCGGGTATTTCGGGGATGGAAATCAGTTTGAACCCTATGTGGACGGTGCAGCCCGCGGCTGCACCGTCGCTCATAAGAGGAAATCCCCTGCGTGGAGGCTAAATCTATCGTGTATCGGGTATTTCGAGGATGGAAATCAGTTTGAACCCTATGTGGACGGTGCAGCCTGCGGCTGCACCGTCGCTCAGGGGAGGAAATTCCCTGCGTGGAGGCTAAATCTATCGTGTATCGGGTATTTCGGGGGTGGAATGCACCGTCGCACAGGGGAGAAAATCCCCTGCGTGGAGGCTAAATCTATCTTGTATCGGGTATTTCGAGGATGGAAATCAGTTTGAACCCTATGTGGACGGTGCAGCCTGTGGCTGCACCGTCGCACAGGGGAGGAAATCCCCTGCGTGGAGGCTAAATCTATCGTGTATCGGGTATTTCGGGGGGTGGGGGTGGAAATCAGTTTGAACCCTATGTGGACGGTGCAGCCTGCGGCTGCACCGTCGCTCATAAGAGGAAATCCCCTGCGTGGAGGCTAAATCTATCGTGTATCGGGTATTTCGGGGGGTGGAAATCAGTTTGAACCCTATGTGGACGGTGCAGCCTGCGGCTGCACCGTTGCTCAGGAGGGGAAATCCCCTGCGTGGGACTAAATCTATCGTGAATCGGGTATTTCGGGGGGTGGAAATCAGTTTGAACCCTATGTGGACGGTGCAGCCTGCGGCTGCACCGTCGCTCAGGAGAGGAAATCCACTGCGTGGAGGCTAAATCTATCTTGTATCGGGTATTTCGGGGATGGAAATCAGTTTGAACCCTATGTGGACGGTGCAGCCTGTGGCTGCACCGTCGCTCAGGGGAGGAAATCCCCTGCGTGGAGGCTAAATCTATCGTGTATCGGGTATTTCGGGGGTTGGAAATCAGTTTGAACCCTATGTGGACGGTGCAGTCTGCGGCTGCACCTTCGCTCAGGGCAGGAAATCCCCTGCGTGGAGGCTAAATCTGTCGTGTATCGGGTATTTCGGTGGTGGAAATCAGTTTGAACCCTATTTGGACGCTGCAGCCTGCGGCTGCACCGTCGCTCAGGAGAGGAAATCCCCTGCGTGGAGGCTAAATCTATCTTGTATCGGGTATTTCGGGGATGGAAATCAGTTTTAACCCTATGTGGACGGTGCAGCCTGTGGCTGCACCGTCGCTCAGGAGAGGAAATCCCCTGCGTGGAGGCTAAATCTATCTTGTATCGGGTATTTCGGGGATGGAAATCAGTTTGAACCCTATGTGGACGGTGCAGCCTGCGGCTGCACCGTCGCTCATAAGAGGAAATCCCCTGCGTGGAGGCTAAATCTATCGTGTATCGGGTATTTCGGGGGGTGGAAATCAGTTTGAACCCTATGTGGACGGTGCAGCCTGCGGCTGCACCGTTGCTCAGGAGAGGAAATCCCCTGCGTGGAGACTAAATCTATCGTGAATCGGGTATTTCGGGGGGTGGAAATCAGTTTGAACCCTATGTGGACGGTGCAGCCTGCGGCTGCACCGTCGCTCAGGAGAGAAAATCCACTGCGTGGAGGCTAAATCTATCTTGTATCGGGTATTTCGGGGATGGAAATCAGTTTGAACCCTATGTGGACGGTGCAGCCTGTGGCTGCACCGTCGCTCAGGGGAGGAAATCCCCTGCGTGGAGGCTAAATCTATCGTGTATCGGGTATTTCGGGGGTTGGAAATCAGTTTGAACCCTATGTGGACGGTGCAGTCTGCGGCTGCACCGTCGCTCAGGGCAGGAAATCCCCTGCGTGGAGGCTAAATCTGTCGTGTATCGGGTATTTCGGTGGTGGAAATCAGTTTGAACCCTATTTGGACGCTGCAGCCTGCGGCTGCACCGTCGCTCAGGAGAGGAAATCCCCTGCGTCCAGGCTAAATCTATCTTGTATCGGGTATTTCGGGGATGGAAATCAGTTTGAACCCTATGTGGACGGTGCAGCCTGCGGCTGCACCGTCGCTCAGGAGAGGAAATCCCCTGCGTGGAGGCTAAATCTATCTTGTATCGGGTATTTCGGGGATGGAAATCAGTTTGAACCCTATGTGGACGGGGCAGCCTGTGGCTGCACCGTCGCTCAGAGAGGAACTCCCGTGCGTGGAGGCTAAATCTATCTTGTATCGGGTATTTCGGGGATGGAAATCAGTTTGAACCCTATGTGGACGGTGCAGCCTGTGGCTGCACCGTCGCTCAGGGGAGGAAATCCCCTGCGTGGAGGCTAAATCTAGCGTGTTTCATTTTCATGCCTGGAACGTGAGTGGCTTTCACCAACTAGCTTTGCACCCAAAGAAATCGCACGAAAGATGCCACTAATGCTTGAATCATCCGCAGACCAAAATTTGCGGAGAAAATAGAAAAAATTGCGTAATATTGGCGCGTTACCCCATGAATGAACACAACACGCACAGCTCGGCGAACATGCGATTTTAAACAATAATGTTAATCTCCCTTTGCAATTACTTGTTTTCATTGTTTGTTTCAATGCAAGTAGTTGTATTCTCATTAGCACTTATTGATTCCTTATTCGTTTCGCTAATGAGTGTTGCGATGGGGCTGAAATGATAGTGATTAACTGCGCCGCGCCGCGACCGCGCGCGGAGCAGGTCCGACCCCCGAAGCTCCATACCGGTATTCCTATTTGACGGCTATGCTGGCAGTTGGTGCGGTCCGGCGTTTCTCCTCCAGTCAACGGCACTGGCCGTCGTAGAAACAGTTGTCGCGTGTACGTCGCAGCGACGTGTCGCGGAGAGCTGATATACCGCAAATCTGCCTATGCCTGTCGTTGCCACTTTCGCTGTCGTTGTGCAGCGCACTGCGACCGCGACAGATTTGCAGGGCGGAAGCTTCTCTTCTTTATTCGTTAGCCGTTTGACGTAACACCGAAGAAGCCTGTTAGTGGTTGAAGTCGTTAATCGTTAGTCGCAATTACGCACATCCCTTATGGAATCCCCATGGGATCAGGCACCTAACTCATAACGGTTTAGTGCCTAGGATGGATATGTAAGTATCTGTGGAATGATGATTCGATGATGACGACGCTTTTAGACCCGAGGTTCGAGGACATTCTTTCCGATGCCAGCAGCGAGTGTAACTTGTTCCGTTTTCCGATTTCCGAAATTTTGAAACGTGTCGAATTCCGATTTCCAAAATTTTAATTTTGTTTCGATTTCCGATTTTCGATTTCCGAAATTCAAAATTTTTATCCCGCCCATCCCTGATCCCGACGAGCTGAAACGTGTTATGAAAAGAGCAGCATACCTATAATTAAGGAATAGTTAAAGCCATCAATAAAGTTTTAACTCCATCTTGTAGATTTTGATGTGACGATTCTAGCAATATATTTCTTACCCCAAAAACCCAAATTTGATTGGGTTATTATGAAGGGGCAAAAAAACGCTAGAAAACATTTTTTTCGCTGTTCTGCGAAGTTCGAGGGTGGGTATTGTATTAGGGGGTGCATCTACACTTCTGAAACGCTCTGTATGATAAGGGTTGTACAGGAAATTTAACAGTCGTTTCGAACTCGAACTCTGTCTTCAGACTAAGCGGAAGGACTGACCAATTATAATCTGGAACCACGATGCAAGCGCTGCCAACCATCCAATCACAGACGCCCACCACTTCAGCGAATCCAGCCTCATCTTCGTGTCCCACCGCTATATGTGAGCAAGATAAATTATGTGAATGGCACACGATAATCAGTTATCATCAAAACCAAATAGCCACTGAATCAGAGGAACGGTGAACAGTGTCACGTTTTTGATCTGTTTATGACTTGTTAGAATCTGTTGGAGGGATGAACTCAGAAACTCGCTCAATACCAGTCTCGTAGGTTGCGCCTCTTTCCCGATATGCAGCGTCATGGCAGCATATCCTGCGGATACGCCCCCTCAGTGATGGTTGGTCGA
The DNA here is from genome assembly GCA_029168955.1 of Aplectana chamaeleonis. NCBI lineage: Eukaryota > Metazoa > Nematoda > Chromadorea > Rhabditida > Cosmocercidae > Aplectana > Aplectana chamaeleonis. The sequence continues at coordinate 44,453 of JAPDOI010000691.1, forward strand.
TGATCTGTAGCGTATACGGTGTACCAGGCAGAATGTGCTGTGTAGCTGCTGCAGATGTCGGCATGTCCCGCGCACATACCCACGATGCCCGAGCAGCTCGCAGGGAGGAGCTTGGCAGTCCGGTGCCTGCGCTGCGGCTAGTTTCGATAAGAGGTGAACGGATGGCCGTGTGGTGCTCCGGCCCCAACCCGGGCACTTGGTAATCGATGCGCTGATCAGGGATGAGCGGAATAAAAATATGAAATTTCGGAAATCGGTTTTCGGGTTTCGGAACAAAAATGTTTTTCTCGGGTTTCGGAAATCGCCTGAAAATGCGCGGAAATGCGGTTTTCGGAACGCGAAACGAGGAAAAATTAAGAATTCATCTAGTGTTTTCTTACGTCCCAGATGACCCGATATTTTCGCATTCCGCGGCGTTTTCTGCGGTTCTCGGAATGCGGAACGCGGAATGCCAAAAATGCGCAAAACTGCGGGTTTCGGAACGCGAAACGCGGAACTCCGCTCTTCCCTGGCGCTGATGGCCATCACAGGTGCCCGGGCTGGGGCCGGAACACCACACGGCTAACCGTTCACCTGTTATCAAAACGAGCCGCAACGCAGGCACCGAACTGCCAAGCTCCTCCCTGCGAGCTGCTCGGGCATTGAGGGTAGAGTTCGCGTAATCATTTCAGTCTAATGAATGGACGGGCTGCGACGGTAGATCACACCGCGCGAATGGAAACCCCATTCTCCATTGAGGCCGCCAACCCAGAACGGCCAGCAGCCTGGTCCATGCGTCAGACTAAAATGAAAACGGAAACCATACATAGCAGCATATCGTATGAAGCCCGTGGGGTGATCAGAAGTTAAACGTGGCATTCAGACACTCGTAGATGGATGGATGTAATATCACAATCATCAACATGCTTGGACAAAGGTACTAAGAATGTATAAAAGGCTCCTCACCTCACCGTGTGCCTCAATCGGCTCTTCGGAGTCGGACTTGAAAAGTGGTCCCGAGTACTTTCTCAGAAGATCCACCATATGATGTCTGTTCTGTCAGATGAAATCTGTTTTGTGCTGTAATACACCAACATTTGTTTAGTCATGTGGTAGTCATGCAATATCTGCCAGTTACTATGTGCCTTTCGCTAGGTTTTACAGGAAGAAAAAATCTCATATATCGAAGCTACTTGGAAGCCGCAAGTGATAGAAAACGCCAGTACTGCTGTTCTTTATGTGATTTGTATAGTATTCGCTATGAAGTACAACAAGGTCGTAAGCCTATCCCTCGCCAGAGACAATTCTGTTAAATTCCCTCCTCCTAATCAGAGCTTCCGAACAAATCAGTGGTAGAGGTGCAAAGGTTAGGCGTCTTTTTGAGCAATGCAAAGTGTGATTGATCCGCAATGATTTTGCTCCAAAAGGTGCTTGCGGTCAGCGCAACCCAGCCTAGTCGATCCGGGGGCGGGCAGCAAACTCAAGATTTTTATTTCGCTCACTTCAAACTACGATTGAATGGTTTCCCTTGTGAGGCTACAGGAGTGGAGTGAGACTAGTCTAGCTGAATGCAGTGCTCACGATAGAAGCAGCATTTGAATTTCTACCGACAATCAAGATCTCCGAGGGGCACTTCGATCGAACGCACAGAAAGAGAGGTATCTGGTGAAAGTTTGACTGGTACGACGCGCGCGACGGAAAGCCGCTGCGCCCACGTTGTTGCTTAAGCGCCGCGTGCAGTGCAATAAGCCAGCCGGACTGCTCATGGGCGCTTCCCTTTCTGTGTGTTCGGCCTACAAGCCGGCGCGATGCCCATTACCACAACAATGTCGGCTAAAAGCGAGAAATAAATCGCTCTATACTTTAATGTGATGTGCACACCCACTTCCCCTGTGGCTACCGAGTGAGTGGGTGGAGGATGGGGGAGGGGGGGGGGGCCACACCATATTCAAGTTTTGGAGCCGTATGTTGCTATTGGTTTCTCGTTTCAAAGGCAGTGTTCACGATAAATTTCACTTCCGATATATCCACGGCTTACGGAAGGTCTGGTGCCCTAAATAGCAAGGCATGCTTAAAAAGGACACGAAAGGCGCGTTTTTGAGCAAAATAGGCCCTCTCTTGTTTACGTTGATTTTTGAGCGTGGAGGAATTGACCGTTAGAAGGATGATACCTATCAGTGCAATGAAGCGATTAGCTCACTTATCAGTACTTCCTTGACTTGATCATTCCTGTAATCTGAGTTTTCCTTTGTTCATTCCGAGGGGGCGGATCTGGGGCACCAGGCGTGTTTGGGGCACCAAAACGCTTGTTTGCAGCCGTTATTTTGCCGCTCCTGGCTCGTTTTCTACCGTTCTTTCGACACTGGGAGCCTAGGATCCTTCTCGCCTATCATTTCACTGTGGAAAGTCAACGAGGATGATCATCGTGAACGCTGCCTTTAAGCCGGTTTTCGACAATGTTGTTGCAATGAACCTTGAGTCTTGGTTTCCGGTGAAAAATTGAATGCGGTTTCAGTCCATGCCTTTGAAAATTTTTCAATTTTTCTTCTTTACACCATTCATCAACAAACTCAGCTCTTCCACGTAGTCAATAGAGTATGTCAACGAATATTCGGAAAACGAATATTCGGCCGAATAAACTAATGATCGAATACTCGAATAGTTCGATTATACGAAAAATTCAGATTTTCGAATAATTCGTTCATTCGACTATTCGAAAGGTCCAATATTCGAATATTCGGCCGAATAAACGAATAATTTCAGAAAAATGAGAAGCAGAGTCTCCGGCACAAGCCCATTTTCACGGTTCAGAGGTTATATGTCTTCAGTCAAGCTGGTAGAAAGTTCGAATATAATCAGAAAACTCCAAAATTCAACATGAGATATTGAGAAACCTAAGTGTGGATCTCGCTCAGCGCCGAATTTCAGGTGTTGGTCGTAATGTATTAATGTATTCCAACCGCGAGAAGGGTGGGGAAACGGGGGTTGAGCGGGGCGCGTGATCGGAAAGAACATGGAGTTTACCCCGCCTCTCCTGCGGCTGGAATACATTACGACCATCACCCCAGAATCTCTGGGCGGAAGTAATCGATACTGTTTTACGTCTGCTCGAGTAGGTCCCGAACAGATTGGAGCGATGCTCCAGAAACTTTTTTAGTTTGAATACTTATGTATGTATAATGAAGAATATCTTGTTCGTGGAAGTTAATTGGCATTGCTTTGATCTATACCATACTATACAAAAAATAGTCAATAGGGTATGTCAACGAATATTCGGAAAACGAATATTTGGCCGAATAAACGAATGATCGAATACTCGAATAATTCGATTATTCGGAAAAGTCTATTTTTTGAATAATTCGTTTATTTGAATATTCTGAGAAGTAAATTTTTCGAAATATTCGGTTATTCGAATATTCGGAGAAGTAAATTTTTCGAATAATTCAATTATTCGAATATTCGAAAGAGTCAACTTTTTGAATTATTCGTTTATTCGAATACTCAAAAATTTTTATTCGTTTGATATACTCTAGTAGTCAACCCTTCGTTTCATCTAATGATATCGACGTAGAAAATATTATTGAATACTGCCTTTAATGACCGCTGTGAACATTGTTCAATTAAGAAAAGCCACAAAGTATTTGCAGAATTGATCAACTTCCTGTCCCAATTGTGACCATTAGCCCACCAACCGACGATAAGGGGACTGATCTACACGAGTTCTCAACTGGTTCATATGTCTGGAAAAGGCTGCTTTCACACTAAAAGTTTGATACCACTTGGTTTTCTAGTCTTGGAGCTTGCAGGAATAGGTATGCTTCTTGAGGAAGGCTTCTCTTTGCCATTTTGGCATTTCTAAAGGGCCAAGAATTTGACGATTGAGAAAAGACATTAGGAGGCTCCCAAAAAACTTAGAACTTGAACGAACTCTTCTGATTATCCAGTCAAGATATTTTCATCAGTTTATTTTTATTCATTGTGACGTGTGCGAGTTTAGTAATGGTACATATTAAAGGCAGGGGTCGCGATAAAATCGGTAGTTGTGCTAACCTCACGGAAAGGTAGTAGGTAAGGGCAACACAAGAGTGGAAATAAGGGAAAAATCGGATAATACAATCAGATACCCACCCCAATAATAGAAATTTCTATAAAAGCCTGTTTTTTCAACTCTGGAGACTACCGACTACTTCAACAGCAAAATGATTGGCGGATTTACAAGCATTAACGAAAACCTCGTTAATTAGGGGGCTGGCCGACACCGGTAATTAGCCGCTATACCTTGTTTTTGAATGTTCTCCCCGCAGATTTCCGGGTTTTTTCACTTATTTTTACTTTTGTGATGACCAAATCTACATTCTCATGAGCACAGCTCAAAAACCGTTTTTATCGCGATCCCTGCCTTTGAAGGCATAATTTTGAAGGCCATGACCGAGCCAAACTTAGCTCTTCTTGAGAGAAAAGTCGGAAGACCTATTTAAACTCTTCTGTCATTTGCGCTAGAGACATCAAGGTAGCTGAGGGCAGTCCTTTTAAGTACTAGTTTGCGGGTTAAAGGCAGTGTTCGCGATAAATTTCACTTCCGATATCTCCACGGTTTACAAAAGGTCTGGTGCCCTATATAGCAAGGCATGCTTAAAAAGGACACGAAAGACGCGTTTTTGAGCAAAAATAGGCCCTCTCTTGTTTACGTTGATTTTTGAGCGTGAAGGAATTGACCGCTAGAAGGATGATACTTATCAGTGCAATGAAGCGATCAGCTCACTTATCAGCACTTCCTTCACTTGATCATTCCTATAATCTGAGTCTTCATTTGTTCCTTTCAAGGGGCAGATCTGGGGCACGGGCGTGACTGGGGCACCAAAACGCTTTTTTGCAGCCGTCATTTAGCAGCTCATGGCTCGTTTTCTACCGTTCTTTCGACACTGGGAGCCTAGGATCCTTCTCGCCTATCATTTCACTGTGGAAAGTCAACGAGGATGATCATCGTGAACGCTGCCTTTAAATTGTTCTGTACCCTTTCCAACGACTTAAAGGCAGGGTTCACGATGATTTTCGACCATAGGTTTTTTGCATAAAATTGACCTATGGTGGCTGCTTGTTACAACAGGACGAAAGAAAGAGCGAAAAAACGAGTGAAAACAGTCAAAATCGAGACATATTTTACAGGCATGCATTTTGCATGTGGACGAGTTTCCTTCAAGTCACCGCAGGCCAAATGTCGCAATTAATATGTTTTCGATGGTGAAAACATAATACTTGTAACATAAGAGACGATTACAAAATACTTGTAATACATCTCCGTCAATGTAAGTTACATGTGAATTATCTCTACTCAAGTAAATTACATGTAGTATAAGTGTAACATAATTCAAATATCTCCAGCAACTGAGGGCCCATGCTGAACACTTTCTGCAAACCTGCACAGCATACGGGCCGCCTCATACGTTAGCCATGAGTGCAGACCCATAGGATTGACATTCGACGGGGTGGTCACTCGCCCTGGCCGAGTCGTTGATCTCTCGCTCCTCATGATCCGATTTAATCGTGTGGAGGATTAGAGGGAGCGACATACAATATTATTTGAGCAAGCTTAAGCCCGCTGCTTCTTGTATGAAGCTGTGGGATCCAAGCTTGCTGCTTCAATCATGAAGCAGCGAGCTTTAGGCTCCTGGGATGTCCAAAAGAGCTTAAAGCTTGCGGATTCGTACCTGAAGCAGTTGCCTGGAACCTGCAGCTCCAACCCTTGAAGTATCGAGCTTCAACTTGCAGCTCTAATTAAGCTACATGAAATATAAATGTATGTTACATGTAATATAAGTGTATGTTACATGTAATATAAGTGTAGTTTACATGCGATATAAAGGTAATATACTTGAATGTCTCAAGTATCTTACACTTTATATTACATGTAACATGTTTTCATTTTTCTGAGCATGCCCCTTGGACGAGTTTCGTGTGGCTCGCTGCTGCAAGGAAATCATGTTTTCAGAAATAGTTTTGTAAATATTCTGATTTAGAATTAGTTCCTATTGCATTTCATTATATTTACTGTTTCAACTCCTTCCTCCTCTTTTCAACTTCGCGTTCTCATATTCACTTCGTAATTTTAGCATAATTTGCCGTTTCTTGACGTGTTTTTTGTAATGGAGCCTCTTTTTTTTCATACTAATTGGTTTTTAAACTTTTCTAATAATAGTTTTTTTCAGGAATGTATGTCAATGCCAACTTTTGTGGCTTCTTATCTGCGATGGTTTTGATTGAACAAGGGGAATATATGTGGGACTTTTCTCGGCACTCTAGCAAATAAGCCTGACAGGTTTGTATTGTTTTTACTAGACTTGTTTAAAAATTGAATTTAAAAGCGCGAGATGTTGATTCTGTGGAGGCAGAATACCACAAGTTATCGCTCATAATGATGCCTATGTGGAGACTATTGATGGTTCACGATTTTTAACTTCTCTTTGCGCGAGCTCCCTAGCTTAATCTCAGCTGCTTTGTTTTTTTTTATACTTAATACTTTTTCCCTTATTTTAATTTATTCAAGTTATAGTGCATAGCAAACGTGCTGGTTTCTTTTAGTGATCGTAGAACTTCTTTCCAACTAGATTCCACAGAAAAGGGGGAGATATGATTTAAACAAGGAAGGATCCTCCGAAATCTCCTGTGCGGGATTGAACAGGCTTGCGACTCGGCGCAACGGGTGGTCGCAACAATTGGATTTTTTTAAAGAAAAATGAAAATCGGGGGGGGGGCTTGTACGATCTGACCGACTTTGACCAAAAAAAAATGAACTTTTACCAACTTTTTCACTCTCAGAGAGCTTGAAGATTTTTTTTATTCCGAAAGCAAGTTGTGAAAGTTTCAGGAAAAAAAGGTCAACGGTAAGGTGAGTCGTTGTCGCGCCGATAATTGGCGCAACGGCCTGCTCAACCCTGCTCCTGCATGTTCATGTTGTTTGCAAGGGTCTAAAATCCAATAACGCAGTTCTGATTTAGCTTGCTGGAAGCAAGAAAAAGCGAATTTAAGCTCTCGGAAGAATGTGCAAACGTAATTTTGGGCTAACAGCGGAGCGCTTCACTGTATCACGGAACGCCAACACCACATTGAATTGGATTTCGAGGCCAAGGTCAAGAGCTGGGACTGCTTATCCTAAAACTTATGCCAGGATATATTATATAGCGTCAAAGTTCAGAGTCTTGCTATCGATTGGGACAATGTAAAGCTTTCTTCCGCTATTTTTGGAAAGCAAATACATACGTATAGTTTTTGGGCGCTCTAAGGAATGTGCTTATTGGTGGTTGGATTGTTTTTACCCCATTTGCTTTGTAATCGAAGTTTTACCAATAGATTTCAGTGAGCAAGATATTGAGTGTGTGGAAGCAGCACTGTTATGTGCTTCTCATGATAATTCCGGTCCGCAGTTGGGTCTTGGGACGCTTTGCGGCCGCACGCGCTTGAGTCGGTCGAGTTTCCAGCACCGAAGCCGACTCGAGGTGGCTTTTTCATACAGTTTTCTCCGATTTTTTAAACTTTAAACTCCAAAATCCACCTAGAGTCAGCAGATCGGCGGCTGCGACGCTGGAAACTTCTGAATCGGGAGCGTGCGGCAGCAAAGTCGAGACGCATTTGCAGATTGGAATTTGGCTCCGAGAAGCACAGTTTACGGTCTCGCTCGTATTCGCAGATTGAAGGAAGTTTCACATCCACGCCAAGATTTCACTCACTGCTGGTATTTTTTATAAAACGCGGATGCAAATATCCTTGAAATCCCCTACGTGAATGAGCCCTAGAATGAGCGAAAATCATGAGAATGTGCGGATTCTATTCATCTCCCCAATACGTGTAGTAGAACCACAGTTCGTTGCAAAAGAACTTGGCTGCCCCTGATTATTCGCTCACCAAAACCTATCTGTCGAACCGTCTTACTCTCTCTTTTCGAAATCTAAACAGTTCAGAGCGTATAAAGCAGGAAGCTTTCTTAGAAAGCCGCACTTTCAGTATCAACAAAACGCTGTTTGCAGAAAAAAAGCTATCCAGATCTAACCTTCCAAAGACAACGGTTCCAGCTCCTGATCGTAGCCTGGAATGCGACTTTAATGCGGTGTTTCAGCTCTATGATACAATAACGCGCTCTGCGGATAATCGAAGAATACGGTAACAGGAGATCCCGAGATTCTGCGGCTGAACGACTATCGTTCTCGGAGTCAAATTCTGGTCCGCCATTGCGGACTACGGCTGTTGCATCATCAGACATGCGATAGCAGTGCTGGGAGAAAGGTGGATCCTGCCGGGACCAAGTAGTCCCATCACGATTATCAAGTGTAGTATGATGCAGTAGCCGTAGTACGCAAATGCGGACCAGAATTCGGCCCCGAGAACGACAGTGCAATGATTCGGGTATGGGTTCATAATAATATCTGAATAATTTGTTTTTTTTTGTTGAAATTTTCGCGATTTTAGGAACTTATGTTGGCAGAGATGACTTCTAAGTGCGTAGACATGACGCAGTGAATGTCATCAAGGATTTCGAAGATGTTGCACCTGACTAATAGGTGAGCAGTTTGTTTGACGCAGCTATTGTTTTAGCTTTGAAGATTATTTTTCATTCAGTTTTAACAACAAATCTATGACCCATTGATTGATTTGTTCGTCGATTTTAAATGCTTTCTAGGGGAATTATTGTTGAACACGCATTCTCCAAGCTGATGGATCAGGTTCAAGCAGACAGTGGTTGTTCCACTTATGGAGTTAGCTACGACCCCCCCTTCCTGGTGACCGGAGTTTTTTGAATGTCGATAGTTTTCTCATTTCACTTTTAACGGAACACTTTTGGCGGAATCTTGGTTAGGTCCGTGGCTTGTTTCTTTAGAAAAAATCATTCAAATTCAAACCGCGGCGGTTTAATTCTCACCCGCGGCTGGCTGTGAATAAAATTTTTTTTGAGGAAACAGGCCACGGACGTAACTATACGTGGCGACCCCATGCACAACCCGTTTTATCAGGACACATCTCCTGTTGACTTTGGAAAGGGACGCGAATGGCGTGTGAAGGTCAAGACGAAGTTTTGGGAGATCTTTACGACTTTACGCCACGTTGCTTAGCTGGACAACCGCCGCTGGACCCAGAAGTGTCACAGGATGCTTTTGGGTTCCATAGGTTATTGTGAGGGATCGGGTGAGGGGAGGGTGTATAGGGGTCTATTGGGTAAAAATAGTAACGTTGGATTTTCGATGTTATCAAATTTTGTGCAGGGATCAAACAAACCTGTAAAATTGCCAGCAAAGCAAGGAATCTGTGAGTAGGATAGGTTTCCATCGGTTACCATCATGGTGTTGGATCGCGTAGCATCAGCGGGATTATAGGACGTCTTTCAGTATGGGCGTAATTGCTCATGGGCGCCATTGGGAGTACGCCTACTCGGTGGTGGGGGGGGGTCTTGGGCGTACTTCCATCCTAGAGAAGGGTCACAGCACAGTATCGAGTCGAACCTCTACTAAAACACGACTGGTTTCTTCGCGATTAGAATCTTCAAAGAAACAGTCGTGCTCCCAATCGCGTGTTGTCAAGCTGAATAACTCAACGGTTCCTCCGCGAATTACAGCTTCTAAGTAAATTTCGCGACATTCCTACTTTCGTTGCGTATCTGGGCATCTACCGCAGGACCAGGGTTGTGCAGGTTGTTGCCCCGATTTTCGGCGAAGCTACGACCCCCTCACCCCTGACCAAACATTTTTTTGTGAAATTCCAAGATTTTTACGATTCCTCTCCCGGAATGAAAAGATTTCTTAGCTTTTTGAGAGTGAAAAGTTGGAAAAAATCCAAATTCAAGGTAAAATTCGGTGAAATCATACAAGCTCCACTCCCCCGATTTCCATTTTTCTCGAAAAAGTCCCAATCACTTTACGACCCCCTCCCTGGTGCACCCTGCTAAACGCGCCGGTGGACCTAGGGGGAGGGTCGCACGATGCTTTCGGAGTTTATAAGTGACTAAGTGGCATCGGGAGGGGGGTCGTATAGGGTTTCCTTCGAGTTCGATTCAGTCATATTTTTTCAAGATGCAAAAAAGTTCTCAGAGTGTAGTAACGCCAGGTAGCCAGATTCAGGATGGGAAATGCACTGTTCATCAGAAGTTACACCATGGGTTGTTTTTGATTGTTCTGCAATAGCTCGTATTTTCAGGTATTTGATCGTAACACAAAAATCAAAGATTTCACGTCTGTGTAACTAGTCCGTACTGATGAGCCCATTTTATTTTTGGCTGTCTACGGATGGAAGGGCGAAACAGCCTTTTTTTGAATCTTACAAGCTTCAAATGAAAATATATTTATACAGGTAATCATGGAGCGGAACAAGCCTGAACTTCCATAATAATGGTTTTGTGGATGCGACTATGATTGATAGCAGTTTATTTTCTTGAATGTTCCGCTTCAGTTGTTTGCAATAAAAGTTTGCCTTAGAAGTGTTATTTTTTATTTTGAGTAATGAGAAGAAATTTGTTATTTGTCGAAATTTCGTATTTGCTGGAATGCTCAACGCGGCCCTCATCAAGCTCTCGAGAACACTACGAAAGGCTATGACTCAGCGAAGTCCAAGGACAATCTAAAGCGTTTTTGCAGGATTGTTCGCGGCCCACGACCGCACGATCTTTCACCGAAGGTCCGGTTAGAGCCGCGTATCGTCCGAAAAGCGCCGCTGTTACTCACGAAGCGGCGTGGATTATCCGTCAGACGCAGCGGACCACCATGAGAACCGCCGCTGATCATCCAGCAGGCGCCGCGGACGGTCTCGTCTCTGGTAAGACGTCAGAAAGTGTGCTTCATTTGCAGTTGCACTGAACAACCCACTCCGTTATTGTCCCGCCAATATTCGATTATTCGACCCTCCCTGCTGGCGTTAGTGTACGTGGAAGATTCCCCGCCTGGTAGCTCTTACAGGTTGAATTCTCACCCTCCAATCGGTCCAATCCATCTGGGCTAAACCAGAGAAATTTCCGATTTGGCATAAAAGGCTTTACGATTTCTTTTAGAGAGTGGAAATCCTGGAGGGTGAAAATTCGACCTGAAATAGCTGCTAAGCAGATGGCACCAAATTCCATTTTCTTGAAATAGAGGACATTCAGAATACATATCTTCACTGCATATAAATAAGACAACAACCGATATAGTGGATTTCAACACGTAGTAGGCACATGTATACTATCCAACGAGATTTAATACCGGAACAATCATCTTTGTTGACAACCCATGTTTTCCAAGCCTCTTTCCATCGCCTCTAGAAAAAAAAACAATATTAGTCTCTGATAAAAGTTGTTCAAAGGCAGTGTTAACGATAGATTTCACTTTCGATGTCTCCACGGTATACGGAAGGTGTGGTGCCCCATATAGCAAGGATGCATAGAATGAACGCGAAAGCAGTGCTTTTATCCTAAAATAAACCCTCCCTTGCCTACTCTGACTTTTGGGAGTGGAAGAATGGACCTCTATGAAGGAAGGTATGGAGAATGTTTCATTTAACGACCCGTTTAAAAATCAGGATTTCTCCCGGAATAGCCGCCTCAAAAGCGCTAAAAACGCGACCGAGGTGGTTATTTTGGGGGTAAATTTCCTCGAAAAGGGTAAAGGATCCCCCATCAATCCTACCGATTATTCATTCGGGATAAAAGGGAGCTACTATTAATGGAGAATGTATCATTCAACGACCCGTTCCGAAATCAGGATTTTTCCCGGGAATGGTCGCCTCAAAACCGCTAAAAATGCGACCGAGGTGGTCATTTTGGGGGTAAATTTCCTCGAAAAGGGTGAAGGATCCCCCATCAATCCTACCCATTATTCATTCGGGATAAAAGGGAGCTACTATGAATGGAGAATGTATCATTCAACGACCCGTTCCGAAATCAGGATTTTTCTCGGGAATGGGCGCCTCAAAATCGCTAAAAATGCGACCGAGGTGGTAATATTGAGGGGAAATTCCCTCGACAAGGGTGAAGGAATCCCCATAAACGCTACCAACTATTGATTCGTAATAGAGTGGAGATAATATTCGTAGAATTAAGATCGTTGAACGACCCGTTTCAGACTCAACATTTTCCCGGGAATAGGTGCTTCAAAACATCACAAAATATTGATTCTGACGAATAAGTAAACAAGAAAGAAAAGGTAAGCATATACATATAAGCAAGCGAATAAGATAATAATTCCTTCGAATATACTAACCTGCAAATGGTGAGAAGTGGGCAGCTTTCAGTCGCCTTCAGGTAGAAAGATGTGTCGTAAGGCTTTGGTCAAAAAAAAAACAACCCTGAAATGGAAATAAATTCAATTAAAGCGAAAAAGCGAAGCATATATACACGGAATAAAAAAAGAAAGAACGGATATTCTAAATTTTTAATATTGTCGTTACACTTGTCTCTATGTGTTCTTATCTTTTACGATCTCTACGCGTTTTTATTTTTATCGTTCATAATGCATTACGCAGGTTCACCCTGTAATAAACAATTACAACAAACGGAGGACAGAATCAAGAGGTTTTCTACTATAAAATACAAATAAGATGTGAAACTCAGAAAAAAACAGGCGAGGAAAAAAACAGCTGAAATTGAATCGTCCGACGACTTTCCAGTAAACGGCTCGACGTCCATCCAAGAGACAATGCCGCCAACAGTTCCGTGATATCGATATGCAATCAGTCCCATCCGGAGGCCGACCTCAGAAAAACGAAAACATTTTACATGTAAAATAAAAGGCCTGAATTAATATACATGTAATATAAATTGGCCAATGTATATTACTTGCAAATTATCTCGACCGATGTATGTTACATGTAATATATTGGTCCCTCGCTCGCAGGCCAAATGTCGCAAGTAATATGTTTTCGATGGTGAAAACATAATACTTGTAACATAAGAGACGATTACAAAATACTTGTAATACATCTCCGTCAATGTAAGTTACATGTGAATTATCTCTACTCAAGTAAATTACATGTAGTATAAGTGTAACATAATTCAATTATCTCCAGCAACTGAGGGCCTATGCTGAACACATTTTGCAAACCTGCACAGCATACGGGCCGCCTCATACCTTACCGATGAACGCAGGCCCATAGGATTGACATTCGACGGGGTGGTCACCCGCCCTGGCCGAGCCGTTGATCTCTCGCTCCTCATGATCCGATTTAATCGTGTGGAGGATTAGAGGGAGCGACATACAATATTATTTGAGCAAGCTTAAGCCCGCTGCTTCTTGTATGAAGCTGTGGGATCCAAGCTTGCTGCTTCAATCATGAAGCAGCGAGCTTTAGGCTCCTGGGATGTCCAAAAGAGCTTAAAGCTTGCTGATTCGTACCTGAAGCAGTTGCCTGGAACCTGCAGCTCCAACCCTTGAAGTATCGAGCTTCAACTTGCAGCTCTAATTAAGCTACATGAAATATAAATGTATGTTACATGTAATATAAGTGTATGTTACATGTAATATAAGCGTAGGTTACATGCGATATAAAGGTAATATACTTGAATGTCTCAAGTGTCTTACACTTTATATTACATGTAACATATTTTCATTTTTCTGAGACGGACACCAACTCAGAAAAATGATAACATATTACATGTAATATAAAAGACCTGAATTAATATACGTGTAATATAAATTGGCCAATGTATATTACCTGCAAATTATCTCGACCGATGTATCTTACATGTAATATATCGGTTCCTCGCTCGCAGGCCAAATGTCGCAAGTAATATGTTTTTGATGGTGAAAACATAATACTTGTAACATAAGAGACGATTACAATATACTTGTAATACATCTCCGTCAATGTAAGTTACATGTGAATTATCTCTACTCAAGTAAATTACATGTAGTATAAGTGTAACATAATTCAAATATCTCCAGCCACTGGGGGCCTATGCTGAACACTTTCTGCAAACCTGCACAGCATACGGGCCGCCTCATACCTTAGCCATGAGCGCAGGCCCATTGCATTTTCTTTGGACAGGGCGGTCACTCGCCCTGGGGCGGCATGCATGAACGCAGCGAACGGTGTCAGGAAGCCGCTCCGCGTGCCATGCGCGCAGCGTCGAGCAACGGGGCGGCCCCGAATTTCGTGGCGTGTATTGATGTGCCTGATTTTCGGGGCCGCCCCGTTGCTCGACGCTGTGCGCATGGCACGCGGAGCGGCTCCCTGACACCGTTCGCTGCGTTCATGCATGCCGCCCCTGGAAGAGTCGTTCATCTCTCACTCCTCATGATTCGTTTTAATCGTGAGAGAGGATTGAAGGGAGCGACAAGCAACATTTTTGAAGCAAACTTAAGCCCACTGCTTCTTGTATGAAGCTGTGGGATCCAAGCTAGCTGCTTCAGTCATGAAGTAGCGAGCTTTAAGCTCCTGGGATGTCCAAGAGATCTTAAAGCTGGCTGTTTCGTACCTGAATCAGTAGCCTGGAACCCGCAGCTCCAACACTCAAAGCATCGAGCTTCAACTTGCAGCTCTGACTAAGTTACATGAAATATAAGTGTATGTTACGTGTAATATAAGTGTATGTTACATGTAATATAAGTGTAGGTTACATGCGATATAAAGGTAATATACTTGAATGTCTCAAGTATCTTAAACTTTATATTACAAGTAACATGTTTTCATTTTTCTGAGAAGAGAGGTGGAAGGACACCAGCCGACCGGTGCAATTTACTGGTTTCGGAGCGCGCTTTTTGCGATTTTGACGTCGCAGCTCTTGAATGAATCCTGGGACCTACAACGTAATGTTGTTAGCCTCTTCACAAGATTTATCGCGAACCGTGCCTTTAATGTCTTTACCGATTTAATGATCTAAATTACACATTATATGAGCTGGAACTGGTAGCTGGAAGTAGTCAAAATAATTGTTTGTAGCAGCTTCGAAAAGCCAATACAGAAACTGCGGTGAGGGCCAATCCTGTAGTTTTAACGCATTTTGCCGAAAATTTGCCGTTTTAGACGAAATTTTCGGCAAACGGCAACGGCAAAGTCCAAAAATGGCCGGCGAATGAAAATTGGCAAACGACAGTCGCCGCACACCCCTGACGTCCACCGTAAACCGTGACGTGGTGTCACCTCTCCTGTGGGAACCACAACAGGGATGACCCCTATTGTGGGATTCTTCCGAGTCCTCTCTGTGGATGGGTGGTAGAATAGGTACCATAGGTGAACCACGTACATCAGTGACTATGGAAATGGCCCAGCACTCCTATTTTGGAGGAGGACGCAAATACGGGGGGCGAGAAATACAGGGACGGGGCCGAATTCTCACTCGTGTAGCCTCTTTGTGGGTCGTTTTTGACGCTTCAAAATGCATAGGCGTTTCGTTTTGAGCCATACCATTCTATTTCCGTAGTTATCTCGATTACAAAGCTAATCAGCATGAGGCATTAAAGGCATCGTATCTAGGTACATCCTTAGATGAATTTTGCGATTTTTATTCAATTGTGGTGTAGACCCATCCTGTATAACCTTTGCCAAATGCGAGATATAAGCAACCACCACGGGCCGACCCCCTTCAGTCACCCGCACAGGCCAAACCGCCTTCCTGATTGTCGAACTCAATAGTGGCTAGATGAATGGATTAACCCTGTCGTCGTTCTTCACTCCCTTGCCGGCCTTTCTCCCCATTCTGTTTCGCTCTTGTACAGCGACTGCGAATGAAGAGAAATACAAGCCTGAGACAACTCGTCCACTAAATTTTCGCCCTCGAAATGTAGACCTTTTTTCTAAAGAGCCAAATCTCCGTTCGTAGAGGCCTTGAGCGATTGCAGAGATACCAATGTGATCAGCATGTGATTTTCTTCAAAAGAAGCATGAAACCTGAAAACAAAGCTTTTGGTTGTCCTGTGTCTTTGAAGGGTGTACTTACGAGGTCTCTGAAGAAGACGCAAAGTCGTAACGTCAGACCGTATATGAATTTCCACCTATAAACCTCGTTTGGCATATCAGTGAAAAGTCTATCCTAAGTCTTCTGTGTAGCTGAAGTGCGTACCTTATGATACCTGATGATCATACATACCATGCCATAAAAGGCACGAAGTATTCAAAAAAAAATCGAAATCCAATTATCAACTTGTCAATTTGCATTCTGAAGATTCTAGACTGTTTTGCTTCGCTTTAAGAGGATTACGCTTTGGCATAGTGGTATTTGTGAGAAGCTCGTTAAAAGACGTGAAATACTTAGTGCATTAGATTTGGCATGGGATTTAACACCGGAGAAACGTTGAAAATTCGTTGAACTGATGTACTTCTGATTTAGAGGTGCACTTTTCCACTAAGCATCTGAAATTTATTGTGGCATTGAAAAACCATATCACGCGCGTCTTACTGAGCACACACATTCGTGCTGACGGGATTCGTATTCTAATTGTGTGATATTAGTTCCTCTGTATTTTTTTGAAGCTTTTCAGGCAGGCGCGATATAATAGAAACAAACATTACCTGTGAAAATATTTTCGTTTCCAGATAGCGCGTGATTTGGCCTTCCAATGCCGCACTAAATTTTCGATGTTCAGTGAAAAACTGTACCGCCAAATACGTAGTACATCAGTTCAACGATTTTTCAAGGTTTCTGCGGTGTTAAATCCCATGCAAAATCTAATGCACTAGGTATTTCACCTCTTTCAACGAGCCTCTCACAATCACCACTAAGCCAAATCATAAACCTTTTATAACGAAGCAAAACAGTCTAAAATTTCATTTTATTCTGGCGAAGGTTCCCTTTGAAAAAGGATGGACGTAATGAGCCGCTTGTAGCCTGTGCACTCCTGGTTGACTCCCACATACTTTCCTCGGAGCTCCGCGCAATTGCATTTGGGTCCCGTCCATTTTTACCGGCGCTCTGAGAACTCCCAGTTGGGTGCTCTCCACCTTTCCCGACGTTGTGTGCACTTCTAGTTGGATTGCGCCAACGCTTTCCAGCGCTCTGCGCACTCTTTGTTTGGCTCTGCCCTATTTTTCCAGCTCTTGGCGCTGTTAAACTTGTGTTCTGCACACGAATCATGCGGTTTCTGATGGACTTGAGGCACCAATTCCCTCTAAACCAAATCTTCTCATGTTATCACTCCACTTCGATGAAATGACCGACCGAGCTTCTTATCACTAAATACACACACACATACACACACATACACACACATGCACACACATACACACACACACACATACACACACACATACACACACATACACACACATACACACACATGCACACGCACATACACACATATACATACATACACATATATACACACACACATACACACACACATATATATATACACACATATATATATATATATATATATATATATATATATATATATATATATATATATATATATATATATATATATATATATATATATATATATATATATATATATATATATATATATATATAATAGTTGTACACGAACGAAATTTTCGAAAAATTTTCAGAAAGATTTTCAGAAATTTTTTCGTTCGTTTTCGTTCGTTCGAAATTTCGTCGAACGAAATTCTTTTCAAATTTTCGTTCGTTCGAAATTGTTTCGAACGAAAAAATTTATCGATTTTCGTTCGTTCGAAAGAGTTCGAACAGAAACAATTTCGATTTTCGTTCGTTCGACATTTTTTCGAAATTGTACAACTATAATATATATATATATATATATATATATATATATATATATATATATATATATATATATATATATATATATATATGGGGGTGTGTATACAAGTCTGTTGGTACCTGCTCGTTGGTGCCCCTTCTACTAGACCCAGCAGACGTTTGAGTGTACACAGGGGAACGTTCGAGCGATATAGCGTGCACAACTATATCGCGAAAGTATCCCGCACATTGCATAAAGGTGTCGCCGTCCGGCACACTAAGGCCTCTGGTCCATAACACCTTAGGATCTGTACCTAGGAGTCATGGAGTCGTTGGCCACAAGCCACAATTTCGCCACCTGAACTGTCGATCGCTGTCGAGTGATATCCAAAAACTGCGCTATCCAGACTTCTGAGCTATTTCCATGCACCGTTTGCTGCTTTGCAGGAAACCCGCCTCGCTGATAGACCCGTCATCAGCGTCGGAGAGTACACCATCTACTGCGGTAACGCTGACGATAGGAGAGTGGGGAGGCTGTGCAATAGCTGTAAGGAAGGATTTCAATGGTATGGTCAAGGAGTTCGGCTCAACGTCGTGTCGGAATGCATTCGTACGACTGCGGGATCACAGAGGATTCAATCTGTGGATAGTGAGTGCTCATGCGTCCACTGAAACCGCCGAAGACAATTCGAAGGATGCGTTTTATGAGGAACTCAATACGTTGCTGGCCAGGATACCTTGTCAACATGCTGTTGTCGTGGGGATTGACGCAAATGCGAAGATGGGACTTGATCAGGAATCCGAAGTACTCGGTAAATGGTTCTACCCAGTGGAGCAAACATCGGACAATGGCTACCGCCTTGTCGACTTTTGTGAACGCAGTGGTCTGATTATTGCATCGACATTCAAGAGGAATCATCGCCGCCATCAGCTTACGTGGCAGGGACCAACCCGGCTATCTCCAGAAAAGCAGCGGAAGCGGAAGATGACAACCTTGAAACTACAGCTTGACTACGTCCTGACGAGGAATATTCCAGTATCGGACATTCGAAGATCTAGAGCTGTGTGGGATGTCGCATTCGATTCGGATCACCGTCCTGTTCTGTTGAACTTCACTGCGAGGATTCATAAGAGGAAGCGAGGGGCTCCAGCCTCTCCAGAGGATTGACATGACAAGTCTCAGAGATGAAGAGTGCAGAAGGAATTTCCGACAACGCGTTTCTATTCACATCCGGAGTACGGACTAAGAAGAAACTTTGCGACGCGGATTCTTTTGTCAAGTGCATCCAGGACGCTTCGAAAGAGGCACTCCCGGTTGTACAGCCTAAGAAGAAGTTCGCCTACGTCTCAGAAGAAACAACATCTACCTACAACAGAGTATGTGCTCTCCGAACTGCAGGAAACTTCGTGGAGGAGAAGCGTCTGAGGAGGAAGTTGCGTCGGCAGCTTCAAAGTGACCGCGAACGAGTGGACGTGTAGAGCTAAGGAGTTCGAGAAGGCTTGGGAGGAGAAGAATCCGAAGAAAGCCTACACGTTGCTGCGACAGTATAGCGGGAAGATGAAGAGATGTTCTCCTGTCTTGAACACTACCAATGGAGTTGCAGTTGGTGATGCGACGCTGCCAATATGGAAGGATTACTTCAGTTCACTACTGAATCGTCCAGCGCCATCAGTACCTGAGCTCCCGCATGTTCAGAGAGCACATTACGATGTCAGTGAGGAACCGCCGACTGAGTCTGAAGTTTTGGATTGTGTCCGGAAAATGAAGAATGGAAAGGCAGGTGGAGATGACAACATCACTGCTGAAATGCTGAAAGCTCTTCCTCCGTCTGGGATTCGTGAAATGACCAACACCATCCGTGCCATATGGATGAGCGAAAGGATACCCGATTCGTGGAGACATGCAATCATCGTACCTCTTCACAAGAAGCTATCCGTCACGGATCCTAAGAACTACAGAGGAATCTCTACTTCGTGTCATGTACAAGGTTTTAGAACGTATCATTCTCGAGCGACTTATCAAACATCGTGAAGGAACGACCAGAGATGAGCAAGCCGGTTTTCGACCTGGAAGATCGACCATCGACCAAGTGTTCGTCGTGAGAAGAGTAATTGAATCGTGGCAGCGGTTTTCGAGCCATTACAGCTTGCTTTTTTGGACTTTGAAGCCGCGTTCGACTCTCCTCATCGTGATCGATTGCTCAATGCTCTGCGAGCAGATGGAGTCCCGGAAAAGTATGTTCGGTTAATCGAGGACATGAACAAAGGAACAACAGCAGCAGTTCGTACACCTGTCGGATTTACGTCAGATTTCGAGGTGGAAACAGGAGTAACGCAAGGAGCCGTTGCGGGACCTTTCTTTCCAACTTCGCCGTTGATGACATCATGCGTAGAGTTGCAGAACAGTTTCCTGCGGATTTGATCCTAACACCATCAGGACGCTCCCTTGTCGACCTGGAGTACGCCGACGACATTGTGTTATTCGCTGAACAAAACTGCAAAGGATTGTGAACTTCGTTTCAAAGTATGCCGCAGCCTATGGACTTCGTCTTCGTCCCGACAAATGCAAGCAGATGTGGGTCTCTCAGAGGCCTTCAACTGGAGTTTGTGTGGACGGACAACGTATCGAACTGGTGGACGATTTCTGTTATTTGGGCTGTTTGCTGAAGAACGATGGTAGTTATGCAGCGGATATTCGACAACGATGTGCGAAAGCTACGTCTGCATTCAATTCTCTAACCAAGTGTTTGTGGTCTACCACCATCGCGAAGGAAGTCAAGTTGCGCGTCTACCTATCCGCTATTCGCCCTATCATGATGTACGGATCGGATACGTGGGCAGCACCGAAAACGCAGATGGAAAGGTTGGATTGCACGGAGAGGAAGCTTTTGAGGCGTTTGCTTGGATATTTCTGGCCGCGTGTATGCCATAACGAAGACCTTTACAAGGAAATCGACGCAGTACATCAACGCTTGACACGAGGGAGGTGCCAGCATCTCCTAACGCCATCTCAAGCAGCAATGGAAAGTCGACTTCGACTGCTCGGGCATATACTAAGAAGAACGCCGGATCGTCTCGTACAACACGCTTTAAAAATGCTTCCAAATCCTGTCTGGAAACGGCCACCTGGGCGTAGGCGAAAGTTCTGGACGGATGTGGTTAAAGAGGATTTAAAGTCACTCGGCATCGAAAGACAGTTCAGGCGCGATGTTTCGTTTCGCAGGAAATGGAATAGTGACAGCTGGATGGAGTGTGTTCAAATTGTGGCTGAAGACCGTGAAAAATGGACACGGCTGGCTACTAGGACGGCACACCTCGGTGAAGATGCGGAATGACCGCGTCAGGCGAAAGCCAACCGATTAAGTCAAGTAAGTCTATATATATATATATATATATATATATATATATATATATATATATATATATATATATATATATATATATATATATATATATATATATATATATATATATATATATATATATATATATATATATATATATATATATATATATATATATATATATATATATATATATATATATATATATATATATATATATATATATATATATATATATATATATATATATATATATATATATATATATATATATATAGTGCAGAGTGGATATATATATATATATATATATATATATATATATATATATATATATAGTGGAGTGCACCAAGAGTGTCTCATTTACTTATCAATAAGCAGTCTGCTGGGGATCAATGTGCATGAATCCCATACCAGCACGCTCGATACCGATTGAGCAGAGCAGTTTGTGCTCCAACGAGTTTCATGTTCATCGATCTCCAATCGACCGCTACTCATTGATAAGTGAATGAGACACTCTTGATGGACTCCACTTTATATATATATATATATATATATATATATATATATATATATATATATATATATATATATATATATATATATATATATATATATATATATATATATATATATATATATATATATATATATATATATATATATATATATATATATATATATATATATATATATATATATATATATATCCTATATATAAAGAATGGAAACGGCGCGACCAGAAATCCGCGGAATTGGCTGCGCCTCAACTCTTCAGCGTTGTCGATACGCAGCGCGGCGTATCGCGCGCGGCGCCTCACAGCTGATTACTTTCATTTCCGTTTCCTCCATTTCGCCCCTTTTCTCACGTTTTCAAGTTTTTGCAGTACTGTTTGCCCTTCATTTTGTTCGCTGCTAACATAAACTTTTCGTTTTTGTAGCGCTTTCGCCCGCTAAGCCGTTTTTTTCATTTAAGTGTTCTATATTTCTGGTTCAGCGCTTATTTTTTTATTTCGACTTTTTATTCTTCGTTTTGTTTTTTCTTTGTTCTGTCTTGTTGCTTTGTAATTTCCTAATTTTGTTACGAAAAATTTTGTGGGAATTTTCGCAGCCAGATTTTTTTTCAAGGAATTTTTGAACGATTTTCAGGCAGGAAGACGGACATTTTAGCCCTTTCTTTAAAAAAATTGAGAGAATTCTTCACTTCACACTCATTTTCTCGTAACTTTTTTGGCTGGAGTATTTGTCACTACGGAGTTATGAAAATTTGCAGGAATCCCCTGAAAGAACAAGCAAATTTAAAAACAAACAAAATTTATTTTGAAAGAATAATAAGCAGAAAAACTTTATTGAAGAGCATTGTGTTCAAAAATTCTTCATTGGATTCTTCGACAAGAGAAAATGCAGGATGTTCAGCCAGAAATCTTTTTCACGTGGCGCATTCTTTTTTTATCGGATTTTTTGTATGTGAGAAAAGAAATGCTTTTTACGAAGAAGTTGATAAAATTGCAGAACTTTCCGCTGAAAATTTGACAGCCAAGTTTTTCTCAAAGAATTCATGAATGATATTTGGGGTATTTTAACTGAACGATTTTCGGGGTATTCTAACTCAGTTTTCTATCTGAAAAAAATCCGCTGATTTTTGTAAAAAAAAAAACAGGAGATCAATCGTTCGGCCCATCGCTCGGGGAAGCCGAACCAATGCTACTTGGAGGGTGGCCCGCCAAGCCGGCCCATCGTTCGACGAAGCAGAACTTACTTTACACGGAGGGTGACCCGCCAATGTGGCCCATCGTTCGGCGCAGCCGAACAAATACTACACGAAGGGTTGCCCGCCAAGATGGCTCATCGTTTACTGCGCAGATGGGGGGGGGATCGGCAAAGCCGGTCATCGTTCGACGAAGCAGAACTGTCACTACACGGAGGGTGACCCGCCAATGTGGCCCATCGTTCGGCGCAGCCGAACGAATACTACACGGAGGGTGGCCCGCCAAGACGGCCCATCCTTTGGCGAAGCCGAACGAATAATACACGGAGAGTGGCTCTCCAAGACGGCCCATCGTTCGACGAAGCCGAACGAATACTACACGAAGGGTGGCCCGCCAAGCCGACCCATCGTTCGGCGGAGCCGAACGAATACTGCGTAGATGGGGGGGGGTCTAGAAAGCCGGCCTGTAGTTCGGCGCAGCCGAACGAATACTTCGCGAAGGGTTGCTCGCCAAGATGGCCCATCATTTGACGAAGCAGAACTATCACTACACGGAGGGTGACCCGCCAATGTGGCCCATCGTTCGGCGAAGTCGAACAAATACTACACGAAAGGTGGCCCGCCAAGCCGACCCATTTTTCGACGAAGCAGAACTATCACTACACGGAGGGTGACACGCCAATGTGGCTCATGGTTCGGCAAAGCCGAACGAATACTACACGAAGGGCGGCCCGCAAGGCCGACCCATCGTTCGGCGAAGCCGAACGAATACTGCGTAGATGGAGGGGGGTCTAGAAAGCCGGCCTGTAGTTCGGCGCATCCGAACGAATACTACACGAAGTGTTGCCCGCCAAGATTGCCCATCATTCGATGAAGCATAACTATCACTACACGGAGGGTGACCCGCCAATGTGGTCCATCGTTCGGCGAAGCCGAACGAATGATACACGGAGGGTGGCCCGCCAAGCCGACCCATCGTTCGACGAAGCAGAACTATCACTACACGGAGGGTGACCCGTCAATGTGGCCCATCGTTCGGCGCAGCCGAGCGAATACTACACGAAGGGTTGCCCGCCAAGATGGCCCATCGTTCGACGAAGCCAAACGAATACTACACGGAGGGTGGCCTGCCAAGATGGCCCATCGTTCGACGAAGCCAAACGAGTTCTACACGGAGGGTGGCCTGCCAAGATGGCCCATCGTTCGACGAAGCCAAACAAATACTACACGAAGGGCGGCTTCGCCGAACGAGTACTACATGGAGGGTGGCCCGCCAAGACGGTCCATCGTTCGGCGAAGCCGAGCGAATACTGCGTAGATGGGGGGGGGCGTCGGCCCGTCGTTCGGCGAAGTCGAACGAGTACTACACGGAGGGTGACCGGCAAGGCTGGTCCGTCGTTGGGCGAAGCTGAGCGAATACTGCGTAGATGGGGGAGGGAAGGGGTCGAGAAAGCCGGCCTGTAGTTCGGCGCAGCCGAAAGAGTACTACACGGAGGGATGCCCGCAAAGATGGACCATCGTTCGACGAAGCCAAACGAGTTCTACACGGAGGGTGGCCTGCCAAGATGGCCCATCGTTCGACGAAGCCAAACAAATACTACACGAAGGGCGGCTTCGCCGAACGAGTACTACACGGAGGGTGGCCCGCCAAGCCGACCCATCGTTCGACGAAGCAGAACTATCACTACACGAAGGGTTGCCCGCCAAGATGGCTCATCGTTCGACGAAGCAGAGCTATCACTTCACGAAGGGTGACCCGCCAATGTGGCCCATCGTTCGGCAAAGCCGAACGAATACAACACGAAGGGTTGCCCGCCAAGATGTCCCATCGTTTGACGAAGCCAAACGAATACTACACGAAAGGCGGCTTTGCCGAACGAGTACTACACGGAGGGTGGCCCGCCAAGACGGCCCATCGTTCGGCGCAGCCGAGCGGATACTACACGAATGGTTGCCCGCCAAGATGTCCCATCGTTCGACGAAGCCAAACGAATACTACATGGAGGGTGACCCGCCAATGAGGCCCATTGCTCGGCGAAGCCGAACGAATACTACACGAAGGGTGTCCCGCCAAGATGGACCATCGTTCGGCGAAGGCGAACCAATACTACACGGGGGTGACCGGCGAGGTGGGCCCGCCATTCGGCGAAGCCGAACGAATGATACACGGAGGGTGGCCCGCCAAGCCGACCCATCGTTCGACGAAGCAGAACTATCACTACACGGAGGGTGACCCGCCAATGTGGCCCATCGTTCGGCGCAGCCGAGCGAATACTACACGAAGGGTTGCCCGCCAAGATGGCCCATCGTTCGACGAAGCCAAACGAATACTACACGGAGGGTGGCCTGCCAAGATGGCCCATCGTTCGGCAAAGCCGAACGAATACAACACGAAGGGTTGCCCGCCAAGATGTCCCATCGTTTGACTAAGCCAAACGAATACTACACGGAGGGCGGCTTTGCCGAACGAGTACTACACGGAGGGTGGCTCGCCAAGACGGCCCATCGTTCGACGAAGCTAAACGAATACTACACGGAGGGTGACCCGCCAATGTGGCCCATCGTTCGGTGCAGCCAAACGAATACTACACGGAGGGCGGCTTTGCCGAGCGAGTACAACACGAAGGGTGGCCCACCAAGACGGCCCATCGTTTGACGAAGCCGAACGAATACTACACGAAGGGTGTCCCGCCAAGATGGACCATCGTTCGGCGAAGGCGAACCAATACTACACGGGGGTGACCGGCGAGGTGTGCCCGCCATTCGGCGAAGCCGAACGAATGATACACGGAGGGTGGCCCGCCAAGACGGCCCATCGTTCGGCGAAGCCGAGCGAATATTGCGTAGATGGAGGGGGGGGGGTTGGCCCATCGTTTGGCGAAGCCGAACGAATACTACACGGAGGGTGACCGGCCAGGCCGGCCCGCCGTTCGGCGCAGCCGAAAGATTACTACACGAAGGGTTGCACGCCAAGATGGCTGATCATTCGGCGAATCCGAACAAATACTACACGGAGGGTGACCGACGAGACCGGCCCGTCGTTCGGCGAAGCCCAACGAATACAACACGGAGGGTGGCCCGTCAAAATGACCCATCGTTCGGCGGAGCCGAACGAATACTACATGGAGGGTGGCCCGCCAAGATGGCCCATCGTTCGGCGAAGCCGAACGAATACTACACGAAGGGTGGCCCGCCAAGACGGCCCATCGTTCGGCGAAGCCGAGCGAATATTGCGTAGATGGAGGGGGGGTTGGCCCATCGTTTGGCGAAGCCGAACGAATACTACACGGAGGGTGACCGGCCAGGCCGGCCCGCCGTTCGGCGCAGCCGAAAGATTACTACACGAAGGGTTGCACGCCAAGATGGCTCATCATTCGGCGAATCCGAACAAATACTACACGGAGGGTGACCGACGAGACCGTCCCGTCGTTCGGCGAAGCCCAACGAATACAACACGGAGGGTGGCCCGTCGAAATGACCCATCGTTCGGCGGAGCCGAACGAATACTACATGGAGGGTGGCCCGCCAAGATGGTCCATCGTTCGGCGAAGCCGAACGAATACTACACGGATGGTGACCGGCGAGGCCGGCCCGCCGTTCGACGCAGCCGAACGAATACGACACGAAGTGTTGTCCGCCAAGATGGTCCATCGTTCGGCGAAGGCGAACGAATACTACACGCATGGTGGACCGCAAAGACGGCCCATCGTTCGGCGAAGCCGAGCGAATACTGCGTGGATGGGGGGGAGCGGGTCGGCCCGTCGTTCGGCGAAGCCTAACGAGTATTACATGGAGGCTGACCGGCAAGGTTGGTCCGTCGTTCGGCGAAGCCGAGCGAATACTGCGTAGATGGGGGGGGGGTCGGCAAAGCCGGTCTATCGTTCGGCAAAGCCGAATGAATACTTTACGCAGGGTTGCACGCCAAGATGGCTCATCGTTAGACGAAGCAGAACTATCGCTACATGGAGGGTGACCCGGCGATAAGGCCCCTTGCTCGGCGAAGCCGAACGAATACAACACGAAGGGTGGCCCGCCAAGACGGCCCATCGTTCGGCAAAGCCGAACGAATACTGCGTAGATGGAGGGGGGTCTAGAAAGCCGGCCTGTAGTTCGGCGCAGCCGAACGAGTACTACAGGAAGGGTTGCCCGCCAAGATGGCCCATTGTTCGGCGAAGCAGAACTATCACAACACGGAGGGTTGCCCGCCAAGATGTCCCATCGTTCGACGAAGCCAAACGAATACTACGCGGAGGGCGGCTTTGCCGAACGAGTACTGCACGGAGGGTGGCCCGCCAAGACGGCCCTTCGTTCGACGAAGCAGAACTATCACTACACGGAGGGTGGCCCGCCAAGATGGCTCATCATTCGACGAAGCAGAACTATCACTACACGGAGGGTTACCCGCCAATGTGGCCCATCGTTCGGCAAAGCCGAACGAATACAACACGAAGGGTGGCCCGCGAAGCCGACCCATCGTTAGGCGAAGCCGAACGAATACTGCGTAGATGGAGGGGGGTCTAGAAAGCCGGCCTGTAGTTCGGCGCAGCCGAACGAATACTACACGAAGGGTTGCCCGCCAAGATGTCCCATCGTTCGACGAAGCCAAACGAATACTACACTGAGGGCGGCTTAGCCGAACGAGTACTACACGGAGGGTGGCCCGCCAAGATGTCCCATCGTTCGACGAAGCCAAACGAATACTACGCGGAGGGCGGCTTTGCCGAACGAGTACTGCACGGAGGGTGGCCCGCCAAGACGGCCCATCGTTCGATGAAGCCAAACGAATACTACACGGAGGGCGGCTTTGCCGAACGAGTACTACACGGAGGGCGGCCCGCCAAGCCGACCCATCGTTCGACGAAGCAGAACTATCACTACACGGAGGGTGGCCCGCCAAGATGGCTCATCGTTCGACGAAGCAGAACTATCACTACACGGAGGGTGACCCGCCAATGTGGCCCATCGTTCGGCAAAGCCGAACGAATACAACGCGAAGGGTGGCCCGCGAAGCCGACCCATCGTTAGGCGAAGCCGAACGAATACTGCGTAGATGGAGGGGGGTCTAGAAAGCCGGCCTGTAGTTCGGCGCAGCCGAACGAATACTACACGAAGGGTTGCCCGCCAAGATGTCCCATCGTTCGACGAAGCCAAACGAATACTACACTGAGGGCGGCTTAGCCGAACGAGTACTACACGGAGGGTGGCCCGCCAAGACGGCCCATCGTTCGGCGAAGCCGAGCGAATATTGCGTAGATGGAGGGGGGGGGGTTGGCCCATCGTTTGGCGAAGCCGAACGAATACTACACGGAGGGTGACCGGCCAGGCCGGCCCGCCGTTCGGCGCAGCCGAAAGATTACTACACGAAGGGTTGCACGCCAAGATGGCTCATCATTCGGCGAATCCGAACAAATACTACACGGAGGGTGACCGACGAGACCGGCCCGTCGTTCGGCGAAGCCCAACGAATACAACACGGAGGGTGGCCCGTCAAAATGACCCATCGTTCGGCGGAGCCGAACGAATACTACATGGAGGGTGGCCCGCCAAGATGGCCCATCGTTCGGCGAAGCCGAACGAATACTACACGGATGGTGACCGGCGAGGCCGGCCCGCCGTTCGACGCAGCCGAACGAATACGACACGAAGTGTTGTCCGCCAAGATGGTCCATCGTTCGGCGAAGGCGAACGAATACTACACGCATGGTGGACCGCGAAGACGGCCCATCGTTCGGCGAAGCCGAGCGAATACTGCGTGGATGGGGGGGGGGAGCGGGTCGGCCCGTCGTTCGGCGAAGCCTAACGAGTATTTCATGGAGGCTGACCGGCAAGGTTGGTCCGTCGTTCGGCGAAGCCGAGCGAATACTGCGTAGATGGGGGGGGGTCGGCAAAGCCGGTCTATCGTTCGGCAAAGCCGAATGAATACTTTACGCAGGGTTGCACGCCAAGATGGCTCATCGTTAGACGAAGCAGAACTATCGCTACATGGAGGGTGACCCGGCGATAAGGCCCCTTGCTCGGCGAAGCCGAACGAATACAACACGAAGGGTGGCCCGCCAAGACGGCCCATCGTTCGGCAAAGCCGAACGAATACTGCGTAGATGGAGGGGGGTCTAGAAAGCCGGCCTGTAGTTCGGCGCAGCCGAACGAGTACTACAGGAAGGGTTGCCCGCCAAGATGGCCCATTGTTCGGCGAAGCAGAACTATCACAACACGGAGGGTTGCCCGCCAAGATGTCCCATCGTTCGACGAAGCCAAACGAATACTACACGGAGGGCGGCTTTGCCGAACGAGTACTACACGGAGGGCGGCCCGCCAAGCCGACCCATCGTTCGACGAAGCAGAACTATCACTACACGGAGGGTGGCCCTCCAAGATGGCTCATCATTCGACGAAGCAGAACTATCACTACACGGAGGGTTACCCGCCAATGTGGCCCATCGTTCGGCAAAGCCGAACGAATACAACACGAAGGGTGGCCCGCGAAGCCGACCCATTGTTCGGCGAAGCCGAACGAATACTGCGTAGATGGAGGGGGTCTAGAAAGCCGGCCTGTAGTTCGGCGCAGCCGAACGAATACTACAGGAAGGGTTGCCCGCCAAGATGGCCCATTGTTCGGCGAAGCCGAGCGAATACTACACGAAGGGTTGCCCGCCAAGATGACCCATCGTTTGACGAAGCCAGACGAATACTACACGGAGGGCGGCTTTGCCGAACGAGTACTACACGGAGGGTGGCCCGCCAAGACGGCCCATCGTTCGGCGCAGCCGAGCGAATACTACACGAAGGGTTGCCCGCCAAGATGTCCCATCGTTCGACGAAGCCAAACGAATACTTCACGCAGGGCGGCTTGGCCGAACGAGTACTACACGGAAGGTGGCCCGCCAAGACGGCCCATCGTTTGGCGAAGCCGAACGAATATTACACGGAGGGTGGCCTGCCAAGATGGCCCATCGTTCGACGAAGCCAAACAAATACTACATGGAGGGCGGCTTCGCCGAACGAACACTATACGAAGGGCGGCTTCGCCGAACGAGTACTACACGGAGGGTGGCCCGCCAAGACGGCCATCCTTCGGCGAAGCCGAGCGAATACTGCGTCGATGGGGAGGGGGGGGTCGGCAAAGCCGGTCTATCGTTCAGCAAAGCCGAATGAATACTATACGCAGGGTTGCACGCCAAGATGGGTCATCGGTAGACGAAGCAGAACTATCAATACATGGGGGTGACCCGGCGATGAGGCCCATTGCTCGGCGAAGCCGAACGAATACTACACGAAGGGTGGCCCGCCAAGACGGCCCATCGTTCGGCAAAGCCGAACGAATACTGCGTAGATGGAGGGGGGTCTAGAAAGCCGGCCTGTAGTTCGGCGCAGCCGAACGAGTACTACAGGAAGGGTTGCTCGCCAAGATGGCCCATTGTTCGGCGAAGCAGAACTATCACAACACGGAGGGTTGCCCGCCAAGATGTCCCATCGTTCGACGAAGCCAAACGAATACTACGCGGAGGGCGGCTTTGCCGAACGAGTACTGCACGGAGGGTGGCCCGCCAAGACGGCCCATCGTTCGATGAAGCCAAACGAATACTACACGGAGGGCGGCTTTGCCGAACGAGTACTACACGGAGGGCGGCTCGCCAAGCCGACCCATCGTTCGACGAAGCAGAACTATCACTACACGGAGGGTGACCCGCCAATGTGGCCCATCGTTCGGCAAAGCCGAACGAATACAACGCGAAGGGTGGCCCGCGAAGCCGACCCATCGTTAGGCGAAGCCGAACGAATACTGCGTAGATGGAGGGTCTGAAAGCCGGCCTGTAGTTCGGCGCAGCCGAACGAATACTACACGAAGGTGGCCCGCCAAGATGGCCCATCGTTCGGCGAAGCCAAACGAATACTACACGAAAGGCGGCAGCCGAACGAGTACTACAGAGGGTTGGCCCGCCATCGTTCGGCGAAGCCGAACGAATACTACGAAGGGTTGCCCGCCAAGATGGCCCATCGTTCGACGAAGCCAAACGAATACTACACGGAGGGTGGCTTGCCCGCACGAAGGTGACGGCCCATCGTTCGGCGAAGCCGAACGAATACTACACGGAGGGTGGCCTCGCCAAGATGGCCCATCGTTCGGCGAAGCCGAACGAATACTACACGAAGGCGGGCCAGTTCGACTGAAGCCGAACGATCACTACACGGAGGGTGGCCCGCCAAGGCTGGTCCGTCGTTCGGCGAAGCCGAACGAATACTGCGTAGATGGGGGTGTGGCCCGCCAAGATGGCTCATCGTTCGGCGAAGCCGAACGAATACTACACGCAGGGTTGCCCGCCAAGATGGCCCATCGTTCGGCGAAGCCAAACGAATACTACATGGAGGGTGACCGGCGTTTGACCCAGCCGAAGCCGAAGTACTACGAAGGGTGGCCCGCCAAGATGGCCCATCGTTCGGCGAAGCCGAACGAATACTACACGGAGGCGGCCGAACGAATACTACACGGAGGGTAGCCCGCCAGACGGCCCATCGTTCGGCGAGCCAGAACTATCACTACACGGACCCGCCAAGATGTCCCATCGTTCGACGAAGCCAAACGAATACTACACGGAGGGCGGCTTTGCCGAACGAGTACACGGAGTGGCCCGCCAAGACGGCCCATCGTTCGACGAAGCCAAACAGATACTACACGGAGGGGTCGACGAAGCAGAACTATCACAACACTATACACACGCGACGGATCGTTCGGCACACGAACAGAACTATCACACGGAGGGTGGCCCGCCAAGATGGCTCATCGTTCGACGAAGCAGAACTATCACTACACGGAGGGTGACCCGCCAATGTGGCCCATCGTTCGGCAAAGCCGAACGAATACAACACGAAGGGTGGCCCGCGAAGCCGACCCATCGTTAGGCGAAGCCGAACGAATACTGCGTAGATGGAGGGGGGTCTAGAAAGCCGGCCTGTAGTTCGGCGCAGCCGAACGAATACTACACGAAGGGTTGCCCGCCAAGATGTCCCATCGTTCGACGAAGCCAAACGAATACTACACTGAGGGCGGCTTAGCCGAACGAGTACTACACGGAGGGTGGCCCGCCAAGACGGCCCATCGTTTGGCGAAGCCGAACGAATACTACAAGGAGGGTGGTTTGCCAAGATGGCCCATCGTTCGACGAAGCCAAACAAATACTACACGGAGGGCGGCTTCGCCGAACGAGTACTACACGAACGGTGGCCACGGCCCATCGTTCGACGAAGCCGAACGGATACAACACGTAGGGTGGCCCGTCAGAATGGCCCATCGTTCGGCGAAGCCGAACGAACACTATACGAAGGGCGTCTTCGCCGAACGAGTACTACACGGAGGCTGACCGGCAAGGCTGGTCCGTCGTTCGGCGAAGCCGAGCGAATACTGCGTAGATGGGGGGTGTGGCGGCAAAGCCGGTCTATCGTTCGGCGAAGCCGAACGAATACTACACGCTGGGTGGCCCGCCAAGACGGCCCATCGTTCGGCGAAGCAGAACTATCACTACATGGAGGGTGACCGGCGAGGCCGGCCCGCCGTTTGACGCAGCCGAAAGATTACTACAAGAAGGGTTGCACGCCAAGATGGCTCATCATTCGGCGAAGCCGAACAAATACTACACGGAGGGTGACCTACGAGGCCGGTCCGTCGTTCGGCGAAGTTCAACGAATACTACACGGAGGGTAGCCCGCTTAGACGGCCCATCGTTTGACGAAGCCGAGCGAATACTACACGAAGGGTTGCCCGCCAAGATGTCCCATCGTTCGACGAAGCCAAACGAATACTACACGGAGGGCGGCTTTGCCGAACGAGTACTACACGGAGGGTGGCCCGTCAAAATGACCCATCGTTCGGCGGAGCCGAACAAATACTACGTGGAGGGTGGCCCGCCAAGATGGCCCATCGTTCGGCGAAGACGAACTATCACAACACGGAGGGTTGCCCGCCAAGATGTCCCATCGTTCGACGAAGCCAAACGAATACTACGCGGAGGGCGGCTTTGCCGAACGAGTACTGCACGGAGGGTGGCCCGCCAAGACGGCCCATCGTTCGATGAAGCCAAACGAATACTACACGGAGGGCGGCTTTGCCGAACGAGTACTACACGGAGGGCGGCCCGCCAAGCCGACCCATCGTTCGACGAAGCAGAACTATCACTACACGGAGGGTGGCCCGCCAAGATGGCTCATCGTTCGACGAAGCAGAACTATCACTACACGGAGGGTGACCCGCCAATTTGGCCCATCGTTCGGCAAAGCCGAACGAATACAACACGAAGGGTGGCCCGCGAAGCCGACCCATCGTTAGGCGAAGCCGAACGAATACTGCGTAGATGGAGGGGGGTCTAGAAAGCCGGCCTGTAGTTCGGCGCAGCCGAACGAAGTACTACGAAGGGTGGCCCGCCAAGACGGCCCATCGTTCGATGAAGCCAAACGAATACTACACTGAGGGCGGCTTTGCCGAACGAGTACTACACGGAGGGCGGCCCGCCAAGCCGACCCATCGTTCGACGAAGCAGAACTATCACTACACGGAGGGTGGCCCGCCAAGATGGCTCATCATTCGACGAAGCAGAACTATCACTACACGGAGGGTTACTCGCCAATGTGGCCCATCGTTCGGCAAAGCCGAACGAATACAACACGAAGGGTGGCCCGCGAAGCCGACCCATTGTTCGGCGAAGCCGAACGAATACTGCGTAGATGGAGGGGGGTCTAGAAAGCCGGCCTGTAGTTCGGCGCAGCCGAACGAATACTACAGGAAGGGTTGCCCGCCAAGATGGCCCATTGTTCGGCGAAGCCGAGCGAATACTACACGAAGGGTTGCCCGCCAAGATGACCCATCGTTTGACGAAGCCAGACGAATACTACACGGAGGGCGGCTTTGCCGAACGAGTACTACACGGAGGGTGGCCCGCCAAGACGGCCCATCGTTCGGCGCAGCCGAGCGATTACTACACGAAGGGTTGCCCGCCAAGATGTCCCATCGTTCGACGAAGCCAAACGAATACTTCACGCAGGGCGGCTTGGCCGAACGAGTACTACACGGAAGGTGGCCCGCCAAGACGGCCCATCGTTTGGCGAAGCCGAACGAATATTACACGGAGGGTGGCCTGCCAAGATGGCCCATCGTTCGACGAAGCCAAACAAATACTACATGGAGGGCGGCTTCGCCGAACGAACACTATACGAAGGGCGGCTTCGCCGAACGAGTACTACACGGAGGGTGGCCCGCCAAGACGGCCATCCTTCGGCGAAGCCGAGCGAATACTGCGTCGATGGGGAGGGGGGGGGTCGGCAAAGCCGGTCTATCGTTCAGCGAAGCCGAATGAATACTATACGCAGGGTTGCACGCCAAGATGGGCCATCGTTAGACGAAGCAGAACTATCACTACATGGAGGGTGACCCGGCGATGAGGCCCATTGCTCGGCGAAGCCGAACGAATACTACACGAAGGGTGGCCCGCCAAGACGGCTCCATCGTTCGGCAAAGCCGAACGAATACTGCGTAGATGGAGGGGGGTCTAGAAAGCCGGCCTGTAGTTCGGCGCAGCCGAACGAGGTTTACAGGAAGGGTTGCTCGCCAAGATGGCCCATTGTTCGGCGAAGCAGAACTATCACAACACGGAGGGTTGCCCGCCAAGATGTCCCATCGTTCGACGAAGCCAAACGAATACTACGCGGAGGGCGGCTTTGCCGAACGAGTACTGCACGGAGGGTGGCCCGCCAAGACGGCCCATCGTTCGATGAAGCCAAACGAATACTACACGGAGGGCGGCTTTGCCGAACGAGTACTACACGGAGGGCGGCCCGCCAAGCCGACCCATCGTTCGACGAAGCAGAACTATCACTACACGGAGGGTGGCCCGCCAAGATGGCTCATCGTTCGACGAAGCAGAACTATCACTACACGGAGGGTGACCCGCCAATGTGGCCCATCGTTCGGCAAAGCCGAACGAATACAACACGAAGGGTGGCCCGCGAAGCCGACCCATCGTTAGGCGAAGCCGAACGAATACTGCGTAGATGGAGGGGGGTCTAGAAAGCCGGCCTGTAGTTCGGCGCAGCCGAACGAATACTACACGAAGGGTTGCCCGCCAAGATGTCCCATCGTTCGACGAAGCCAAACGAATACTACACTGAGGGCGGCTTAGCCGAACGAGTACTACACGGAGGGTGGCCCGCCAAGACGGCCCATCGTTTGGCGAAGCCGAACGAATACTACAAGGAGGGTGGTTTGCCAAGATGGCCCATCGTTTGACGAAGCCAAACAAATACTACACGGAGGGCGGCTTCGCCGAACGAGTACTACACGAACGGTGGCCACGGCCCATCGTTCGACGAAGCCGAACGGATACAACACGTAGGGTGGCCCGTCAGAATGGCCCATCGTTCGGCGAAGCCGAACGAACACTATACGAAGGGCGTCTTCGCCGAACGAGTACTACACGGAGGCTGACCGGCAAGGCTGGTCCGTCGTTCGGCGAAGCCGAGCGAATACTGCGTAGATGGGGGGTGTGGCGGCAAAGCCGGTCTATCGTTCGGCGAAGCCGAACGAATACTACACGCTGGGTGGCCCGCCAAGACGGCCCATCGTTCGGCGAAGCAGAACTACTCACGTCGATGGAGTGGTGAATGGCGAGGCCGGCCCGCCGTTTGACGCAGCCGAAAGATTACTACAAGAAGGGTTGCACGCCAAGATGGCTCATCATTCGGCGAAGCCGAACAAATACTACACGGAGGGTGACCTACGAGGCCGGTCCGTCGTTCGGCGAAGTTCAACGAATACTACACGGAGGGTAGCCCGCTTAGACGGCCCATCGTTTGACGAAGCCGAGCGAATACTACACGAAGGGTTGCCCGCCAAGATGTCCCATCGTTCGACGAAGCCAAACAGAATACTACACGGAGGGGCGGTCACGCTCGGGCAGAGTACACACGGAGGGTGGCCCGTCAAAATGACCCATCGTTCGGCGGAGCCGAACGAATATCTACGTGGAGGGTGGCCCGCCAAGATGGCCCCATCGTTCGGCGAAGACGAACTATCACAACACGGAGTGGTTGCCCCGCCAAGATGTATCATCGTTCGATCGAAGCCAAACGAATACTACACGGAGGGCGGCTTTGCCGAACGAGTACTACACGGAGGTGGCCCGCCAAGACGGCCCATCGTTCGGCGAAGCCGAACGAATACTACGTAGATGGGTCGAACGAGTACTACACGGAGGGTGGCCCGCCAAGCGGACCCATCGTTCGACGAAGCAGAACTATCACTACACGGAGGGTGGCCCGCCAAGATGGCTCATCGTTCGACGAAACAGAACTATCACTACACCGAGGGTGGCCCGCCAAGATGGCTCATCGTTCGGAGAAGCAGAACGAATACTACACGAATGGTGGCCCGCTAAGCCGACCCATCGTTCGGCGAAGTCGAAACGAATACTGCGTAGATGGAGGGGTCTAGAAAGCCGGCCCTGTAGTTCGGCGCAGCCGAGCACGAATACTACACGAAGGGTTGGCCCGCCAAGATGTCCCATCGTTCGGCGAAGCCGAACGAATACTACACGGAGGGCGGCTTCGCCGTACGAGTACTACACGGAGGGTGGCCCGCCAAGATGGACCATCGTTCGGCGAAGCCAAACGAATACTACAGAAGGGTCGGCTATCGACGAGATACTGCACGGAGGGTAACAGGATCGTTCGATGAAGCACGAATACTACAGGAGGGCGGTTTGCCACGACTCGGCCCGCCAAGACCCATCGTTCGACAAGCAGAACTATACTACACGGATGCCCGCCAAGATGGACAGTCGAACGAGCTACACGGAGGGTTACCCGCCAATGTGGCATCGTCGACGCACGAGCGAATACTGCACGAAGGGTTGCCCGCCAAGATGGCCCATCGTTCGACGAAGCCAAACGAATACTACACGCAAGGCGGCTTTGCCGAACGAGTACTACGCGGAAGGTGGCCCGCCAAGATGGCCCATTGTTCGGCGAAGCAGAACTAATATTACACGGAGGGTGGCCTGCCAAGATGGCCCATCGTTCGACGAAGCCAAACAAATACTACATGGAGGGCGGTCGCCGAACGAACTCGTTCGGCGGCTTCGCCGAACGAAGTACTACACGGAGGGTGGCCCGCCAAGACGGCCATCCATCGTTCGGCGAAGCCGATCGAATACTGCGTAGATGGGGGGGGGGTCGGCAAAGCCGGTCTGTCGTTCGGCGAAGCCGAATGAATACTGTACGCAGGGTTGCACGCCAAGATGGCTCATCGTTAGACGAAGCAGAACTATCACTACATGGAGGGCGACCCGCCAATGAGGCCCATTGCTCTGCGAAGCCAAACGAATACTACACGAAGGGTGACCCGCCAAGACGGCCCATCGTTCGGCAAAGCCGAGCGAATACTGCGTAGATGGGTAGGGGGTTGGTCAATCGTTCGGCGCACCCGAGCGATTACTACACGAATGGTTGCCCGCCAAGATGGCCCATTGTTCGGCAAAGCAGAACTATCACAACACGGAGGGTTGCCCGCCAAGATGTCCCATCGTTCGACGAAGCCAAACGAATACTACGCGGAGGGCGGCTTTGCCGAACGAGTACTGCACGGAGGGTGGCCCGCCAAGACGGCCCATCGTTCGATGAAGCCAAACGAATACTACACGGAGGGCGGCTTTGCCGAACGAGTACTACACGGAGGGCGGCCCGCCAAGCCGACCCATCGTTCGACGAAGCAGAACTATCACTACACGGAGGGTGGCCCGCCAAGATGGCTCATCATTCGACGAAGCAGAACTATCACTACACGGAGGGTTACTCGCCAATGTGGCCCATCGTTCGGCAAAGCCGAACGAATACAACACGAAGGGTGGCCCGCGAAGCCGACCCATTGTTCGGCGAAGCCGAACGAATACTGCGTAGATGGAGGGGGGTCTAGAAAGCCGGCCTGTAGTTCGGCGCAGCCGAACGAATACTACAGGAAGGGTTGCCCGCCAAGATGGCCCATTGTTCGGCGAAGCCGAGCGAATACTACACGAAGGGTTGCCCGCCAAGATGACCCATCGTTTGACGAAGCCAGACGAATACTACACGGAGGGCGGCTTTGCCGAACGAGTACTACACGGAGGGTGGCCCGCCAAGACGGCCCATCGTTCGGCGCAGCCGAGCGATTACTACACGAAGGGTTGCCCGCCAAGATGTCCCATCGTTCGACGAAGCCAAACGAATACTTCACGCAGGGCGGCTTGGCCGAACGAGTACTACACGGAAGGTGGCCCGCCAAGACGGCCCATCGTTTGGCGAAGCCGAACGAATATTACACGGAGGGTGGCCTGCCAAGATGGCCCATCGTTCGACGAAGCCAAACAAATACTACATGGAGGGCGGCTTCGCCGAACGAACACTATACGAAGGGCGGCTTCGCCGAACGAGTACTACACGGAGGGTGGCCCGCCAAGACGGCCATCCTTCGGCGAAGCCGAGCGAATACTGCGTCGATGGGGAGGGGGGGTCGGCAAAGCCGGTCTATCGTTCAGCGAAGCCGAATGAATACTATACGCAGGGTTGCACGCCAAGATGGGCCATCGTTAGACGAAGCAGAACTATCACTACATGGAGGGTGACCCGGCGATGAGGCCCATTGCTCGGCGAAGCCGAACGAATACTACACGAAGGACGGCCCGCCAAGATGTCCCATCGTTCGACGAAGCCAACGAATACTGCGTAGATGGAGGGTCTAGAAAGCCGGCCTGTAGTTCGGCGCAGCCGAACGAGGTTTACAGGAAGGGTTGCTCGCCAAGATGGCCCATTGTTCGGCGAAGCAGAACTATCACAACACGGAGGGTTGCCCGCCAAGATGTCCCATCGTTCGACGAAGCCAAACGAATACTACGCGGAGGGCGGCTTTGCCGAACGAGTACTGCACGGAGGGTGGCCCGCCAAGACGGCCCATCGTTCGATGAAGCCAAACGAATACTACACGGAGGGCGGCTTTGCCGAACGAGTACTACACGGAGGGCGGCCCGCCAAGCCGACCCATCGTTCGACGAAGCAGAACTATCACTACACGGAGGGTGGCCCGCCAAGATGGCTCATCGTTCGACGAAGCAGAACTATCACTACACGGAGGGTGACCCGCCAATGTGGCCCATCGTTCGGCAAAGCCGAACGAATACAACACGAAGGGGGGCCCGCGAAGCCGACTCCATCGTTAGGCGAAGCCGAACGAATACTGCGTAGATGGAGGGGGGTCTAGAAAGCCGGCCTGTAGTTCGGCGCAGCCGAACGAATACTACACGAAGGGTTGCCCGCCAAGATGTCCCATCGTTCGACGAAGCCAAACGAATACTACACTGAGGGCGGCTTAGCCGAACGAGTACTACACGGAGGGTGGCCCGCCAAGACGGCCTATCGTTTGGCGAAGCCGAACGAATACTACAAGGAGGGTGGTTTGCCAAGATGGCCCATCGTTTGACGAAGCCAAACAAATGCTACACGGAGGGCGGCTTCGCCGAACGAGTACTACACGAACGGTGGCCACGGCCCATCGTTCGACGAAGCCGAACGGATACAACACGTAGGGTGGCCCGTCAGAATGGCCCATCGTTCGGCGAAGCCGAACGAACACTATACGAAGGGCGTCTTCGCCGAACGAGTACTACACGGAGGCTGACCGGCAAGGCTGGTCCGTCGTTCGGCGAAGCCGAGCGAATACTGCGTAGATGGGGGGTGTGGCGGCAAAGCCGGTCTATCGTTCGGCGAAGCCGAACGAATACTACACGCTGGGTGGCCCGCCAAGACGGCCCATCGTTCGGCGAAGCAGAACTATCACTACATGGAGGGTGACCGGCGAGGCCGGCCCGCCGTTTGACGCAGCCGAAAGATTACTACAAGAAGGGTTGCACGCCAAGATGGCTCATCATTCGGCGAAGCCGAACAAATACTACACGGAGGGTGACCTACGAGGCCGGTCCGTCGTTCGGCGAAGTTCAACGAATACTACACGGAGGGTAGCCCGCTTAGACGGCCCATCGTTTGACGAAGCCGAGCGAATACTACACGAAGGGTTGCCCGCCAAGATGTCCCATCGTTCGACGAAGCCAAACGAATACTACACGGAGGGCGGCTTTGCCGAACGAGTACTACACGGAGGGTGGCCCGTCAAAATGACCCATCGTTCGGCGGAGCCGAACGAATACTACGTGGAGGGTGGCCCGCCAAGATGGCCCATCGTTCGGCGAAGACGAACTATCACAACACGGAGGGTTGCCCGCCAAGATGTATCATCGTTCGACGAAGCCAAACGAATACTACGCGGAGGGCGGCTTTGCCGAACGAGTACTGCACGGAGGGTGGCCCGCCAAGACGGCCCATCGTTCGATGAAGCCAAACGAATACTACACGGAGGGCGGCTTTGCCGAACGAGTACTACACGGAGGGCGGCCCGCCAAGCCGACCCATCGTTCGACGAAGCAGAACTATCACTACACGGAGGGTGGCCCGCCAAGATGGCTCATCGTTCGACGAAGCAGAACTATCACTACACGGAGGGTGACCCGCCAATTTGGCCCATCGTTCGGCAAAGCCGAACGAATACAACACGAAGGGTGGCCCGCGAAGCCGACCCATCGTTAGGCGAAGCCGAACGAATACTGCGTAGATGGAGGGGGGTCTAGAAAGCCGGCCTGTAGTTCGGCGCAGCCGAACGAGTACTGCACGGAGGGTGGCCCGCCAAGACGGCCCATCGTTCGATGAAGCCAAACGAATACTACACTGAGGGCGGCTTTGCCGAACGAGTACTACACGGAGGGCGGCCCGCCAAGCCGACCCATCGTTCGACGAAGCAGAACTATCACTACACGGAGGGTGGCCCGCCAAGATGGCTCATCATTCGACGAAGCAGAACTATCACTACACGGAGGGTTACTCGCCAATGTGGCCCATCGTTCGGCAAAGCCGAACGAATACAACACGAAGGGTGGCCCGCGAAGCCGACCCATTGTTCGGCGAAGCCGAACGAATACTGCGTAGATGGAGGGGGGTCTAGAAAGCCGGCCTGTAGTTCGGCGCAGCCGAACGAATACTACAGGAAGGGTTGCCCGCCAAGATGGCCCATTGTTCGGCGAAGCCGAGCAGATACTACACGAAGGGTGGCCCGCCAAGATGACCCATCGTTTGACGAAGCCAGACGAATACTACACGGAGGGCGGCTTTGCCGAACGAGTACTACACGGAGGGTGGCCCGCCAAGACGGCCCATCGTTCGGCGCAGCCGAAGCGATTACTACACGAAGGGTTGCCCGCCAAGATGTCCCATCGTTCGACGAAGCCAAACGAATACTTCACGCAGGGCGGCTTGGCCGAACGAGTACTACACGGAAGGTGGCCCGCCAAGACGGCCCATCGTTTGGCGAAGCCGAACGAATATTACACGGAGGGTGGCCTGCCAAGATGGCCCATCGTTCGACGAAGCCAAACAAATACTACATGGAGGGCGGCTTCGCCGAACGAACACTATACGAAGGGCGGCTTCGCCGAACGAGTACTACACGGAGGGTGGCCCGCCAAGACGGCCATCCTTCGGCGAAGCCGAGCGAATACTGCGTCGATGGGGAGGGGGGGGGTCGGCAAAGCCGGTCTATCGTTCAGCGAAGCCGAATGAATACTATACGCAGGGTTGCACGCCAAGATGGGCCATCGTTAGACGAAGCAGAACTATCACTACATGGAGGGTGACCCGGCGATGAGGCCCATTGCTCGGCGAAGCCGAACGAATACTACACGAAGGGTGGCCCGCCAAGACGGCCCATCGTTCGGCAAAGCCGAACGAATACTGCGTAGATGGAGGGGGGTCTAGAAAGCCGGCCTGTAGTTCGGCGCAGCCGAACGAGGTTTACAGGAAGGGTTGCTCGCCAAGATGGCCCATTGTTCGGCGAAGCAGAACTATCACAACACGGAGGGTTGCCCGCCAAGATGTCCCATCGTTCGACGAAGCCAAACGAATACTACGCGGAGGGCGGCTTTGCCGAACGAGTACTGCACGGAGGGTGGCCCGCCAAGACGGCCCATCGTTCGATGAAGCCAAACGAATACTACACGGAGGGCGGCTTTGCCGAACGAGTACTACACGGAGGGCGGCCCGCCAAGCCGACCCATCGTTCGACGAAGCAGAACTATCACTACACGGAGGGTGGCCCGCCAAGATGGCTCATCGTTCGACGAAGCAGAACTATCACTACACGGAGGGCGACCCGCCATGTGGCCCATCGTTCGGCAAAGCCGAACGAATACAACACGAAGGGTGGCCCGCGAAGCCGACCCATCGTTAGGCGAAGCCGAACGAATACTGCGTAGATGGAGGGGGGTCTAGAAAGCCGGCCTGTAGTTCGGCGCAGCCGAACGAATACTACACGAAGGGTTGCCCGCCAAGATGTCCCATCGTTCGACGAAGCCAAACGAATACTACACTGAGGGCGGCTTAGCCGAACGAGTACTACACGGAGGGTGGCCCGCCAAGACGGCCCATCGTTTGGCGAAGCCGAACGAATACTACAAGGAGGGTGGTTTGCCAAGATGGCCCATCGTTTGACGAAGCCAAACAAATACTACACGGAGGGCGGCTTCGCCGAACGAGTACTACACGAACGGTGGCCACGGCCCATCGTTCGACGAAGCCGAACGGATACAACACGTAGGGTGGCCCGTCAGAATGGCCCATCGTTCGGCGAAGCCGAACGAACACTATACGAAGGGCGTCTTCGCCGAACGAGTACTACACGGAGGCTGACCGGCAAGGCTGGTCCGTCGTTCGGCGAAGCCGAGCGAATACTGCGTAGATGGGGGGTGTGGCGGCAAAGCCGGTCTATCGTTCGGCGAAGCCGAACGAATACTACACGCTGGGTGGCCCGCCAAGACGGCCCATCGTTCGGCGAAGCAGAACTATCACTACATGGAGGGTGACCGGCGAGGCCGGCCCGCCGTTTGACGCAGCCGAAAGATTACTACAAGAAGGGTTGCACGCCAAGATGGCTCATCATTCGGCGAAGCCGAACAAATACTACACGGAGGGTGACCTACGAGGCCGGTCCGTCGTTCGGCGAAGTTCAACGAATACTACACGGAGGGTAGCCCGCTTAGACGGCCCATCGTTTGACGAAGCCGAGCGAATACTACACGAAGGGTTGCCCGCCAAGATGTCCCATCGTTCGACGAAGCCAAACGAATACTACACGGAGGGCGGCTTTGCCGAACGAGTACTACACGGAGGGTGGCCCGTCAAAATGACCCATCGTTCGGCGGAGCCGAACGAATACTACGTGGAGGGTGGCCCGCCAAGATGGCCCATCGTTCGGCGAAGACGAACTATCACAACACGGAGGGTTGCCCGCCAAGATGTATCATCGTTCGACGAAGCCAAACGAATACTACGCGGAGGGCGGCCGTTTCGGCGCAGCCGAACGAGTACTGCACGGAGGGTTGGCCCGCCAAGCCGGCCCACCGTTCGATGAAGCCAAACGAATACTACACGGAGGGCGGCTTTGCCGAACGAGTACTACACGGAGGGCGGCCCGCCAAGCCGACCCATCGTTCGACGAAGCAGAACTATCACTACACGGAGGGTGGCCCGCCAAGATGGCTCATCGTTCGACGAAGCAGAACTATCACTACACGGAGGGTGACAAGCCAATGTGGCCCATCGTTCGGCAAAGCCGAACGAATACTACACGAAGGGTGGCACGCGAGGCCGACCCATCGTTCGGCGAAGCCGAACGAATACTGCGTAGATGGAGGGGGGTCTAGAAAGCCGGCCTGTAGTTCGGCGCAGCCGAACGAATACTACACGAAGGGTTGCCCGCCAAGATGTCCCATCGTTCGACGAAGCCAAACGAATACTACGCGGAGGGCGGCTTTGCCGAACGATACTACACGGAGGGTGGCCCGCCAAGACGGCCCATCGTTTCGGCGGCCGAGCAGAATACTACAGGAAGGGTGGCGCCAAGATGGCCCATCGTTGACGAAGCCAAACGAATACTACACGGAGGCGGCTTTGCCGAGCAGGTACACGAACAGTGGCCACGGCTCATCGTTCGACGAAGCAGAACTATCACTACACGGAGGGTTGCCCGCCAAGATGTCCCATCGTTCGACGAAGCCAAACGAATACTACGCGGAGGGCGGCTTTGCCGAACGAGTACTGCACGGAGGGTGGCCCGCCAAGACGGCCCATC
Source organism: Aplectana chamaeleonis (assembly GCA_029168955.1). NCBI lineage: Eukaryota > Metazoa > Nematoda > Chromadorea > Rhabditida > Cosmocercidae > Aplectana > Aplectana chamaeleonis. The sequence continues at coordinate 88,333 of JAPDOI010000691.1, forward strand.
GTTCGATGAAGCCAAACGAATACTACACGGAGGGCGGCTTTGCCGAACGAGTACTACACGGAGGGCGGCCCGCCAAGCCGACCCATCGTTCGACGAAGCAGAACTATCACTACACGGAGGGTGGCCCGCCAAGATGGCTCATCGTTCGACGAAGCAGAACTATCACTACACGGAGGGTGACCCGCCAATGTGGCCCATCGTTCGGCAAAGCCGAACGAATACAACACGAAGGGTGGCCCGCGAAGCCGACCCATCGTTAGGCGAAGCCGAACGAATACTGCGTAGATGGAGGGGGGTCTAGAAAGCCGGCCTGTAGTTCGGCGCAGCCGAACGAATACTACACGAAGGGTTGCCCGCCAAGATGTCCCATCGTTCGACGAAGCCAAACGAATACTACGCGGAGGGCGGCTTTGCCGAACGAGTAATACACGGAGGGTGGCCCGCCAAGACGGCCCATCGTTCGACGAAGCCAAACGAATACTACACGGAGGGCGGCTTTGCCGAACGAGTACTACACGGAGGGCGGCCCGCCAAGCCGACCCATCGTTCGACGAAGCAGAACTATCACTACACGGAGGGTGGCCCGCCAAGATGGCTCATCGTTCGACGAAGCAGAACTATCACTACACGGAGGGTGACCCGCCAATGTGGCCCATCGTTCGGCAAAGCCGAACGAATACAACACGAAGGGTGGCCCGCGAAGCCGACCCATCGTTAGGCGAAGCCGAACGAATACTGCGTAGATGGAGGGGGGTCTAGAAAGCCGGCCTGTAGTTCGGCGCAGCCGAACGAATACTACACGAAGGGTTGCCCGCCAAGATGTCCCATCGTTCGACGAAGCCAAACGAATACTACACTGAGGGCGGCTTAGCCGAACGAGCACCACACGGAGGTGGCCCGCCAAGACGGCCTATCGTTTGGCGAAGCCGAACGAATACTACAAGGAGGGTGGTTTGCCAAGATGGCCCATCGTTTGACGAAGCCAAACAAATACTACACGGAGGGCGGCTTCGCCGAACGAGTACTACACGAACGGTGGCCACGGCCCATCGTTCGACGAAGCCGAACGGATACAACACGTAGGGTGGCCCGTCAGAATGGCCCATCGTTCGGCGAAGCCGAACGAACACTATACGAAGGGCGTCTTCGCCGAACGAGTACTACACGGAGGCTGACCGGCAAGGCTGGTCCGTCGTTCGGCGAAGCCGAGCGAATACTGCGTAGATGGACGGTGTGGCGGCAAAGCCGGTCTATCGTTCGGCGAAGCCGAACGAATACTACACGCTGGGTGGCCCGCCAAGACGGCCCATCGTTCGGCGAAGCAGAACTATCACTACATGGAGGGTGACCGGCGAGGCCGGCCCGCCGTTTGACGCAGCCGAAAGATTACTACAAGAAGGGTTGCACGCCAAGATGGCTCATCATTCGGCGAAGCCGAACAAATACTACACGGAGGGTGACCTACGAGGCCGGTCCGTCGTTCGGCGAAGTTCAACGAATACTACACGGAGGGTAGCCCGCTTAGACGGCCCATCGTTTGACGAAGCCGAGCGAATACTACACGAAGGGTTGCCCGCCAAGATGTCCCATCGTTCGACGAAGCCAAACGAATACTACACGGAGGGCGGCTTTGCCGAACGAGTACTACACGGAGGGTGGCCCGTCAAATGACCCATCGTTCGGCGGAGCCGAACGAATACTACGTGGAGGGTGGCCCGCCAAGATGGCCCATCGTTCGGCGAAGACGAACTATCACAACACGGAGGGTTGCCCGCCAAGATGTATCATCGTTCGACGAAGCCAAACGAATACTACGCGGAGGGCGGCTTTGCCGAACGAGTACTGCACGGAGGGTGGCCCGCCAAGACGGCCCATCGTTCGATGAAGCCAAACGAATACTACACGGAGGGCGGCTTTGCCGAACGAGTACTACACGGAGGGCGGCCCGCCAAGCCGACCCATCGTTCGACGAAGCAGAACTATCACTACACGGAGGGTGGCCCGCCAAGATGGCTCATCGTTCGACGAAGCAGAACTATCACTACACGGAGGGTGACCCGCCAATTTGGCCCATCGTTCGGCAAAGCCGAACGAATACAACACGAAGGGTGGCCCGCGAAGCCGACCCATCGTTAGGCGAAGCCGAACGAATACTGCGTAGATGGAGGGGGGTCTAGAAAGCCGGCCTGTAGTTCGGCGCAGCCGAACGAATACTACACGAAGGGTTGCCCGCCAAGATGTCCCATCGTTCGACGAAGCCAAACGAATACTACGCGGAGGGCGGCTTTGCCGAACGAGTACTGCACGGAGGGTGGCCCGCCAAGACGGCCCATCGTTCGATGAAGCCAAACGAATACTACACGGAGGGCGGCTTTGCCGAACGAGTACTACACGGAGGGCGGCCCGCCAAGCCGACCCATCGTTCGACGAAGCAGAACTATCACTACACGGAGGGTGGCCCGCCAAGATGGCTCATCGTTCGACGAAGCAGAACTATCACTACACGGAGGGTGACCCGCCAATGTGGCCCATCGTTCGGCAAAGCCGAACGAATACAACACGAAGGGTGGCCCGCGAAGCCGACCCATCGTTAGGCGAAGCCGAACGAATACTGCGTAGATGGAGGGGGGTCTAGAAAGCCGGCCTGTAGTTCGGCGCAGCCGAACGAATACTACACGAAGGGTTGCCCGCCAAGATGTCCCATCGTTCGACGAAGCCAAACGAATACTACACTGAGGGCGGCTTAGCCGAACGAGTACTACACGGAGGGTGGCCCGCCAAGACGGCCTATCGTTTGGCGAAGCCGAACGAATACTACAAGGAGGGTGGTTTGCCAAGATGGCCCATCGTTTGACGAAGCCAAACAAATACTACACGGAGGGCGGCTTCGCCGAACGAGTACTACACGAACGGTGGCCACGGCCCATCGTTCGACGAAGCCGAACGGATACAACACGTAGGGTGGCCCGTCAGAATGGCCCATCGTTCGGCGAAGCCGAACGAACACTATACGAAGGGCGTCTTCGCCGAACGAGTACTACACGGAGGCTGACCGGCAAGGCTGGTCCGTCGTTCGGCGAAGCCGAGCGAATACTGCGTAGATGGGGGGTGTGGCGGCAAAGCCGGTCTATCGTTCGGCGAAGCCGAACGAATACTACACGCTGGGTGGCCCGCCAAGACGGCCCATCGTTCGGCGAAGCAGAACTATCACTACATGGAGGGTGACCGGCGAGGCCGGCCCGCCGTTTGACGCAGCCGAAAGATTACTACAAGAAGGGTTGCACGCCAAGATGGCTCATCATTCGGACAAATACTCTACGGAGGGTGACCTACGAGGCCGGTCCGTCCTTCTGCGAAGTTCAACGAATACTACACGGAGGGTAGCCCGCTTAGACGGCCCATCGTTTGACGAAGCCGAGCGATTACTACACGAAGGGTTGCCCGCCAAGATGTCCCATCGTCCGACGAAGCCAAACGAATACTACACGGATGGCGGCTTCGCCGAACATGTACTACACGGAGGGTGGCCCGCCAAGACGGCCCGTCGTTTGGCGAAGCCGAACGAATACTACACGGATGGTGGCGTGCCAAGATGGCCCATCGTTCGGCGAAGCCGAATGAACACTACACGGAGGGTTGCCCGCCAAGATGTATCATCGTTCGGCGAAGCCGAATGAATACTCCACGGAGGGCGGCTTCGCCGAACGAGTACTACACGGAGGGTGGCCCGCCAAGATGGCCCATCGTTCGGCGAAGCCGAGCGAATACTGCGTAGATGGGGGTAGGGGTCGGCAAAGCCGGTCTATCGTTCGGCGAAGCCGAATGAATACTATACGCAGGGTTGCTTGCCAAGATAGACCATCGTTCGACGAAGCAGAACTATCACTACACGGAGGGTTGCCCGCCAAGATGTCCCATCGTTCGACGAAGCCGAACGAATACTACACGAAGGGTGGCCCGCCAAAACGGCCCATCGTTCGGCTAAGCCGAACGAAAACTGCGTAGATGGAGGGGGTCTAGAAAGCCGGCCTGCATCGTTCGGCGCAGCCGAACGAATACTACAGATGGAGGGTTGCTCGCCAAGATGGCCCATTGTTCGGCAAAGCAGAACTATCACAACACGGAGGGTTGCCCGCCAAGATGTCCCATCGTTCGACGAAGCCAAACGAATACTACGCGGAGGGCGGCTTTGCCGAACGAGTACTGCACGGAGGGTGGCCCGCCAAGACGGCCCATCGTTCGATGAAGCCAAACGAATACTACACGGAGGGCGGCTTTGCCGAACGAGTACTACACGGAGGGCGGCCCGCCAAGCCGACCCATCGTTCGACGAAGCAGAACTATCACTACACGGAGGGTGGCCCGCCAAGATGGCTCATCGTTCGACGAAGCAGAACTATCACTACACGGAGGGTGACCCGCCAATTTGGCCCATCGTTCGGCAAAGCCGAACGAATACAACACGAAGGGTGGCCCGCGAAGCCGACCCATCGTTAGGCGAAGCCGAACGAATACTGCGTAGATGGAGGGGGGTCTAGAAAGCCGGCCTGTAGTTCGGCGCAGCCGAACGAATACTACACGAAGGGTTGCCCGCCAAGATGTCCCATCGTTCGACGAAGCCAAACGAATACTACACTGAGGGCGGCTTAGCCGAACGAGTACTACACGGAGGGTGGCCCGCCAAGACGGCCCATCGTTTGGCGAAGCCGAACGAATACTACAAGGAGGGTGGTTTGCCAAGATGGCCCATCGTTCGACGAAGCCAAACAAATACTACACGGAGGGCGGCTTCGCCGAACGAGTACTACACGAACGGTGGCCACGGCCCATCGTTCGACGAAGCCGAACGGATACAACACGTAGGGTGGCCCGTCAGAATGGCCCATCGTTCGGCGAAGCCGAACGAACACTATACGAAGGGCGTCTTCGCCGAACGAGTACTACACGGAGGCTGACCGGCAAGGCTGGTCCGTCGTTCGGCGAAGCCGAGCGAATACTGCGTAGATGGGGGGTGTGGCGGCAAAGCCGGTCTATCGTTCGGCGAAGCCGAACGAATACTACACGCTGGGTGGCCCGCCAAGACGGCCCATCGTTCGGCGAAGCAGAACTATCACTACATGGAGGGTGACCGGCGAGGCCGGCCCGCCGTTTGACGCAGCCGAAAGATTACTACAAGAAGGGTTGCACGCCAAGATGGACCATGGCTGCCACGGGCTAGTGACCCGAAGGGTCACTAGTATATATATATATATATATATATATATATATATATATATATATATATATATATATATATATATATATATATATATATATATATATATATATATATATATATATATATATATATATATATATATATATATATATATATATATATATATATATATATATATATATATATATATATATATATCTCCAATCAACCACTTCTCATTGATAAGTAAATGAGACACTCTTGGTGGACTCCACTATACTGTGAATTGTATTATGTGGCATTCTTTATTTGTTAACGCGTGAACAAAGAGACCGGTTTTGCTGAATTCATAGCTGTTCGTAAGCGCGACCCAATACGAAATAGCACGCGTGACGGGCTGACTGCCGCGTTCAGCAGTTTCGCCGCGAGCGCGGCGGTTTTTGCCGCGCAGTAGGCTGGGACGAATAATCACGATCAGAAATTCGCGGCGTCGCTCCTAAGAGCGGGAGAAAGTGGGCGTGGTCATGAATTGTCGCCGCATCATAATTCTGTCTCTGCGCCTCTTATTTCTGCGACCGGCGTTAGTTTGATTGGGGCGCTTAAACTGACATTGGCGTGCCATCCCTTGCGTTTTGTGCAATCCCAGATATTCGGAATTACTCATGGCTAACAAATTTGGTTGTTATAAAAATTATTCCAGGTAAAGATGATTCTGACTGTGCCGTTGCGTAGCGCTCGGCAATTTACTCAGAGCGGCGATCGATTATCATTTCATAGATGTCGGACTTTGGGGGGACTCCGGTGAGGAATCATTTAGGCAAACCACAACACTGATTACGTAACATTCGATTCCGAGCTGCTCGCAGTCGTATTATCATTATCGTAGATGCGACTCTGACAAAATTTGCATAGACCGTGGCGGAACGGCACGGCAACCCGAGACCGTGCCGGGTCGATGTAGCAACGGCACAGTGATCCGAGCCCGTGCCGCGACACTGTAGCAACGGCTCCAGAATATTGGAAGATTCCTTCTTGTCCGCAACAGCACAGCAACGGCACCGCAATCATAAACGATTCCGCGATAGCGAAGCGTGGGCCTCGCAACAGCTTCGCGCCGGCTTCGATATCACCGCGACGCCACCGCTACAGTGGCAGACATGAAAAAATTTAAAAGCGAATGATCACGTCCTGATGTGCTTATCACATGCACAGCCGGTATAAAAGGTGCCTCGTCTCACTCGAGTCCTCATTCGGCATTCTGATGCCGGCCCTGGAAGGTGACTTCGAGTCCCTCTCCGGAGGCCAGCATGTTTTGACCGCTGGGGGATAAGGGATCCTCACGGCTGGGGGGTGGGGTGGTTTTCGCCGCGGTCCGCAGGGAGAGTGGTTCCTCACCGCAGACCTCGGCGAAGGTAAGTCCTTTTCCGGAACTAGGCGGGGCTTTCTCTGGGGGGGGGCAGCCAGATTCAGGCACCGTCGCGGCCCGAATCAGGCACCGTCGATATAAGGTTGAGGTAGTTCCAGAACGGGTTTGGGAGCCGTCGCGTCCTGGTTGAGACACCGACGCGGGGTTGATGCAATGGCATAGCTAGTGGAGGGACTTTGGATAGACACTACCCTGCAGGCACCGGTTAGGCGTCTTCAAGGCAGGGTTGGTCTGCCGGCGGTGCAAATTTTCTCAGAGGAAGCTGTTGTTTTTCGAAAAAAAGCAGCTATGAAAATGAAGAAATTATTCTCAAAACCGCACCACTCCTGTGATAGTGATGTGACGCCCAACTTTGCGAGTAGCGGAGAAATGGAGGATGAATTGTGGTGCGCGCTTCGCGCGCACCAGTATTTGGCTTTGATCTCTTCCCGCGCGGATGCCCTACAATGAGATTTTAAATTCGCAATAGCTACGATGGTCCAGTCACGACCCTAGACGAAGAAGCTTCAAAGGATTCAATATTCAACAGCGCCTGAAAGCCAAGAATCCATTGCAGCAGCATATGCTGCGCTCACATCAGAATGTGATGCAAAGAAGGAAATGGAGCTCCAACAAATATCCTGCTGCACTGCTGCTAGCCACGAATCCATATCGGTAGCATATAGGGCACTCAGGGCCAGGTATACTGCGAGAACTCCGCCCCTTTTTTCAATAACACCCTCGTAGCCCTGCTGGTGATCCTGTCTTGATGCGAGAGTGGTACTCAGCGAATTCCAGAGCAACGTGGTTTGGTGTAGCGTCCTCATCGCACTTTCTATCTTCGTCAGCGCTGCAACAAATGATTGTTTTGACTAGTTCCATCTCATTTAATGTGTAATTGTACCCAATGAATATTTAACTAATAATATTTTGACCGCGAAATCAGACTCTGAGAAAATTTGCATTGACCATGGCGGGACGGCGCCGCAACCCGAGACCGTGCCGGGCCGATGTAGCAACGGCACAGTGATCCCAGCCCGTGCCGCGACACTGTAGCAACGGCTCCAGAATCTTGGAAGATTCCTTCTTGTCCGCAACAGTACAGCAACGGCACCGCAATAATAAACGGTTCCGCGATAGCGAAGCGTGGGACTCGCAACAGCTTCGCGCCGGCTTCGATATCACCGCGACGCCACCGCTACAGTGGCAGACATGAAAAAAATGGAAAAGCGAATGATCACGTCCTGATGTGTTTATCACATGCACAGCCGGTATAAAAGGTGCCTCGTCTCACTCGAGTCCTCATTCGGCATTCTGATGCCGGCCCTGGAAGGTGACTTCGAGTCTTTCTCCGGAGGCCAGCATATTTTTGACCGCTGGGGGATAGGGGATCTCACGGCTGGGGGGTGGGGCGGTTTTCGCCGCTGTCCGCAGTGAGAGTGGTAGGGTTGAGGTAACTCCAGAACGGGTTTGGGAGCCGTCGCGTCCTGGTTGAGACACTGACGGGGGTCGATGCAATGGCATAGCTGGTGGAGGGATTCTGGATAGACACTACCCTGCAGGCACCGATTAGGAGCCTTCAAGGCAGGGTTGGTCTGCCGCCGGTGCAAGTTTTCTCAGAGGAGGAGGACGCTCAAGTTTTAAGTTTTTTATTTATTAGAATGGACGCTAAAGTGCGTAAAAAAACAGTTTGCATGACCAACAAATCAAACAATTGCCGTATGGAAGTTGTTCGAGAACCTCCAATAGTTTTTTATCATGAAATTCTTAACCCCTTAGAAATGCCAAAATTGCGAAAAAACTCATTTAGAGGCATATCGATTTCTGCAGTTCCAAGATTACTAAACCAAATGACACAAAGTTTTAGCGTCAACGCAGCCTTTTTTAGATATATGAACCAGTTTAGAACTCGTGTGAATCGGTCCGCTAATCCTCAGATGGTGGGCTGGTGGTAGTACTTGGGACAGGAAATTGACCAATTATGCGAATACTTTGTCCGGCTTTTTTTTTAGTGAAAAATGTCTACAGCGGCCACTAAAGGCGGTATTCAGTAACAATTTCTGTCAATATCATTGGCTGAAACGAAGGGTTGACTACCGGGCAGAGCTGAATTTGTTCAAATATATTGTGTAAATACGCAAAAATGGAAATTCTTCGAAGGCAACGATTCGAAACCACCTTGAGCTTACAACCAGAAATCGTAAGGTCCGTGGCCCTTTGTAACAACAGTGTTGAAAAAAGGAAAACGGGCCATCAATAGCAACAAACGGCCTCAAAACTGTGAATATGGTGTGTTCGCCCCCTCCACTTGCTCGGTAGCCACAGGAAAGTGGGTGGAGTGGGCACACCACATTCAAGTTTTGGGACCGCATGGCGAGAAAGTGCGAGGCAAAGGGACTGGCAGTAAGATTCGCTCCGAAATAGAGGATACACTGACTGCTCAACGGGGTTGTTTTCAGTTTGTCGACTCGAAAAGTATTCGAATATATTCGAATCGAATTTATTCGAATTGATTCGAAATTCGGAACTTGAAAACAGGGACCATTCGAGTATATGGTGCTCTTTCGGAATAGACGACCCACTAAAGAATACAATGTAATTAGCAATTGTTTGAGCTTGACCGACCGCTCGATTGGTCACATCAAACAGTTCAGTGTGTTTGAAAAAGACAAGTCATTCGACAGCTCTGGTGGGATGAACATTTCTCTTCATATTTCTCTAGTGGGTCGTCTATTCCGAAAGAGTACCGAATATATTCGAAATTTGGAACTCAAAAAAAAAGCGGCTAATTGAATAGGAATCGGACTTCAAAATAAGGGGGTATTCGGACGTATTCAAAAATCGGACGCTAAAAAAGGGGGTCATTCGAATATACTCGATACTCGGTATTTTCGTCCAGGGCACAACTATAATAGGCACAGCAAAATACGGTACGTTCCGACTGAGCTGAGAAGCAAGAAAATGTTACCGAAGACCGTTTCTCTGGACCGAATTCTCTGAGAAAATTTGCCCCGGCGGCAGACCAACCCTGCCTTGAAGGCTCCTAATCGGTGCCTGCAGGGTAGTGTCACTGCGTGGATCGAATCATTTGGAACTCAAGTTTATGATGAGATCCCGTTTCTGTTTGGCGAAGCGGGCGTTCAGCTGATTAAATTTGGCGAGTCTTTCTTACAAACTCAACTTATAAAACTTCTTTACTTCCACTTTTGTTCTACGAAATTAGTCATCTCTTTTCTGTGTGATTCCAACTTCAGTCTTTAAATGACCCTCAGTCTTCTATGTGAACAGCTAAAGGAGTGAGCACCGTTCTGAATCTATGAGCTGGAATGCTTCCTGATCAGACAACATAGAAGTTTTTGATATAGCATGTTCGGCATGAGTAGTTTCTGTATAGAAACTTCGGCGGGTCTATTCTTCCAGCTGAGTCAACATACCAGACAACCGGAGGCATCATTGTCGAAAATGAGTCATGAGCTGAGAATGCTTAAAAGTATGTTGTCATGTTTCATTTCAGACCTTCACATCAGATGCTTTTTTTTGCCTTGCTCAGCCCACCGCCTGCATCTCCGTCGCCCTGTTATATGACTTCGTCGATGAAACTCCTCTGACCTTACAGTTATCTAGTGCAATGTTGGGAAAGTTTCAACATTTAACTTCTTCTCCTTCGTTGCGATTCCCGGTCCGAACTATTTTGCCTCTTATAAAAGGAACGCATCTCAAACGTAGATTCTACTTAAAGGCAGTGGTCGCGATCAAATATGCTTGTCGTCTTTTTCTCTCCAAATCCTTTCCTGGGTCTCGAGTAGTAGGACCTATAAGAAAAAATCGCGAAAAAACCACTGTTTTGGGCCGAATTTGAAACCTGAACTTTCTTGTCTTTTGATGGTGGACGAGCCCTTTCCATATCATCGGCATCGATGACCTCTTATATCAAGAACGTCAGCTAGCTTGAAATTGAATGTCAATCAATGAACCTTCGAATTTATGTACACATCTAGTCAAAAACATTGACTGAAGTGATGCTTTCATTATTCAACTGTTTTTATTCGTTAAATTTGCATTTATTTCGTCCTCTGAATGTCGATGATTTTTGACTGCTCGGCATGAGACTGCGATCTGTTTCGTCATCGCTGTGCACGTGTGCACGAACTAGCTTCTTTGGGCCCTAGAAACACTATTTGTAGACCGTTTTTCACCGCGCTACTTTCATAGTTTTTCAGCTGTTTTTCATCTAAGCTGATTTTTGTAGTTTTTTTCGATAACGTTTTTCATCGTGACCACTGCCTTTAAGGAGCAGGCCATATAAACAGAGAAACAGTTAATATGTAGATATGTTCTAAATTCGTGGTAGAGGGCGAATTTTTGTGTAATTGAGTTGACACATAGAACGCGTTGTAAGAACAAATTTGATATGCGGAGTCCACGCGTCCAGCACTTCAAAATCCGGAAACCGGTCTTCCTCAAGCGCTATGGCGCTACACTGGCAAAGCGTTTCATTGCGGAAAAATTCTGCGGCTCATCAAAATACCCTCCGCTAGTGGTGAATCAATGTTCTAAGGGCTTTAAGATCTGCTTTTCAAAGCGGACGTCATGTGATTGCTGCACAGTAGACTAATGACTCCAATTCCGCTTGGATTTTCTTGAACTGCAGAGACTGTATCTGGGGAACCCATGCGGATTTCGTTCTACCTTCACTGGGTTTTTGCGGTCGAAAGTGCGTGTTTGTTGCTAAGTCCGTTTCCAAATGTTTTTTTGCCTTCGCCTCTGCACTTGACTGGATCAGGAGCATGGAAGCTGGGGATTCTTCAGCGGCTTGCGAAGCCTGAGGTGCATTCTAATATTCTAACAGGCGCTCAGTTCAGAACTTTTCCGAATGTTCTGCATTTTATTTCGATTCATTTGTTATTGCTCAAAATAACAGATAAATATGGTTAACAGATAGTAAATCAGGACGAAAATACAGAAAAAATTGAAGCGTACGTACAAAGAAATACAACTGCGAAGGAAAAGTGGCTTTATAAAAATTGATCCGGCCTTGCTCAATCCAGGGATGTAGAAAGCGAAGTGGGGAGGGGCCACTGCAAATTGCGGCCGGCTGGAACGATTCGGAACTTCTCTAGTCGCGAGAGGTCGTGAGGTCTGGGGTTGATCATACGTAAACATAGGGTATTTTCGCAATTTCTGTGATGTGGTAGTGGGCATGCAACGCGACCGCTCACTACTGGCGAAGTTTGAAATGCAGAGCTCGATTTTGATGCACCAGACTCTATAGGCACTTCGCCACATTTGGTTTTGAATCGGCCACGCGCGCAACCTGTTTTTCGAAATCTAAGTTCAGGCTGAAGGTAGAAATTAGCTCTAAATTGCATTGAAAAGAGCGCGAAAAATTGTGTATATTGCCCAAAAATGGTTCAGAATGGTTTCCTAGAATTGGAGCAAATTTTGAAAAATCGCAAGTTTTCTCTGTTAATCTCCTTTTTTTTCAGACGGCGTTCACGATCTTGTGCTACCAGATAAAATTGAGCTAGGGAGCTCATTTTTGGACAGGAGGCTGGAAATGGATGCAGGTCGCTCCTATTCCAATTTGAACTCGATACCTTTACTTTGAAGGGTACCTCAAAATCGTGGGTTTACATACTAAATTAGCCGTGGAGCACGAAAACTCCTTTTTTCTGCTAAGGCTGTGGAGACCGGGGTGTGTGGGAGAATTTGCAGCCAATCAACACAGTTCGTCGAAGGTAAGTATTTAACTTGTCAGAAATCGTACTCATGACACGTCATCGATCGATTATCAATATTATCGATTTTCTTGCTTTTTGCACAAAACGCGGCGAACAGTGGTGATTGCTTTTGGGATTGGTTTTCTTGGTTGAGGAATTTTGCTCATCAGTCATTATCGATAAATACCCATTCAATAATATTGATTTTTTTGACTGTTACACAAAATGCCGTAATGATTTTTGATTGTTGATGGCTCTAAGTCATTTGTTTGGGAAATTCTTCTCATCATGCAAGAACAAATATTAATGATGAATAATATAGAATTTTCACATTTTGCACCAAATGCGGCAATGAGTTTTATTTTTTATGGATTCAAGTCATAGGTTTCAAAATTTGTACTCATACGACAATATCGTCTGTTAGACATTTCATCATTCCAAAATGGAAATCGTTGAGCAAAATTGAAGTCAGAAAGGGAACCTTTGATAAAAATATGTGAAATTTCTAAAAATTTAGGTTCCTAGCAAAAATAGCGATTGGTAATTGTCAAAAAAAAGTTTCTAAAATGTCTTGAAATATTTTTAAAAAAATGATTTGGCATAAAATAGCATGGAGTAATAAAAAAGCTAGGAAATGAAGTGAAATAACCAAAAAATACGATTTCGTGGTCGAACATTTCACAAGCTTATCCGTTAAACTTATCAAAACGAAATCAAGCGCGCAACGGAAACATTAAGCCATTTTTGAAAGCTGTATCAAGGGAATCAGCATATGTCATGCTGGGTGAAGGCAACGCTCCATTCCATATCGTGCTTGATTTCGTTTTGATAAGTTTAACGGAGAAGCTTGTAAAATGGTCGACCACCAAATCGTATTTTTTGGTTATTTCACTTCATTTCCTAGCTTTTTTATTACTCCATGCTATTTTATGCCAAATCATTTTTCAAAAATATTTCAAGACATTTTAGAAACTTTTTTTGACCATTATCAAATCGCTACTTTTGCTAGGAAGCTAAATTTTCAGAAATTCTGGTCTTGTGAATGGACGAGGCCGCGACGGTGGGTCGTAGCTCGCAATTAAAACCTCACTGGCCGGGTCTCGATCGTCCGCAAAAAAAAACGAAATTCCCAACAGCTAATGACATCGCACGCCCAGAAAACCACATGTAATTTTTTCATGTTTTTGTATAGCTTGGCCTATTTAGTGTACGAAAATGTCGAAATGGCACCTAAAATCCTTTATTTGTAGAGAAATATCAGTTTGAATACACTGTTAAAGGCAGCAGACACGCTCGAAAAAGTTGTTGAGTTAACTACATTACTGGGGTCGTATGGCTCCTAATAGAAGGCTCGCGCCGTTAGAAGCGTCAAAACCGAGTTGACTTACTTACTTGACTTGATCGGTTGGCTTTCGCCTGACGCGGTCATTCCGCATCTTCACCGAGGTGTGCCGTCCTAGTAGTCAGCCGTGTCTATTTTTCACGGTCGTCAGCCACAATTTGAACACATTCCATCCAGCTGTCACTATTCCATTTCCTGCGAAACGAAACATCACGCCTGAACTGTCTTTCGATGCCGAGTGACTTTAAATCCTCTCTAACCATATTCGTCCAGAACTTCCGCCTACGCCCAGGTGGCCGTTTCCAGACAGGATTTGGAAGCATTCTTAGAGCGTGTTGTACGAGACGATCCGGCGTTCTTCTTAGTATATGCCCGAGCAGTCGAAGTCGACTTTCCATTGCTGCTTGAGATGGCTTTAGGAGATGCTGGCACCTCCCTCGAGTCAAGCGTTGATGTACTGCGTCGATTTCCTTGTAAAGTTCTTCGTTATGGCATACACGCGGCCAGAAATATCCAAGCAAACGCCTAGAAAGCTTCCTCTCCGTGCAATCCAACCTTTCCATCTGCGTTTTCGGTGCTGCCCACGTCTCCGATCCGTACATCATGATAGGGCGAATAGCGGATAGGTAGACGCGCAACTTGACTTCCTTCGCGATGGTGGTAGACCACAAACACTTGGTTAGAGAATTGAATGCAGACGTAGCTCTCGCACATCGTTGTCGAATATCCGCTGCATAACTACCATCGTTCTTCAGCAAACAGCCCAAATAGCAGAAATCGTCCACCAGTTCGATACGTTGTCCATCCACACAAACTCCCGTTGAAGGCCTCTGAGAGACCCACATCTGCTTGCATTTGTCGGGACGAAGACGAAGTCCATAGGCTGCCGCATACTTTGAAACGAGGTTCACAATCCTTTGCAGTTTTGTTCAGCGAATAACACAATGTCGTCGGCGTACTCCAGGTCGACAAGGGAGCGTCCTGATGGTGTTAGGATCACATCCGCAGGAAACTGTTCTGCAACTCTACGCATGATGTCATCAACGGCGAAGTTGAAAAGAAAAGGTCCTACAGCGGCTTCTTGCCTTACTTCTGATTTCACCTCAAAAGCTGACGTAAATCCGACAGGTATACGAGCTGCTGCTGTTGTTCTTTGTTCATGTCCTCGATTACCCGAACATACTTTTCCGAAACTCCAACTGCTCGCAGAGCATTGAGCAATCGATCACGATGAGGAGAGTCGAACGCGGCTTCGAAGTCCAGAAAAGCAACCTGTAATGGCTTCGAATACCGCTGCCACGATTCAATTACTCTTCTCACGACGAACACTTGGTCGATGGTCGATCTTCCAGGTCGAAAACCGGCTTGCTCATCTCTGGTCGTTCCTTCACGATGTTTGATAAGTCGCTCGAGAATGATACGTTCTGAAACCTTGTACATGACACGAAGTGGAGAGATTCCTCTGTAGTTCTTAGGATCCGTGACGGATAGCTTCTTGTGAAGAGGTACGATGATCGCGTCTCCACGAATCGGGTATCCTTTCGCTCATCCAACTGGCTCGGATGGTGTTGGTCATTTCACGAATCCCAGACGGAGGAAGAGCTTTCAGCATTCCAGCAGTGATGTTGTCATCTCCACCTGCCTTTCCATTCTTCCTTTTTCGGACACAATCCAAAACTTCAGACTCAGTCGGCGGTTCCTCACTGACATCGTAATGTGCTCTCTGAACATGCGGGAGCTCAGGTACTGACGGCGCTGGACGATTCAGTAGTGAACTGAAGTAATCCTTCCATATTGGCAGCGTCGCATCACCAACTGCAACTCCATTGGTAGTGTTCAAGACAGGGGAACATCTCTTCATCTTCCCGCTATACTGTCGCAGCAACGTGTAGGCTTTCTTCGGATTCTTCTCCTCCCAAGCCTTCTCGAACTCCTTAGCTCTTTTCAGACATTCAAGAGCGTCTCGCCTTGCACAAAGACGCGTGTCGCGCACGTACACGTGTATTTGTAGTGTAATTTCGGCGCGACAAATACCCTACGTAGGGTCTTTGTAGTGCGAAATAGGGTCAATGTAGTGTCTTTGTAGGGTCACCAGTACTCGAACCTTACTGGCTACTCAGGTTAACGTAACTAGAGTACATCAATGGTGGGTTTAGGGTTACCGGTTACCTATTATTCAAAGCCGTTGCTCAATAAGGTATCTAACCATCGATACTAACTGGGGACTAACCTGATTTCAAACTGCTGCTTCTAAGAATGGTTTATTGAGGGTTGTAGGGGAGATGAAAAGCAACAATTTCAGGTTTCAAAATTTCACCTAATTCTCTTGTGTAGAAAAACCGTCGAAAAAGTCAATTTTTTAAAGGCAGTGTTCACGATAAGAATCGTTTTTCTGCTTTTTCGCCTATCTTGAAGACGGTCCCATGCTGATTCCAATGATGTTTTTGGAATCGTACAAGACCTTCTAGGAACGGAGTTACGGCCCCTCAAAAACTGAGCTAAGGAAGCATGGTGGACGAGTTGTCCGAGGCTTGTAACTTCCGTTTTTTGCAACCGATGTAAGCAAGCTGACCTGAGTAAAGAGAGAAGTTGGAAATAAAGGCAAGAACGGGGCTATTAATCGGAAACTATCGCTCATCTCACAACCTCGAGCATTCATTTATTTACGTCAGTGAGCGTGGAAAGTGCATCTGGGGGTGACGAGCTGACGGGTCTCCGACTTTGGGCGGGTAGGGGACCGTTCCGAGCTCATTTTTCTTAGTTTTTTTCAACGTTAGGGTTGCACTAGGCCCCGCATCTGCCGATCTCCACGTAAAAAACAGACATGGTTTTTAACGTGGACACTGCCTTTAAACTTCAGAAGATGAAACGTTCTAGCTCAAAGCTTGTAGAGGGGTTTATTGAGGTGCTGAACTCAAACATGGGGTCCGTATTTGGTTTTTGAAACGACTAAGAGTAGGTTACGGTTAATAATCGAGGTTTAATCTACGTCACCTACTCTTAGTCACTTTAAAAACCAAATACGGATCTCATGTTCGAGTTCAGCACCACAAAATACACCTGCACAAGCATTGGGCTAGAACGTTTCATCTTCTGAAGTTCAAAAAAGTGACTCTTTCGCCGGTTTTAATCTACACAAGAGCATTGAGTGAAATTTTGACACCTGAAATTGTTGCTTTTTATCTCCTCTACAACCCTCAATAAACCATTTTTAGAAGCACGAATTGTGAATCGGAGTAGTACTTTGTGAGTGTTCCCGACACAGTAGCTGAGCTCTAACTTGCGGTTTGCTGCCCCCAACAGCTTGCGACCACAAGGCCTCCAAGGCTTCTTGTAGCTGAAATGAATACTTTCTTTTCTATTGAGCTTCATTCACAAAGTACTCTTCAGTTTTCTTCGAAAATCCCGTGATTTTTCTCGTAAAGGGGGGGGGGGCTAAAATCCCAACCGAAATATGCTGCCTAACAGGTGTTCTGCGGAAGTGCTGTATTAATATAACTGCACAATTACCGGAAAATATAAATTTATTAGGACAATATTTCTGTTATAAATGACATCTAACGCATACAATGTAATTCGAGCTGTACACTATTTCAAGGAGTGCAAAAACATGCAAACAACATCAAGTATAAAAATTAAAACCATATGCCGATGCAGAATAGAAGAATCCATTAGCACACACCACAGAGAGCACTAATAATATTTACATCTGAAGCTAACCCAGAGCAACATTGACGATGAATGTCTTTTCTATCAAGCTTCAGTCACAAAGTACTCTTCAGTTTTCTTCAAAAATCCCGTAAATTTTCTCGTCGTGAGCGTTGCATCTGAGCTTACTTCATTCATTTCCAACAGGCTAAATAATTTCACCAGGGGTGACCTACAGTGGAAAACGTATAAAAATAGTAACACATGGAACTGTTGAATATAAGAAACCACATCACTCAGTGTCAAAATCTAAAAGTATAAAAATAGACTGCATGACATAGAGGAAGACTGAAGTCTCGTTGCGGAGTGAACACCTAAGATGGAAAAGCACAATTTTTAAGTCAGTCATCTAATGAAAAAATACAATGTGTGAGTGTCAAGCACTAAACATCGAATTCAAGACGAATCCATAGAGAATACGCAGATCACAAGGTCTACCTCCGAAATTTCATCGGCGATCCAAATAAACACAGCGAAGATGCTGAAATGATAGTAAAATTTGAAGAGAATTCAGTAATGCGCGAGTAAAGAATTTCAAAAGACGAACTCAAACTTGTTGCAATTAGTGGGAGCTCTTATATTGTACAAGACGTCGTAATAAACGGCGCTGATGTTTAGTCTGAAAAAAAGGGCCTTTTGATAATTAAATCAAAGATAGTGTTCAATAAACACTACAGATACTTACAGTATTCTTCTGCGCTGGACTCCTGACACAGGAAACACCGCAACTATCGCAGATTTATGAAGTAATAGAGGACACACTTTTAGAAAAATTATTTATGCATGATATTCAGTCGTCAATTAGGGAAAACGTGACGAAAAACAGCTAACAATAAACCCTACCGAGAATACTAGACTACAAAGTAACGAAAATAACATTGAAGGAGAAATTTAAAGAGAAAGAGGAAGGAAAGAAGGGACACTCGTGGAAGAGGAGTGCTCTGAAAGAATCCCCGCGATCGTTCACGGATAGAATCCCCTCGGTTTCTGGTAGGGGCCAAAAGGATACTAGCATGGGGCCATCGCGGAACGATCGCGAGATTCTGCCAGTCTCGAACCGATAGCGTACCGCGTTTGTTCATCGATGCTCCCGCCATGTTCCAACGAAGAACCGCGAGAAATCGAGCCCGGGACTGTCGTGGGACGACCACGAGATTCTATCAGCTCCAACCTGAGGGCGAATCGCGTCCATATACATCTATGTATTTGGATTGTTAAATCGCGGAACAGCGATGAACTGAGCCCGGAACTATCACGGAACGATCGCGAGATTCGGCCAGTCTCCACCGTACCGCATCCATGCCCATCCGGTGTTTCGGTCAAATGGGTGTTGCCTATCAGATCAACACGAAGCTAAAACGTATTCCCGTGCCGTATTTCGCGCTGCTTTACAAGTCTGCACAGCAAGAGAGCACACAACCGGGGGGAAACGATCATGGTACCATCGTGAATCGCGATTGCACCGCGGTACTAGCGCGGTAAACTGGGTAAAGATCGCGGAACCATCACGGTACAAGCACGAGAAAGTCAACAGTTAGGTCGATTGGGCAACTATTGCGGAAGGGACGCGGATCGCGGGACTAGGGGGAGGCGAACACGGTACCATCGCGGATCGCGGTTGCATCACGGTGCTAGCGTGAAAGATTCTCTCAGAGTGACGCGGAAAGTTTGCGTGTAATTTTCTGTCCCGTGCAACTGCGTAACACACACCTCCTTTGGCGTCGGATTTGTGACTACAGTCGTCGCCAAAACAACTCAGACAGTAGGTGCGGACTGACCGCTGGCAATCAAGGTCTCTCCGGGCGGTACGCCGGCAAGTTGGGGGCGGATCGCTGCTCATCGTCGTCTCAGCGGGCGGATCGCTGCGTTTTGGCGAGCAAATAGCGGCACCTGGGAAAGTTGATCACGCTAGCGGGCGGATCGCCGGCAAGCTCTGAAGCGGCGCTCCACCCGCAAACTGCCAGCGATCCGCCCGCAAGGGCTTTGATAGCCAGCAATCCGCCCGCTGAGCTATGAGATGCAGCGATCCGTCCGCAACCTGCCAGCGATCCGCCCGCACAAATTTTACACGGTGAAACTTCTCAATCATTGACGAGTTCTTTTCTGTTACCAGTATCACGCTCAGAGTAAACAATCCGAAAGGTATAAAAGGCGCTCCATCGCACTGAATGCTCACTCGGCATTTCGAGGCCGATCCTGGAAGGTGACTTCAAGTCACCTTTGAAGGATCACTCAGAAGCCGAAGAATAATTTTTGGCAGCTGAGGGGATGGTCCCCACGGCTAGGGGGGGGGGGTGGTCCCGCACACGGAGACCGTGGTGGGAACCACCGGAAACGCGGATCGCTGCCTACTGCCGGACGGTATGCTGGCTACTGCCGGGAGGATGGAGGGTGGGATGTCGATCCGCCCGCCAAAAGCCAGCGATCCGCCCGCACCTACCGTCTGAGAAGGCCACGCCCACCGATTCGAGAAACCAGAGGCCCTCCGAGCCATCGTTGCACCGATTGCACCCAAACTTCTACGGGGTCGCAAACACTTTTAGTCTGAGGCCGCGGCGGGGAGTGGACGCCAGTTGGACATGATTGTGGCGGGACCACACAACACCGACGCTGTAGTTTCCCACGGGGTCACCCCTTTTGTGACGCCGCGGGTCGCCAGCAGCCGATGGATTTAAATCCTTTGAAGCTAGAATCGCAATTTCTTATTACACGATCAACCTGCGTGAAGAGTGTTGTGATGTAGATCACTTATCGGTTTTCACTGACGACCGATCACCAAGGGGCGGGTTTTGATCCGCCAATCACAGGCCGCGTCCATGCACATATAAACCCGGCCGCCGCGCTGTTGGGACATTCTCGACACGCCGTCTACCTGCCTCCTTCGACTACCTGCCAGCCGGTCCAGCACGCGCCATCACCACCGCCTCCTGCACAACTGCCAGCCGTCGCCGTCATCGACCAGCCACCACCACGACGAAGCTGCACTACACCATATTCTAATTGCTGTATTGTTCTAATAAAGCCATTTGTTTCTAATCTGTGTCTGTCACAGACGTAACAATTGGCGATCAGGATTTTCGGACTGTCGGCTCTTAATTGGGTGTCGATCCGGACCTCTTTTTTTGTCGGCCCTTTACTGGGTGGCAGAAAAAAATCAGCAGTACCAGCTTTTACAGCTGTTGATAC
This sequence comes from Aplectana chamaeleonis, assembly GCA_029168955.1. NCBI lineage: Eukaryota > Metazoa > Nematoda > Chromadorea > Rhabditida > Cosmocercidae > Aplectana > Aplectana chamaeleonis. Next base: position 108,891 of record JAPDOI010000691.1, read on the forward strand.
TGTGGTGTCTTGCCTATTGGCTAAGTCAAGCTACACGTGCATAACGTGGGTTTGGCATTGCAAATAGACCGGACACTCACGAACTGCTGACGAAGAAAGACCAGGTGCCCGCATTTGGGGTTGAATACCTGAAGATAAGCCCGGAAGCCCGCGTTTGCGGTTGAAGTTCTGGAGGAAAGTCAGGTATCGCACTTTTCTGTGCTTGAAACAAGAGAGCGAATTGAAGCAGCTCGCATTTAAGACGCAGAAGCAGAGGTTTTTGAGCAATAGTTCGCGTGCTTGACTGATTAGTCGCCGCTGATAATGGATGCTGAGACTGTTCAGAAGATTCTGGAGCAGAATGCTCATCAAATGAGATTGATGATGGAGGAAAGTGCTCAAAGACAGAAAGAATTCGTTCAGGAGATGGTGCAAAGTATGATGAAAACTGAGGCAAATAAAAAGGAAGTGACGGCGAATCAATCGTCATTGATGTCGGAATTGAACAGTCGAATCACATCATTTGTGTTTGACCCCGAGATCGATCGGTGTTTCTCTCGGTGGTATGAAAGACATAAAGACACATTAATAAAAGATTCCTTGCTGAAGATGCAAGGTTGAGGTTATTGCTCGGGAAGCTAGACAATGAAGCCTTCGGGAGATACAAGCGTCAGATTCTCCCGAAAGCACCGACAGACGTTTCATTCAGTGAAACCGTTTCAACCCTGAAAGACATGTTTGATGTAAAGAAGTCTTTATTCACATTGCGATATCAGTGTATGAAAGTCGAAAAACTAGACACAGAGGATTACATGCAATACACTGGGCGAGTTAATGAAATGTGTGAACACGCTTGCTTCGATGAGCTAGACAGTGAGGGTTTGAAAGCATTACTGTGGATTTATGGTCTCAAGTCACACAGAGATCGTGAGATTCGACCAAGATTGCTTGCCTTTCTAGATAAGGAAGCGAAAGAACAACGGAAGCCCACGCTTCATGAAATGTACAAAGAGTGTGACAGAGTTATGACGTTACTGAAGACGTCAAAGATGATTGAAGCCGACTCAGCTGACGTTAGAGAGGCCAGAAAAGAGACGAATCGTAGAGAGAGAACTACGGGATGTTGGAACTGTGGTAGAACTGGTCACACAAGTCGAGAGTGCCGAAGCAAATCATGGGTGTGTAACTCATGCAAGGGTAAAGGGCACAAAGAAAAATATTGTGAGAAAGCGTCACAGTACCGGAGCAGGTCAAAATCGAGGACCGCTGGAAAACCTCACAAGAAACGCTGTGGGCGAGTCGTTCTCGCAGGAAGTGCTGAGGCTGAGGTAAACGCGGTTCGACAATACGTCGCCGCTGAAGTCAATGGGCACCCAATAGAGTTTCAGTTGGACACAGGCTCAGACATCACGCTTTTGAGTGTGGATGAATGGAAGAAAATGGGCAGTCCTGAACTCAGAAACACTAGCCTGATTGTAAAAGACGCTAGTGGGAACCGGATGAAGGTTCACGGTGAATTGAAATGGCAGTTCAATTTGAGAGGTGCTAATGGCGAGGGATATTCTTACGTAACCCCCCATAAAAGTCTAGTCGGCCTCGATTGGATCAGACAGAACGCTGAGATGGCATATCACATGGAAAGAATGGTAGCTCGTGCGAGTACCGTAGATGATGCCAACCTGGTGAATGATTTGAAACGGAAATTCGAAAGTGTGTTTCAAGAGGGCTTAGGCACTTGTACGAAAGAAAAGGCAGATTTGAAATTGTTGCCAAATACTAAGCCGATTTTCAGAATGAAAAGACCTGTCGTGCATGCATCGTTAGAGACAGTTGCAAAAGAGATTGAGCGCCTGGAAGAAATGGGTGCGCTCGAACCAATAACCCACAGTGAATGGTCCGCTCCAATAGTTTGCGTTCGTAAAGCGAATGGCAAAATGAGGGTCTGCGCTGATTTTTCAACTGGTTTGAATAACGCCTTGGAGGCATATGAGTATCCTATTCCCATTCCGGACGATATTTTCGCATCTCTGAATGGAGGAACAGTCTTCTCGCAGGTTGACTTTTCGGATGCTTACCTACAAGTGCAACTGACAGATGAGGCTCAAAAGTTGGTGTTAATCAATACACACAAGGGTCTATATCGATACAAAGGGTTGCCTTTTGGTATCAAGACAGCGCCAGGAATTTTCCAAAGCATCATGAACAAAATGTGTTCGGGTCTGGAAGGAGTAGCAGCTTACCTGGACGACATTCTGGTCGTCGGAAAAACACCTGAAGAGCGTAGAAAAAACATTTATGCTTTATTCGAACGGATCAAAGACTACGGTTTTCGAGTAAGACTAGAAAAATGCTCGTTCGCAAAACCAGAAATCCGTTTCCTCGGGTTCATTGTGGACCGAAATGGACGTCGTCCAAATCCGGAGAAGGTGGCTGCCATCACTAAAATGCCAGCACCAGCGAATGTGGCTCAATTGCGCGCATTCCTAGGCATGGTTACATATTACTCGTCCTTCATACCGAATATGAAGGAGATGCGTGGACCATTAGATGCTTTGCTGGAAAAAGACATTAAATGGATATGGAAACACACACATAAAACAGCGTTTGAAAAACTGAAGAAAATGCTGATGTCAGATTTGAACTTGACACATTACGATCCTAAGAAGAAGCTTATCGTAGCTGCTGACGCGTGCGATTATGGGATCGGGTATGTGATCTCGCACAAAATGCCTGATGGTACTAAGAGGCCGATTGCCCACGGCTCGAGATCACTAACAGTCGCAGAAAGGAACTACGCCCAGATCGAGAAAGAGGCTTTGGGTCTCGTGGAGGCAATCAAAAAGTTTCACAAATATGTGTACGGGAGGCGTTTTACGCTCCGCACGAACCATAAGCCGCTGCTGGCCATATTTGGTAGCAAGAAGGGCGTACCGTTTCATTCAGCCAACCGTTTGATGCGTTGGGCAACAATGCTTCTAGGCTATGATTTTGAAATCGAGTACATCAAAACGGACACGTTCGGGCAAGCTGATGGTTTGTCAAGGCTGATACAGAGGCATCCTCTAGTCGAGGAGGATTGCGTAGTCGCCTCAGTGGAGGTTGACGTGAACCAAGTGCTAGTCAATGCTGTACGCAGATTGCCCGTGACAGCAAATATGATTCGTGAGCACACGGAAAAGGATGTCTTGTTGCGAAAGCTAAAAAGTTTCATCACTACTGGAAAGTGGCCAAAAGTGGTAAAATCTGAGTTAAAGCAGTTTTTGGCTAAACGTGAATCGTTATCGGTTGTGCAAGGCTGCGTGATGGCTAATGATAGGGTTGTAGTGCCAGGGACGCTGAGACAAGACGTTCTCAAAGAGCTGCACTGTGGTCATCCTGGAATTGTAAGGATGAAAGGACTAGCGCGAAGCTACGTCTATTGGCCAAACATCGATGAAGACTGCGAAACGGTCGTGAAAAGCTGCGCTGATTGCCAACTACTCTCAAAATCCCCGGCTAAAGTACCTCTAAAAACGTGGAATACACCAGAAAGTGTATGGGACAGAATTCATGTAGATTTTGCTGGTCCTATGGATGGAGTGTACTACATGGTCGTGGTTGACGCCTTGAGTAAATGGCCGGAGATGTTTGAAATGAAGAACATTACGGCTGGCACAACGGTGAAGCTGTTAAAGGAGCTTTTCGCACAATACGGAAATCCTAAAACGCTAGTAAGCGACAATGGAACGCAATTCACATCAGAGCTTTTCAAGCAATGTGCGAAGAACGAGGTGTTAATTATGAGAGAACACCGCCGTACCATCCTCAGTCAAATGGCCAGGCGGAACGTTTTGTTGATATTCTGAAAAGAGGGATAAAGAAGTTAAAAGGGGAGGGAAGGTCGTCCATCTACCCAGACAATGACTGTTTGAACACAGTATTGTTGGCGTACCGTTCTACACCCAATTCCACCTTGAATGGTAAATGCCCTGCCGAAGTATTCATTGGAAGGAAACTAAGAACCCGGTTGAGTATGTTAAAACCGTCAGAAGGGCAAGGAGATACAGACAGCGCATCTGACCATCGCAAAAGGACTGAAGATTGTTCCAATCGAAAGCATGGTAAGAAAAGAAGAGATTTTTCCTCCGGAGACACAGTCCTAGTGACAGAATACGATGGAACATCGAATTTCAAATGGACACAGGGGAAAGTTGTGAAAACTCTAGGAAACGTTATGTACGAAGTAGATATCGGACGTAAAAAGGTTCAAAAACATGCGAATCAGATGAGAGGGAGCATATTGAGCCGTGAATATGATAAGGCTTACTCGCGAGACCTACTCTTGGACTTGTTCGAAACCGATCCTATTAGCACTGGAACAGTGCCAGAACAAAGAAGTCCTGTGGCGCCGGACATAGACCTAGAGACTGTGGTAATATCCGGTAGTGATACGTCCAATGCACATCCTCAGAACTACGGGCAACCCAGTACGAGTCACGCAACACAGGGAGGAGTTAAAAGCCGAGCTAGTAAACAATTGGTTGGTTTCGCTCCGGCAAAGTTACGAAGGTCAACTCGACAGTGTCGCAAGCCAAAGCGGTATGAGCTTTAGTCTGTCGATTCGAGTTGTTTTTCCCTGTGCCGTAGTATACCTTTTAAAAAAGGGAGGTGTTGTGATGTAGATTACTTATCGGTTTTCACTGACGACCGATCACCAAGGGGCGGGTTTTGATCCGCCAATCACAGGCCGCGTCCATGCACATATAAACCCGGCCGCCGCGCTGTTGGGACATTCTAGACACGCCGTCTACCTGCCTCCTTCGACTACCTGCCAGCCGGTCCAGCACACGCCACCACCACCGCCTCCTGCACAACTGCCAGCCGTCGCCGTCATCGACCAGCTACCACCACGACGAAGCTGCGCTACACCATATTCTAATTGCTGTATTGTTCTAATAAAGCCATTTGTTGCTAATCTGGGTCTGTCACAGACGTAACAAAGAGCCATCGTAAAAGATATTGATTCCATCCGAAAATTTTCGGATAAAATCAAAATTGCAATTTTTACTCACTTATTTGGCTGATTTTAATCCTATAATTAACGACTAACGAGGATATTTTCTAATGCCTCAGAATAGAAACATCAGCAGATCTTGCGTCACAAACTTAACTGAAGCTTTGCCTGTATGTAATTTGGAATGACAGCGCAAATTTAAATTTCGGACAGGACAATCGGATAAATTGAAATCGCCGAGCACTGAAGTGTTTTGGCAGCAAAATCGGTATCCTACGTATTGTACAATGATTCTTGATTGGAAGAAGTTTTTTCTTGGGAAATGAAACTAAACTTGAAGAGAGGAAGTGTTTTTGTTGTTATCCGAAAATCATCGGACGGAATGTATAGTAACACATCAACAAACACGAGCGCTATCGCAGCGAGGGGGGGGGGGCTTGGTCATCGCACCTGGCCATACCCATTGTTCTGTGCCGCTGCGCTATTTGAACATTAACCCGAGATTTTCCTTCCGTTTCGAAATAAGGGCAGACGTTGCGGCACAGTAAAATGGGCGCGGCCAAGTATGATGCCCAAGCGCCCCTCCCCCCTGCTGCGATAGCAACCAAGCACGTGAAAAACAAATGAACAAACAACGAGAGAGGATGAACAATGAGCAACTGGCAAAATGGAAAATTGAATGAATGACACGACGCCGATCCATGGAAAATCGATTCGGCCCTGTGAGAACCTGTGAGTGCGATATAGGGCGTCTAACGCGCCGAGGCCCATCCCGTACGCGACAAATACACGCGAAAGACACTACAGCCGCTCTACATGTCCGTCCAGCCCCGCTCGGCGCGCTTGTGGGATCAATGTCGCGCCGACGGAAAAACGAGCAAAATAGGCCACGCCCTCCAAGGCGAGACGCGCTTGAATGTCTGAGTACACGTCCACTCTCGTTCGCGTTCACTTTGAAGCTGCCGACGCAACTTCCTCCTCAGACGCTTCTCCTCCACGAAGTTTCCTGCAGTCCGGAGAGCACATACTCTGTTGTAGGTAGATGATGTTTCTTCTGAGACGTAGGCGAACTTCTTCTTAGGCTGTACAACCGGGAGTGCCTCTTTCGAAGCGTCCTGGATGCACTTGACAAAAGAATCCGCGTCGCAAAGTTTCCTCTTAGTCCGTACTCCGATGTGAATAGAAACGCGTTGTCGAAATTTCCTTCTGCACTCTTCATCTCTGAGACTTGTCATGCCAATCCTCTAGAGAGGCCGAGCCCCTCGCTTCCTCTTATGAATCCTCGCAGTGAAGTTCAACAGAACAGGACGGTGATCCGAATCGAATGCGACATCCCACACAGCTCTAGGTCTTCGAATGTCCAGTACTGGAACATTCCTCGCTAGAACATAGTCGAGCTGTAGTTTCAAAGTTGTCATCTCCCGCTTCCGCTGCTCTTCTGGAGAGAGCTGGGTTGGTCCCTGCCACGTAAGCTGATGGTGGCGATGATTCCTCTTGAATGTCGATGCAATCAGACCATTGCGTTCACAAAAGTCGACAAGGTGGTAGCCATTGTCCGATGTTTGCTCCACTGGGTAGAACCATTTACCGAGTACTTCGGATTCCTGATCAAGTCCCATCTTCGCATTTGCGTCAATCCCCACGACAACAGCATGATGACAAGGTATCCTGGCCAGCAACGTATTGAGTTTCTCATAAAACGCATCCTTCGAATTGTCTTCGGCGGTTTCAGTGGGCGCATGAGCACGCACTTGAAATCCTTCCTTACAGCTATTGCACAGCCTCCCACTGTCCTATCGTCAGCGTTACCGCAGTAGATGGTGTACCCTCCGACGCTGATGACGGGTCTATCCTTGAGGCGGGTTTCCTTCAAAGCAGCAAACGGTGCTGGGAAATAGCTCAGAAGTCTGGACACACACACACACACACACGCAAACACACACACACACACACACACACACACACACACACATACACACACACACACACACACACACACACAACAAGCCGAATATAGTTAGTAGGATGTTGGCAGGATATGCTGCCGCAACCAGAAGCTCCTGCACACAACGAGCGTCAGTACGCCAGGTTTGCCCTGGCGTACTAACGGTATTGTGCCAACGTACTGAGCCCCGACTGTCTGAGGACACGAAACTGAGGTCAATGACCACCGCTGCATACGTGGACAGTGGGTGTGACAGCCGGGTGTCAATTGTGAACGACATGCCGACGTGAATAATTTCCGTTCACTCTCTCACACACAAACACACACAGACGGTCACACACACCAAGCCGAATATAGTTAGTAGGATAATATCACGCCAGGGCCTAGTCCAAGGAATACTGGAAGGGGGTAAAAAAATAAAACGAATGTGACAAGAATGATCTAGTTTCATGTTACCGAGAGTTCAGAGGCAGTTGAGGACACCTTTCAAGATCTGGTGCATTGGTGACACATTTTAGCGTTTGTCACATCGGTTTTTCATCAGGTTGTTGGGTGTTGTTTATTGCCGAATTGAATACTGGACCGGGTCAGACTAAAGCGAGTTGGGAACCAGTTCAGGTCTTTGGAAACAAAAAACGTTAGACACGTAAATGAATTCACCATATCCGCCTGCGAGGTAATGGGTCGGCGTGCGTGTCGAGCGGTCGCTGCGATGAATTTTTTGTCCCTGTAAATCGATTAGCAAAAAACTAGTCTTACAATAGTAATGTCTCAGTCAGCTGTTGGCAGTCGTTGGAAGGCTCGCCCGAAAAATGCCTTTGCGACAGCTGCTCGACACTCACTTCGACCGCGTGGGCGGACAGTCTTATTCGGACAAACTTTATGTACACATTGCAGTCTGTGTAAAGACAAAATATTGACGGTCCTTCGCGTGCGTGTGAGAAGCAAGGGGAAGAGATTGAGGAGTGTGAGATTGAAAAGATGAACTGATGGCGCAGGATCACATGCTCAGGCTCGCCCCTGATGACTCATGGCGACTTCGTCCTGGCACACTGCGTGTAATAAAGGCATCGTTCGCGCTGAAAACCAATGCTAATTTTGCAGGCTCAATTCCATGAATGAGTCCGGTGGACCACGTCGGTAAAGTTTTGCGCGTCAAAAACGCATGGTTCTGAAGTTGGAGTTGTTCAAAATGACGATCCGCCACCAGTTTTCAGCGACCATCTGGCACAAGGAACAGAAGCGCCATCACAGGCGCAGATGATTCAGCATTTGAAATTTTTCATTAGGGAAATTCTAGCATCCAAACTTGTCCAATGAATACTTCTTTTTTTAGAATAAGTTCCAGTGAACGAAAGGGAAGAGAAATTGGCTTTATCCTAGACTGGGGGGCACACAGGATTTACTCATAGAAATGAACAAAAAACCTTATAAAAATGCTTGATATTGCTGTGAAGCATTGCTGCTAATAAAGGATAGTGCCGAAAAATTCACCCACTTAATAAGTATAAAGCAAGGTCTAGGATAGCAAGAAACACATCCGACATTTGTGAAAAAACTTCACAGTTATTGAACCTGACACACCGAAATTGACGGAGGGGTGGGAAGTGAATAATTCGAAACGTTTTCAAATGCGTTTTCTGCGAAAGTTGATGGCTTTGTGGAGCCTTTCCACTTTTATTCTGTATTTCAGAGAATCGCCTGCGCAAAAACATGAAAAAATGAGATACGGTTTTTTGCGCTGTTGTTGCCTTTATGCACAGGATTCAAGAAGGTGCGCGGACAGCCGAACACTGACACTGCTAATAGTAATGCAAAAAAATTAAAGGCAGTGTTCACGATAATCTTCAATTTTGAGATTATTCACCATATTGACTAAGTGGCCCCCGGGTGGAACTAAAATGACGAAGAAATTGAGAAAAACGCACCCGAAGTACCCGAAATCCTTAAAGGCGCTGATCGCTATGAAAATCGCTCTTCTGTTTTTTTGCCTATCTTGAAACCGGTCCCATTCTGATTCCAATGATGCTTCTGGAATCGTACAAGACCTTCTGGGAATGGAGTTGTGGTCCCTCAAAAATTGAGCAAGGGAAATTGGTGGACGAGTTGTCCGAGGCTTGTAACTTCCGTCTTTTGCAGCCAATGTATGCGAGCTGACCTGAGTAAAGAGAGAAGTTGAGAATGAAGGGAAGAACGGGGCTTTTGATCGGAAACCATCGCTCAACTCACGATTTCGAGTGTTCCTTTGTTCACGCCGAGGGGCGGGAAGAGGCGGGACTTGCCCACAATGGCGGGGTTTTCCCACTTTTCTAAGCCGTTTTGCGACTCCTGGGTAGCTTTTCGTCCCGTTTTTTCGACGCTGTTCTGCTTCTGAGAGCCACGAGAAGCGTTTGTCACGGAAAAATCGAGGATGAAGTTTATCGCGAACAGTGCCTTTAAGTATCAGCGCGCCTTTTAAGTATCACAGGGAGTGTTTGTTGTGACAATGAAATCTTTTGCGGACCCGTCCTTTGCAAATCTCTACTCTCTATTGCTCCGTGCTTTCCTTCGGACCCTAACTAATACTGTTTTGCCTAAAATATTCCTCCATTCCTGATTAGCCCCATTTTATACCGGTGACAACCACCATGAACATGTTCATCCAACCGGACAACTAATCCATGTTATAGAATAATGTCACTGAAATACGACGTTTTAATGCGTTTCTCGCCGTTTCTTCGTAATTTTGGTAATACTTGGAGGCCAAAGTATTGTTTTATGTGAAAAACTCGGGAACGGAAATCATCGTGAACACTGCCTTTAAACCAATACATGGAATCAAAATTTATCGCTGACGCTGATGACTTCTAATGACCTGTTCTAGCTCGGAAACAGCAGCTGCGATTGCAAAAAATGTGGAGATAACAACTTACTGTTCTTATCGGAGCGAAATTCTGCTTCGCAGTCGCGGACAGCAGCTGTTGCAGCACGCAACATGATGGTAGTCGTGTAGGAATCACTGGGTCTCAGCACGACTATTCATTCTTCAGAATGATTATCATCATGCTGCGTGCTGCGATTGCGCCTGCTCGCAACTGCGGACCGGAAATTCATTCCGATAAGGACAGTAGGGCTCCTAACATAAAGTTTAATTTGCCAAAAGCGCCGTAAACGAGCGATTTTGACTCAAGTTTAGCTATCCTGATCCACCAGCTTGCTCAACCCCACCTCCTACGGATGACAGAATGAAAAACGGATTTGATGAAAAATGTGAGAATCTAGAGCAACAGCACAATCAAATGCTACAAGACATACTGCTTGACTGATTGCGGTATAACCTACTGTCTACATCAGCTAGTCATGGATTTGGGGTTTAGCAGAGTGGTGATTTAGGACTGCTCAACGGCGTTGAGATTGAAAGCTATCGTGAACACTATTTCTATTCCAAGTAGAGATAGTCTACTTTTGAGTTTCCCTGCTAATCGGCGGCCTATGCTCGCACGGAAGGCGAAAACGTGAACAACCATTCTCTAGAAGCTCCGTGCCAACCCCAACTGATGCGTCGAGCTAAACCAGAGAGACTTTAACAGTTGTGTGCTCACACCCCTGAGAAGAAGGGTTCACATTTTATGTGTCACAGGTTGTGATGATGACAGAGCAGATCCACATCGGCAACTGTTAGTCAATGGGTCTGCCTAATTCTCTAGTTTTGTTGTTCACACGAGGAGACCCTTTGGGATCGTACGGTTGGAAAATCCTCGCCTTCTCTCGCGAATGTCGTCGCTCTGTTTGCCGTGAGCGCGACTCCGCCCTGAACAGTCGCACTCTCACTTCGTCTCCCGCTCCCCTCCTCTCACTCCCCCACTCAAACACTAATTCCCCCACAACTGCGCTCTTTGATGACAAAGTGGGTTCTACCAGCTGTGAACTGTGGAATTCTACTGCCAAAGTCTGCAAGGTCGACAGTTCTCATTGGCATCATCGGAACAAGGAATTCACTTTTCTCTGTCGTTTCTCGATCTTAATAATAGTTGAATTTCTCCTTTCTTGTGCCGTGTGAGGACCATCATACAATTATTCAATCTACACAAATCAGAGTAGGGGGGGAGTGGGAGGCAAAGATTTTGTGTTTTTCTAACAAAATGTTTTTATGAACTATCGATCTCATTACTAGTTGAATTTCTTCATATTTCATCTCGCGGCGGTTGAAATTCCTTGTTTCCTTATCTCTCCTGTTAAAGGCAGTGGTCGCGATAAAATATGCTTGTCTTCTTTTCCTCTCTGAACCCTTTTCTGGGTTCAGAGTAGTAGTAGACCTATAAGAAAAAATTGCAAAAAAAAACCGCTGTTTTGGGCCAAAGTTGAAGCCTGAGCTTTCTTGTCTATTGATGGTGGAAGAGCCCACTCAACATCATCGGCATCGATGATCTCTGATATAAAGAACATCAGCTGGCTTGAAATTGAATTTCAATCAATGAACATTGACTCGTCTAGTCAAAAACATTGACAGAAGTGCTTGCTTTCATTGTCCAACTGTTTTCATTAGGTAAATTTTCATTTATTTCTTCTTCTGACTGTCGATGATTTTTAACCGCTCGGCATGAGACTGCGATCTTTTTGGGCGGCGCTCTGCACGAACTGGCATCTTTGGGCCTCAGAAGCTCTAATCCTAGTCTGTTTTGTACCGCGCTATCTTCATAGTTTTTCAGCTGTTTTCGACCTAAGCTGATTTTTGTAGTTTTTTCTATAACGTTTTTCATCGTGAATATTTATTTATTTATTACATGAGCATGGGCTTATGTGCAGGTATACTGGTAGAGGTGTCATCAACACGACACCATTTTATATTTAGAGAAATTCTCTAAGCGACGGCGGTGCAGACATCCGCTCCTCCCACGAGAGTGTGTCGTATGCTCTCCTTGGAAATGGCTTCCTTGAAAAAGACGGCTGATCTGGGTTAACACACGGCATGATCAGCACTAATATCGTAACTGACTGATTTGACCGTTTTATTAGTAGCAAAGATTGTTTTCTTGAAGACGACCTTCCATCTATTCACCCCGACCGATGGCCGTATATGGGAGAGGGCGTGGCGGGCGTGTCACATTCAACTTTAGAGACATCGTCCACGAAAATTCTCGCATCATATCTTTAGTAAGAATGTAGCCTCCCCCGTAGTGGTGTCACATGTGCGCAACTCAGCTTAACAAAATAATGGAGAAACATGCTTCCGAAAAAGTACAGTGATGATGCCAAACGAGTGGGTTACGAACGTATGACGTGAGCGGTCGTGTTGAGGATTAGTGATCACGGCGGCGGTCAAAAGGTTTCTCGCGGTGAAGTCCTCTTTCAGCGCAGCCGTCAACAATTCTAGGCCCACCCACTGTGTATACAACGTCCCACTCTTCAGAAGTCTATTTCTTCTTCATTATTCAGCGCTGTGGATGCGAGAAAATTCGCATACTCAAAGGCAGCATACACGCTCGCAAAAATTGTTGAGATAACTACATTAGTGAGGTCGTACGGGCCCTAAAAGAGCCCTCACGAGTTGGAAGAGTTGAAAACGAGTTAAAGTGCCCGTATTTGAGCCGTATTGGGTCACAAAATCATCCTTTCCCCGCCCATCGATACGGCCTCCGCCCCTCAATACAAATGTTCAATGCTCGATTACGGTAATTTTGGCTCAGTTTTTACGCTTCTAAGGTCGTAGGAGTTGTAGAAAGGGCCTTACGAGTACATTAGCGTCGTTATCCCAACGAATTTGTCGCTAGCTCCGCTATTTCAGCCAATGCGGTAAAACTCGTCCACTTCTGGGCCAATATAGAACGAACCGTCATATCTCCATTTCAATTGATTTTTTTTTCGGTTTTTTCGTTATCTCTGAATATAAACAGCTTCAGACCTTCGATTCATTCCATAAAATTGATATCATTTTTGAGCGTGTATGCTACCTTTAAGTATGGCACTCAAGGAGAACAGTTGTGCTCTAACTTGGAAAGTGAAAATTTTCGTGGACGATGCCTCGAGGCAGTGTTCATGATAAACCTCGTTTCTAAGTTTTTAGCGTTAAAGGCAGAGTCCACGATAAATTTTGTCCTCGGTTTTTGGCAGGAAATCGAAAGTTCAGGGTCTCATTCTAACACTGGGGTCGAAAGAACCAACGAAAATGAGCCCAAAAGAGCTCCATACGGCTCCAAAGTCCGCTCGCGCTAGTCCTTCCGCTCGCGGCCGAGCTTTCCGAGGAACAGTTTGGTCCGCTTCTACATTGGAGCGCAAGCGCGGCTGAGTTTTAGCATGGGGGCGCATTTGCGCACGCTGTCTACTTCAGGCCCATGCCCGCGCAACTCATCCACCGTTGAAATGTGGCTTTGAAGAAGAGGAGCTGATTTTGGATGTTTCGCAGCGTTTTTCCTGATTCTTTCTTCATTGATGAAACGGTCGGACTCTAAACCTTCGTTTTCTGGTGGAAACTCGAAAACGATTTTTGTCGTGGACACTGCCTTTAAGGACTACGCTGGCAGGTGCTGGAGGGGATAGGGTCGAATAAAGAAGCGAAAACGAGTCAGAAATCGTTAGCCCAGTACGCCTGCTTAGCCCGCCCCGCCCCGTTTTGACGAGCTTGCGTCGCGGACGTTCACGACAGCAAATTTCCAAGGAACTCCACCACGTCCAGACTGATTGGTTCGCACACATTTCGCCTTTAGCGCGCGCTTGCGGAAACTTGCAGGGCCCTAAGCTCGTCCACGCCCTGAACGTTAGAAACCGCTATTTTACCTTATTCTGAACGCTTTTCTTCGCTGTTTCTTCACTATTCGATAGCTCACGATCAACAACTCCATTTTTGAGTCAAGCTCGACTATGATATTCATCGTGAACACTGCTTTCAAAGGACGCGTAGGCTATTTTGGGCCCGTTTTCCGGCGGACATTGTTGCTGTAATGGCCACCGAACTTCTCTATTCTCAATGAGAATTAAAAGACATTTTTTCGTACATACTGACTTCAACCTATACAAAAGTATACGAAACCTATACGAAAATACGAAAGTAATTTTCGAACTTTTTTTGAAATATGATTGCTCGAGGAAATCAAAAATCGATACGATCGGAGAAAAAAAGAACGGAGTGCAGGAAACAAAAGGGATTGTAGCTCCGAGAGATAATCATTTTAAATCGTTGAATACTGTTCTCACCAGAGCCAAATTCCGCTCCGCAGGTGCGGACAGCCGCTGTTGCAGCACGATCACTCCTTGTCCCAGCACGATTGCCAGAGCGCTGGTCCGTAGCTGCGCAGCGAAATTCCGTTCCGATCAGGACAGCGTGTTTTGTTTCGACTGATTCAAAATTAAAATTCTCGAAAAAAAGATAGTCCGAACATATTCGAAAGCGGAAATGTCGAATGGTGCAATTTCGACCATTCTAGAAAATTGAGGGGTTCAAAAAGTGGAATTTCGTCCTTATTCCAGAATGGGATGATATGAATCCAGCTTCGAACTTTTTCGAAATTCAATTTTTCCAAAAATTCAAAATAGACACGATGAAAAAATCAATGAGCAACGTATACAATCTGCATATTATAGTCGTACACAAATGAAATTTTCGAAATTTTTTTCGTTCGGTCGAAATGTGGTCGAACGAAGTTTTTCTTTCAAATTTCGTTCGCTCGGAATTTCGTCCAACGAATGTTTTTCAATTTTCGTGGGTTCGAATTTTTTTTTCGAAAATTCGTTTGATTTTCAAAACTCTCGATTCCTAGGTTACGCTGTTTCGTTATTCCTCGGGCCGAGTTGTCGTGGGCGTGGGCTAACAACTCGCCTGGTCGAATAAGTTGTGTCTGGTACCGGGGAATATGAAGCCTTTCTCGCTCACATGAGTCCGGGCGGAGCAAGCAGTGAAGCGATCGGTCATGGCAAAATATAAAGTTAATTTCTGAAAGTTGGGCTCCGCAGAAAAGGTTAAGGATTCGGCATTGCTCCAAAATGTCGTGAAATTTTTTCATTAGACTTGGCTATCAAACTGATTTTCGAAATGAGGTGAAATTTTTGAATTGATTTGGTACTATAGATGGTACTATATGCAGATAACATAATCATTAAATGTAGTGAAATTTTTGCAAATGGATTTGGCAGGCGCTCTATGAATTATCAGAGTCAAATCACGCGTCAGAAGGGGTTTTTCTTGGAGCGTATATTGAATCAAATGAGAACAAGAATAAGTCTAGCAGCAAAGGCGTTTCCATACAATGTGAACCGTGAAAGCGTTGAGGGCACGAAGACATAGCGTCAGTAGCTAATAAATTGTGTCAAACTTCGCTTTCGGGATTTTTATCTTATCGGTGAGGGAAGGTCTAGTAACCTACTTAGTGGTTAGTGGGAGCTACTCTGAAAAGGCAGATTAACATTCGAAAACCCTATTTGTAGCCCAAAAGTAAGGCCAAAATTCTGTCAGCATTCTTAACTGAGAAGTAGTTTTTTTTTCCTTTTTGTGTTTATTTGCTCGCCAGAAGACCTTCTGACGCGTGATTTGACTCTGATAATTCATAGAGCGCCTGCCAAATCCATTTGCAACAATTTCACTACATTTAATGATTATGTTATCTGCATATAGTACCATCTATGGTCTATAGTACCAAATCAATTCAACAATTTCACCTCATTTAAAAAATCAGTTTGATAGCCAGATCTAATGAAACAATTTCACGACATTTTGGAGCAATGCCAAGTTTTTAATCTTTTCTGCGGAGCTCAACTTTCACAAATTTCACAACTTTTTTCAAGGGTTTTCCTTCTACAATATCGTCAATCTCTAGAAGTCAAGTATGTTTTTTCAAAAAACATAGTGGTAGAAATGAAGAAACAACCGCTGCACTGCTAAGATTGCAGGATAATAGTTGCAACGCTGCTTCCTACAGATAAGATACAAGGCATATACTTTTTGAATTTAAAAGTCGAGAAAATGAAGAAATACGTTTAAAATGACCCAATTGTACAGGGTCAGGGTACTATGCTAGACGGGAGGGGGCACTCACCATTCAAGACAGAAATGAAATGAACCACCAGTTGGCAAGGCTGGCAGTCGAAGCATTTCCATAGAGCTCTTATAAAAACAATGATTGATAGCAGTATCAGGCATCTTTTCTCAGAGTTTTTCATCATTTTTATGAGTGAACCTTGGGTGTCCCCAGCCCGTCTAGGATAGACTATGGGGTCTGTCGCACTAGCCTAACTCCACCGGTTCTTGCTGACGTGGCTCGTCGGCGCCGGCCCATAGGTCTGATTCGGAGGCATGACTTGCATACGGTGTCCTGGACATTAAACTGAGATCATGCGCACGTCTCTTGATGTCCTGCACACTCCTACCGAGGTCCAGCACACATTTCGTGACGTCCTGCACACCCCTATTGGGGTCCTGCGCGCGCTCCATGACGTCCTGCACACCCCAACTGAGGTCCTGCACACATTCTGCGACGTCCTGCACACCCCTACTGAGGTTCTGCACAGGTTCCATGATGTCCTGCACACTCTCACTGAGGTCCTGCACACGTTCCATGATGTCCTGCGCACTCGTATTGAGGTCCTGCACACATTCTACGACGTCCTGCACACTCTTACTGAGGTCCTGCACAGGTTCCACGATATCCTGCGCTTTCGTACTGAGGTCCTGCACACATTCTACGACGTCCTGCACAGTCATAGTGGGGTCCTGCTCAGGTCCCATGATGTCCTACACACTCCTGCTGAGGTCCTGCACACATTCTACGACGTCCTGCACACACCTACTGGAGTGCTGCACAAGTCCCTTGATGTCCTGCACACTCCTGCTGAGGCCCTGCACACATTCTACGACGTCCTGCACAGTCATACTGGGTCCTGCACAGGTCCCATGATGTCCTGTACACTCCTGCTGAGGCCCTGCACACATTCTAGGACGTCCTGCACACTCCTACGGGGGTACTGCACACGTCCCATGATGTCCAGCGCATTACTACTGAGGTCCTGCTCACATTCTAAGACGTCCTGCACAGTCATAGTGGGGTCCTGCTCAGGTCCCAGTGATGTCCTACACACCCCTGATGAGGTCCTGCACACATTCTACGACGTCCTGCACAGTCATACTGGGGTCCTGCACAGGTCCCATGATGTCCTACACACTCCTGCTGAGGTCCTGCACACATTCTACGACGTCCTGCACACACCTACTGGAGTGCTGCACAAGTCCCTTGATGTCCTGCACACTCCTACTTAGGTCCTGCTCACATTCTACGACGTCCTGCAAACACCTGCTGCGGTTCTGCACACGTTCCATAATGTCCTGCACACCTCTAATAGGGTCCTGCACAAGTTCCTTGATGTACTGCACACCTGAACACTCCTACTGAGGTCCTGCACACATTCTACGACGTCCTACACATCTCTACTGGGGACCTGCACAGGTTCCTTAATGTCCTGCACACTCCTACTGAGGTCCTGCACGCGTTCCATGATGTGCTGCGCACTCCTACTGAGGTCCTGCACACATTCTACGACGTCCTGCACACCCCTACTGGGGTCCTGCACAGGTTCCATGATGTCCTGCGCACTCCTACTGAGGTCCTGCACACATTCTACGACGTCCTGCATAGCCCTATTGAGGTCCTGCACAGGTTCCATGATGTCCCGCGCACTCCTACTGAGGTCCTGCACACATTCTACGACGTCCTGCACAGCCCTACTGGTGTCCTGCACAGGTCCCATGATGTCCTTCACACTTCTGCTGAGGTCCTGCACACATTCTACGACGTCCTGCACAGCTCTACTGGGGTCCTGCACAGGTCCCATGATGTCCTACACACTCCTGCTGAGGCCCTGCACACATTCTACGACGCCCTGCACAGCCCTACTGGGGTCCTGCACAGGTCCCATGATGTCCTGCACACTCCTGCAATGGTTCTGCACACGTTCCATGATGTGTTGCACACCTCTAATAGGGTCCTGCACCAGTTCCTTGATGTACTGCACACCTGCACACTCCTACTGAGGTCCTGCACACATTCTACGACGTCCTGCATAGCCCTATTGAGGTCCTGCACAGGTTCCATGATGTCCCGCGCACTCCTGCTGAGGTCCTGCACACATTCTACGACGTCCTGCACAGCCCTACTGGTGTCCTGCACAGGTCCCATGATGTCCTTCACACTTCTGCTGAGGTCCTGCACACATTCTACGACGTCCTGCACAGCTCTACTGGGGTCCTGCACAGGTCCCATGATGTCCTACACACTCCTACTGAGGTCCTGCACACATTCTACGACGCCCTGCACAGCCCTACTGGGGTCCTGCACAGGTCCCATGATGTCCTGCACACTCCTGCAATGGTTCTGCACACGTTCCATGATGTGTTGCACACCTCTAATAGGGTCCTGCACCAGTTCCTTGATGTACTGCACACCTGCACACTCCTACTGAGGTCCTGCACACATTCTACGACGTCCTGCTCATCTCTACTGCGTTACTGCACAGGTCCCTTAACGTCCTGCACACTCCTACTGAAGTCCTGCACAGGTTCCATGATGTCTCGCACACTCCTACTGAGGTCCTGCACGCGTTCCATGATGTCCTGCTCACTCCTACTGAGGTCCTGCACACATTCTACGACGTCCTGCACACCCCTACTGGGGTCCTGCACAGGTTCCATAATGTCCTGCGCACTCCTACTGAGGTGCTGCACACATTCTACGACGTCCTGCACAGCCCTACTGAGGTCCTGCACAGGTCCCATGATGTCCTACACACTCCTGCTGAGGTCCTGCACACATTCTACGACGTCCTGCATAGCTCTATTGAAGTCCTGCACAGGTTCCATGATGTCCCGCGCACTCCTACTGAGGTCCTGCACACATTCTACGACGTCCTGCACAGCCGTACTGGTGTCCTGCACAGGTCCCATGATGTCCTTCACACTTCTGCTGAGGTCCTGCACACATTCTACGACGTCCTGCACAGCCCTACTGGGGTCCTGCACAGGTCCCATGATGTCCTACACACTCCTGCTGAGGTCCTGCACACATTCTACGACGTCCTGCATAGCCCTATTGAGGTCCTGCACAGGTTCCATGATGTCCCGCGCACTCCTGCTGAGGTCCTGCACACATTCTACGACGTCCTGCACAGCCCTACTGGTGTCCTGCACAGGTCCCATGATGTCCTTCACACTTCTGCTGAGGTCCTGCACACATTCTACGACGTCCTGCACAGCTCTACTGGGGTCCTGCACAGGTCCCATGATGTCCTACACACTCCTACTGAGGTCCTGCACACATTCTACGACGCCCTGCACAGCCCTACTGGGGTCCTGCACAGGTCCCATGATGTCCTGCACACTCCTGCAATGGTTCTGCACACGTTCCATGATGTGTTGCACACCTCTAATAGGGTCCTGCACAAGTTCCTTGATGTACTGCACACCTGAACACTCCTACTGAGGTCCTGCACACATTCTATGACGTCCTACACATCTCTACTGGGGTCCTGCACAGGTTCCTTAATGTCTTGCGCATTCCTACTGAGGTTCTGCACACATTATGCGACGTCCTGCACACCCCTACTGAGGTTCTGCACAGGTTCCATGATGTCCTGCGCACTCCTACTGAGGTCCTGCACACATTCTACGACGTCCTGCACAGCCCTACTGGGGTCCTGCACAGGTCCCATGATGTCCTACACACTCCTGCTGAGGTCCTGCATACATTCTACGACGTCCTGCATAGCCCTATTGAGGTCCTGCACAGGTTCCATGATGTCCCGCGCACTCCTACTGAGGTCCTGCACACAGTCTACGACGTCCTGCACAGCCCTACTGGTGTCCTGCACAGGTCCCATGATGTCCTTCACACTTCTGCTGAGGTCCTGCACACATTCTACGACGTCCTGCACAGCCCTACTGGGGTCCTTCACAGGGGCCCTGCAAGGTTCCATGATGTCCTACACACTCCTGTTGAGGTCCTGCACACACTCCATAACGTCCTGCATACTCCTATTGCGGTCTCGCATAGTCAACCGACACTTCAGCACATCCTGCGACGCCTTCTTATCGATGGTGCGCATGGAACGAGCACGCGCCGCGCTCAAAAACATCCCTCCCGCACAACGCCCTCTACCGAGCCGCACATTTAGAGTACACCACCCTAGAGAGCAAGGTGTTTATATGGAGTCTAAGAAAACAATTACTGATAAGGAAAAACCCACCATTTTCATAAACTAATCTTGAGAGGCCGGTTTCCGAGTTTGAAACGCCCGTTAGGGGCCCAGAAGTCATTATGGTGAGTTCTGACAATTATTTTCGTCATTCCCGTGGCCGATTACCTCTAGTCACAAATTTTCGGAGAACGTTTTTGCGTACTTAGAGAGGTCATAACTTTAGAAAGCGGGGACCAGTTGGGATGAAAAGTTGCACACATATGTAATTTCTTGCAGCGCATCGAGTGGTGTACAGCTCATACCTCTGGTGACGGTATGAATAGGTGATCTAATTGTAGGGCATCCGCGCGGGAAGAGATCAAAGCCAAATCCTGGTGCGCGCTTCGCGCGCACCAAAATTATTAGATTTTGATATGATAGGCCTGATAAGCATCACTTCGAAGTGCTTTAAAGGCGGTGTTCACGATGATTTTCGTTCCCGAGTTTTACACTAAAAACAATGCGTTGGCTACCAAGTGTTACCACAATTACGAAGACACGGCGGGAAACGCACTAAATCGTCTTGTTTTGTAAATATTATTCTCTGGCCTGGACTAGTTGTTCGGTTGGATGTTCACGGTGGTTGTCACCGATAAAAAATGGGGCTAATCAAAAATGGGAAAATATTTCAGGCAAAACAGTATTAATAGATTTAATAGAATTGGGATCTCGTAGAGGACCGCACTAATCGGCTTTGCGACTCGCTTGGCTTGATAAAGGTGTTATACACCGAAATATTGCCAATAAAAGGTGAATTTCAGAGAAGTTCTCAATTGATCGTAGAAGAAACCAAAACAGTATTAGTTAGGGCCCGAAGGAATAAACGGAGCAACACAAAATGAAAAATTGCAAAAGACGGATATACGAACGATTTCATTTTTACAACAAACAGTTCCACTGAGAGTAAAGACGCGGGGTGAGAGTAAAGGATTTGGCCGGGATCATACTTCCCGCTAACAGCGACAGCGACCGTGCATCTCAGGCATATCGATTTTCGGTCGATATTAATGGTAAACATTGCGTCGCTTCGCTCGTCGTCAGAAGTATGATCCCGGCCTTCCGTGCCATTCTGGTGCGTTTTTCTCCGTTTCTTCGTCATCGCAGTTCCACTAGAGGACCCAACAGTCGATACTCATCCTCTGAGCGTTGTAAATAAAGCGTTGAGTCCAGTCCCAAAAAAAAAGATCCGAAATTTCGAACGACTTTCGGAAAAATCAAAATTTCCATTAGTCTCCAACTTAAATTAGTTCGTTCGACCTCCGAAATTCCGAGAGATTTTCGAAATTCGTTGGTTCGAAATTTTTTCGAACAAATTACGAAAAAAAAACCGAACGAATTATGAAAAAAATGCGAAGATTTGAACGAATTTCGAAGAAAAAGAATCGAATTCTCGATTAGTTCTTAAATTCGTTCGTTCGGCCTCCGAAATTCCGAACGTTTTACGAAATTCGTATTTTTTTCGAACGAATTTTTTTCAAACCACGTTCGTTCGGAATTTCGTCAAACGAATTTTTTTTCGATTTTGTTCAATGGAATTTTTTTTCGAGCAAATTTTTTTCCTTTTTCGTTCGTTCGAATTTTTTTTTTCAAAATTTTACAACTCTACTGCATTTCTGCATTCCTGGCGTAAATTATACATGGATAGCTGGATGTAATCCTCCAATTTTCATGAAATCCTCGTCCTGTGCAGTCAGTGAAGAATTTTTCGTCGTAGTCTATGGCCCTTGGTTATGCAGTCTATAAGAGCACTTTCACCAATGTCAGTCAAGCGAATGGACGAAGCGCGGCCCTTGATGTGGGCCATGTTGCGAACGCGACACCACAGGCCAGTGGGGTTTCGAACGCGAGCGACGATCTGCCGTCCATTGGCATGACTAGAATAGGAAAGACACCGACTTCACGAAACAACGTTGCTGCGAAATGGGTCTTGCCAGGAAGCAAACGAATAGTGTACCTGCACTTGCGTCGGGCCTCGCCCTTTTTGTGTACTCGAGCACGGAGCTAAATACGTCGACAAGAATTCTGCGTCGACTTTAGAGAACTTTCGATAGTTCCAGCTTAGTGAATGGACGAGGCTGTAGCGCTAGGTCGTCGCTCGCGATAGAATTGCAGTGGCCAGTGGTGTCGCGATCGCCGCACGGCTCGCCGCAAATGGTAGTAAAATACAGAAAAGGCATTCACAGAAAAATGATACTGAGAAGTTGTGAATGTTGTAGACTGTAGACAATTGTCCAAAACCCCCATACCTACGAAATCTTGAGGAGAAGTTCATATGGGGTCATCGTGTGTTTTTGGGAGCACAAGTATGGTGTTTCCATCTTCTTACCAACTGTTGCAGTTTCTCCCACTACCTCCGCACAGGTCCAAGGACCCATTCATGAACGGTAAATCGGCGACTTATGAGTAAGCGGAAGGGTAAGGTAAAGAAAGAAAGAGAGCACATGGAATGAGGATTTTCCCAGAAAATTGAAAAAAATCCTCATTGCACCCACCACACACCGACGGCGAGCGTGCTGCTATAGGATTCATGCACATTGATCTCCAATCGACCGCTTCCCATTGATGTATGAATGTACAACTTTATTGAGGACTACATTATATACCCTGCCAATTCGAGACTTGATGCCTCGGCAAAAAAGACTTGATGCTCATGTACAAGTCGGCATGAAGTCCTAATTTGCCGCGCTAATTTCACTGTATGGGTGAATTTCTCGCTAGGATAGGTGAGAATGGGGTGAATATGCCGCGACAATAAAGTGAATATTACGCGAAATGATGAAAAAAGCGATGCAAGATTTCGGTGATCCGTTCCGGCCATGGATCCTAGCGGGCCGGAGCCACCACGACCCACTGCGAGGTGGCGAGCCTCGCAGAGGAAACAAAATTAACCTCCTCACGGGGTTGATATTTCAGGAGCCCTCTCTGTGAGCTCTAGAATTTGATCGCGATTAAAAGCAGCCAACTTCATTTTTGCGTGCAGCGTATCCAGCGCGGGTTTGCTGAAATCGTTGATCACATGCAAAAACAGATCGCACTCCTCGGTCAAGATTGATGATGATAGTTCACTACCACTCGCGGCAAATTCACTCTTTGCGCTGACTGATATCCAGTCGTTCAGCAAATTCACCCTTTGCGCGAATAAGCTTTGAAGACGGCGCTAAAGGTGAATTTCACGCCTAATGATAATAAAGGGTGATAAAGGCCGCTTTCCCCGGAGCATCAAGTCTCGAATTGGCAGAGTATGTAGGTGGATCTGTGGGTGTAAGTCGTCGTTTATACTTCCGCCGCGGCGACGTGTGATTCTACGATATCAATAGTGCCGCGCCGCTTGGTGGCTGAGATGTCAAGGACGCCGAAAAGAAGAATGACGGGGGGGGGCGTGAGCCTCTGCAGTCGTTGAATAATGTGCACTCTACTTTGGAACAAATTTCACTCAGTTCCCCGTGCGCGTATACGACTTTGTCTTCATAACCCCTCCAATTTCTCACTGTTTCTTCCACTCCGCACATGCGCGAAGGAACCAAGTAAATTCCGCTACGAAATAGAGTGTACACCACCGGTCCTCAGGCGTCTCAAATAGCCTTTATCGGAAATCGACGAAATTCACATTGTATATGTAAGGGCAGTATACAGTGCAAAGCATACAAGACATATTTTCAATTTATGCTTGCTTAAAGGCACAGTACACCCTCAGATATGAATTTTGAGATTTCCATGTAAATGTGTAGGAGACCCCTCCTGTATAACAAGTGCCAAATGCGAGATCTCAATTCATCCAAGTAAGCGAGATATAAGCGACCACCACAGGCCCGACCCCCTTCGCTCACCACCACAGGCCCGACCCCCTTCCGGATTTTCGAACTCGATAGCGACTCGATGGATGGATGAATTCCAACAAGTCGTCGTTCTTCAGTCCATTACCGGACTGTCTCCTTATCCTGGCTTTCTCTCACGCAACGATTGCGGCTGAAGAGAATTACATGCCTGAGACAACTCGTCCACCAATTTATCACCCTCAGAAACTAAGCATTCTTGAAGAGCCATAACTCTGTTCAAAGGGGGTCTTGGACGATTTCAGAGATACCGCTGTGATCAGCGTGTGACTCTCTCCAAGATTAGCATAAAATCTGAAAAATAATTTTTTGGGTGTCCTGTGCCTTTAAGTGCTCCTGATTGCATATTCAGCAACACGAGCATCGAGCGACCGAAGTATGAGGTGCACCTAATTATTTTTTGACGGCGCTATTATAGTCCGATCTTTCAACAAGGGATACCATTCTAGCGCTGTGCGAGCGAGTTGAACAAATTGAAGTGCCTTGCAAGGATGGCCTTGCTACTAGAAGTAAAACTCTTGAGTATGCCTCGCCCTAACCTATATCTCAAAAATTTATAAGCTCGAAACTGTAGGTCACAAAATAAGCTGACGGTGTACTTACCGTAACCTACCGTAAAAGCTCGAGAAACTCAAAACGGACCTCATTCTCGGGTTCAGCACCTCAAAAAAACCCTCCTACTTGAAGTTTGAGCTGAAAATAAAATTCCGACCTCTGAACCCCCAAAAATGAGATTGACCTGGGGCTCCAGAGGTCCAAAAAAAATTTTCGCCCAAAATTTGCCCGCGGGTTTTCGGGGGCGCTGAGGAAGAACACGTGCTTTGTTTTTGATTTTTTTTTTGAAAATTAAGGTTGGTTGCGGTAGTTGCAGTGCAATTGTAGCCACTGTGAATTGCCATAATATTCTAGTTAACTAAAAAGGACCAAGTAATGGTGTTCAGCACCCCAAAGAACCTCTCATGAATTCGCCGAGAAATTTTTAGCACTGGAAACAGAAAGATGGAGGCGAGCTATCATGATTGACCAAGTGCCACGATCAATACTGCGTTAAACGTGTGGCTGCGCCAAGACCGTCAAATCGATTTCTGATCGATAGTTGACCAATTTAGGTATTCGTCCATTTACTCACACTTCAATTTGGTACTGGCGTAGATTTCGTTCCATCGGAGGAAGCAAACGGGTTAGCGAACAGGGGTACAGGAATACTGAAGGCCTTCGAAGAGTTTTGTTTCGCACATATCAATAAAAATCATTGAGCGCGTTGTAATTTTCAAGCGAAGTATGCAATTCACCCAGAATTGGAAGAGAAATATTCGTTAGGAAATATTTTTTTTCTTTTGATCCTGACCGCGAGTGTAATACGCTCAAACAACATTCCAAAAATGATTCAGGGCTAAATTTGAAAGTTTTGTCATTTGTAAACTTATCGTCATCGAGGGAGCGGCGCACTGCCAGTGCGCCAGGATGCTTGGTGCCAGTGGCTCTTCACCCAGGGTCAAACTCACGGTGGTCCGCGGACCACCGTGGGACCGGGGGGGTCGTTATTATTTTTGGAAAAGCTTGAAATTTTTGGGAGAGGGTCGTTATTTTTTTTGACCCATCCAAAATACAATACCCACCCTAAGTTTTGGAAAAAAGGCAAAAAAACGCGGAAAATCTCTTTTTTCGTCTTTTGATCATAACTCGCTTCAAAGTGGAAGTTTTATAAACTTGAAGACATCTTTGGAATCAGCATTGATCACTCTATCTTTTTGATCTACACATGGCTTACTCTCAAACAAGGCATATAGGGTTGACACAATCAATCGAGTGAGATGTGGGACAGTATGAAATGTTGAAATGTGTGACTGTGTCTCCTCTTGTATTTTTTAACTTGTTTTCATTTGGGGTCTTTTATTTAACGAATTTTTTATATTTTAGATTTTTATTTTTTTTTCAAATTTAACTCCAACTCTACTCTGTGTATTATTTATTAACTAGTCATTTAGTTATTTGTTTACTATTTTTGGTGTTGTTTGTAACATTCTTTTTTCATTTACTCTATTTTTATATGAGTTTTCACTATAATTTGAATACTTATACAATTCAATTTCATTCATATTATTCTTGCTTTATTAAAAAAAAGGTTTCGCTAACAACGTTAAATAATTATTTAGAAAGCAACCGTTTTAGCTCTAACCTCAGGCAAACAATTCAAAACAGTAAACACCTCGATCCTCAATAAAA
Organism: Aplectana chamaeleonis; assembly: GCA_029168955.1. Lineage (NCBI taxonomy): Eukaryota > Metazoa > Nematoda > Chromadorea > Rhabditida > Cosmocercidae > Aplectana > Aplectana chamaeleonis. The sequence continues at coordinate 135,058 of JAPDOI010000691.1, forward strand.
TAGGAGATGGACTCTGCTTCATTTCAAGTAAGCTCCTGTTTCCCATTATCACAGCGCGAAGCGGTGGCTTTTTCGTCGGAAGTTTCTTATCACTAATTATATTTCACCGAGACCCATCTGCCGGTGATAATCGAAATCGACAGCTCACTCTGAGAGTTTTGGCCGAGAAATAGCCGCGGAATAGCCGCCAAAAAATGCTCGTAGATATACGGAGCATTCCAGAGGCATGATTCAGATGTCAGCACCTCCGTCGGTTAAATTACCCAATTTTGAGTTACTTGGACCTCTTTGAGCCTCTGGAGGCCCCGCCCAAGCGCTGGCGGCCCCAGATGGTGGCTTGGCGCGCCGGCGACGGTTGCGTCTTGGTCAATTTTGTTTACTTCTGAGTATTTCTCGGTTACATCTCGGCTATTTCTCGGCTACTTCTTGTCCGTTCCGTGAAAAGATGAGAAATAGCCGCGAAATAGCCGGGAAATAGCCCACCAGGAGCCGCTGAAGAGCCTGGTGGGCTATTTCTCGGCTATTTCGCAGCCAAAACAGCACTAGGGATTTAACAGAGCTTAGTTCGAGTTACAATTACTTGTATCAATATTCAAAATTTCTGGGGTTATTTTCAGAATTCGAAAATAACATTCGGCATCCCAATTCCAAAAACGTTTTCAAGTTCAAGAAAAAAGTTGTTTCTTGAAGTGGTTGTGACACATTTCGCCCTCCCAAAAAGTTGAAATTCTTCAGATTCGGAGAGACTTCAACCTGAAGAACATCACCAATCAATTCTTGTCGTATTGCTGAGTTTGAGACTGTATCTATACCAGGGAAACAGTCAAGATTTACTTTCAATTTCGCCTAGTCTTAGATGAACTTCGTTCTGGCGATGGCCCCCCTTCAGCTTCCCCGTGTCTCCACTCCTTCCACTCTATCTCTCTCCCTTTCTCTCGACGACCTGACGCACTCCTCGCTCGAAAACAGTCCCCCGAAGTGGATTGAATTCGCGCAGCGAAGATGGACTGGCGAGTCAGACCACCCAGAAGCCAGCGCGCGGCCGCGGCGCGTCACCGCATTGATTAATCTCCTCAACGAAAAGTCTGACTCAACTCCTGCAGAGTAACACCGCGGCGAGTCTCACTGGGGTAGGGAAATGATGAGAATGGGGGACGCCAAGCAGCGGACGAGGTCGGCATCTTATCGTGCGACAGCGACGCGGATAGTCCTAGTGCATACTTCCCGCGACGCGCGACAGCGACAGTGCATATCGTCTATACCGATTTTCTGTCTATATGTATGACAGACACCATGTCATGTATGACAGACACCCGTCGCAGGAGGTATGCACAAGGCCACACCTCGCAGTGCTTTTGCCGCTGCGACAGCACCCTCTACCTGAGCGACGGCGAGGAATGGTCTCAACCATTTCCATCGCCGGCGTGGAATGCTGTCGTCGATAGAGATTTCTCCATAAATTCGATCTCCTGAAGACCTTTTTTTGGAAGATGTTTCCAGACATTTCATGAACTCTTGAAGCATATCAAAGCAGTAAAAGCTACTCAGAGCGAAATGTGATTTTGAATGATGAATGAGTGCGAACGTATTGGTAAAAGAGCGACGTTAGCGACATCGGCGCTGCGATTCCGCGAAGCCTTCGCGCCCAAAGCCGCGTCAGGTTTAGAGCACGCCCGGCCTCTCGCTCGGCGGCGTGCTGCCGGTCGTCGCGACTCTCCACAGCCATTAAGTAAAGACTGTCGGGCGAATGAACTGCAGTTAGCCCAACGCGTGCTGAATACGCACTAAGATGGGACGTGGAAACTTGGTGAAACTGGTAGAACACATCCGAACATGGATAAAAGGTTGCTGCTGCCTGTTTAGGTTTGCTGGGATTCACCCACCGATGGCACGCAAATTTCAATATGAGACTGTTAGGGGTCTTTCACCGCAACAGCACAGATAACGCAAAGAGTTTTCCTCACATTCCGATAAATCTGTATTTTTTAAATACAAAAAAATCGCAAAAATCAAAAAATCCATATTCCGACCCTTTTCCTTGTACTTAATGATTTATATCCGCATTTGACGACGAGCCGTCAATTGATTGAGTCAGACCTTTCGTTGAGGAGATTAATCAATGCAGTGACGCGCCGCGGCCGCGCGCTGGCTGCTGGGTGGTCTGACTCGCCAGTCCATCCTCGCTGCGCGAATTCAATCCACTTCGGGGAACTGTTTTCGAGCGAGGAGTGCGTCAGGTCGTCGAGAGAAAGGGAGAAAGATAGAGTGGAAGGAGTGGAGACACGGGGAAGCTGAGGGAGGGGGCCATCGCCAGAACAAAGTTTATCTAAGACTAGGCGAAATTAAAAGTAAATCTTGACTGTTTCCCTGGCATTGATACAGATTGGTGATGTTCTACAGGTTGAAGTCTCATCGAATCTGAAGAATTTCAACTTTTTTGGGAGGGCGAAATGTGTCACAACCACTTCAAGAAACAACTTTTTTCTTCAACTTGAAAACATTTTTGGAAACGGGATGTCGAATGTTATTTTCGAGTTCTGGAAATAACCCCAGAAATTTTGTATATTGATACAAGTAACTGTAACTCGAACTAAGCTCTGTTAAATCCCTAGTGAGCTGTCGAGTTCGATTATCACCGGCAGATGGGTTTTGGTGAAATATAATTAGTGATAAGAAACTTCCGACGAAAAAGCCACCGCTTCGCGATGTGATAATGGAAAACAGGAGCTTACTTGAAATGAAACGGAGTCCATCTCCTCCATTGTTAAGGCTCGAGGTGTTTACTGTTTTGAATTGTTTGTCTGAGGTTAGAGCTAAAACGTTTGCTTTCTGAATAATTATTTAACGTTCTTAGGGAAACCTTTTTTCAATAAAATCAAGAATAATATGAGTGAAACTGAATTGTATAAGTATTCAAATTATAGTGAAAACTCATATAAAAATAGAGTAAATGAAAAAAGAATGTTACAAACAACACCAAAAATAGTAAACAAATAACTAAATGACTAGTTAATAAATAATACACAGAGTAGAGTTGGAGTTAAATTTGAAAAAAATAAAAATCTAAAATACAAAAAATTCGTTAAATAAAAGACCCCAAACGAAAAAAAGTTGAAAGATTCAAGAGGAGACACAGTCACACATTTCAACTTTTCATACTGTCCCACATCTCACTTGATTGATTGTGTCAACCCTATATGCCTTGCTTGAGAGGAAGCCATGTGTAGATCGAAAAGAAAGTATGATCAATGCTGATTCCAAAGATGTCTTCAAGTTTGCAAAACGGCCACTTTGAAGCGAGTTATGACCAAAAGACGAGAAAAGCGATTTTCAACGTTTTTTTCGCCTTTTTCCCAAAACTTAGGGTGGGTATTGTAATGTCTGTATCGCTGAAAAATCGAATATTGAGGAAAAATTGTCTGGAGGCATGATTATTTACCATGGAATAGTAAACATTATCGATGGAACAAGAGCGGTTTGAAATGAAAAATGCAGTAAGGCCCCCGTCATAGTCGGTGGATCTACTCAGAACTTTCTGGTAAAGCTTACTGCGTCTAATTGGCCCGAAAGTAAGCTTCGCCCATCTAATTCACCGAAATTTGACGATTTTAAGCTTCCCGCAAGCTTAAAACCCGTCGTAAGCATACATCGCACATGTATGGTTAACGCGTCGTTTTCTAAGTTCGCACTAAGCTTTCCTTGGAGTTGATTAGGTGTCGGAAGCCTAACGGAATACCGAATAGTCGCACAAAGCAAACAACGGGGACTATAGACGCGGTAAGCTTGCGATGACGGTGAGAACAAGAAACCTACGTATCGACTTTCGACGGGTCTAACGTGTCTCTGCTACCACTCACAGGAAAGAGCGCAAGCGTCCGGCCATGAAGCTGTTCATCATTCTCCTTCATTCTCTCCTTTTTCTCCGCCTTCGTTGCCTTTAAATCCTCGATTTAAAGGTTGTGTTCACGATAGTTTTCGACTTTGAGAGTTTAACTCGGTCCTAAGGTAGATTTGAAATGCCGCAAAATTTGAATTACGGTTTTCTCACCCAGCTCCATTACCTTTAAAGGAACTCTTCGTGCGGACAATAAAAACTTTTAGCCACCGGCCGCAGTAAATTCCGGATTTTCTTTTGTTCCTTTCTTTTCTCTGGACCCTAATGTCTGTGCTGTGTTTTACTAAACGGGTTGCAGATTCTTGTTAGGCAGGCCGAATAACCCCTATGTACAAGTTTTGAGGCGGTTTGATCGTAGTATTCCCGAAATCATCAAAAGTGGCGTTTTTCGAGCTAAAATTGTCCCATTTTGAAGATTCGGACCAAATCAAATGGAATTTTCGGAATATTGACAAATGGGTCCTAGATTCGTGATCAGCACCCAAAACAACCCCTTGAAACAAGTTTTCAGCCCAATCCGAGAAAAAATTTTTTTACATCCTGAGAATTTCCATTCGGGTAACCATTTTAACTACGCGAAGCCATAAAAATGCCCACTTTTAGAAATCTCCTGTAAATCTCTGAGGCATTTTGGGGATTTGGAAAACGGATTATCAATGCTGGGCCCCTTACCTACAACTATCAAGACATGGTTCTATGAAAGCCCACCGGAAATGTAAGGAAAGCCCTAAAAAGAGATCACACTGGCAGAACAACGATTCTATCAAAAAAGGGCTCCTCTAAGTAAAAGTGGTTTGATGCAGGCAGAAACGTCCTAACAAAAGGAGAAAAATGGGAAAGTGAGTTGAGAGAGACTACAAAAAACGGACAATATTTCCTGAAAGCGATATCGCAGATTAGCATTTCCAGACAGCGCAAACAAATGTGTTCTACAAGGAAGTTTCGAAGTAGGCTTAAAGGCAGTGTTCACGATAGAAGTCGTTTTTCTGTTTTTCCGCCTATCTTGAAAACGGTCCCATGCTGATTTCAATGATGTCCCTGGAATCGTACAAGACCCCTGGAAACGGAGTTATGACCCCTCAAAATTCAGCTAGGTAAGCATTGTGGACGAGTTGTCCGATGCTTGTAACTCCCGTGTTTTGCAGCCGATGTGTGCAAGCTGACCTGAGTAAAGAGAGACGTTGAGAATGAAAGGAAGGACGGGGCTTTTGATCAGAAACCATCGCTCATCTAACCACAAATTCAGGGAAACTGTTATAGGACGTGGGCGGAGTGGCCCAATGGGTTCGCTGGCCCACGTGATTTTCACCCACTTACCGGTCGTTTTTTGTCGCACTTCCGTTCTTAATCTTCTTAGAGAGACTCAAAGCTCACGTTTTAGCCAAAAAACGTGCAACTTTTTCTTCGTGAACACTGCCTTTGAAGGCACAGCTCAACCATAGAAACGTTTTTCTGTTTTTCCTGCTTATCTCAAAGGCAGTATCACGTTGAACCCAATGAAGTCTATGAAATCGTATAAAAACCCCTAGAGACGGAGCTTTGGTCCTTGAAAGTTTCCCAAACTTGAGCGGCGAAAGCATACGTACGAGTTGTCCGCGGCTTGCACTTTCCGTCATTTGCAACCAATTTCTGCGAGCGGGCTTAAATAAAGAAGAAGGGTGAAAATGAAAGAAAGAGCGGGACATCTGATCGAGAACCATGGGACAGGGGCTCTCTACACACCGAGGAAGAAATTTTCCCGTCTTTTGCGGCTCTAATTCCTCTCGGGACCACTTCGCTCGCGTTGAGTATCGTGACATTTCAAACTGCAGAAACGGGACAACTCCTCCCTCGGTGTGTAGACAGCCCCTGACCCAAAACCATCGCTCTTTTCGACACTGTTGAGCTCGAAAAGTCGTCGAAGGGGGCATACCAAAGTGGCTTCTTGTTGTGGGAGCGCTAGAGTGGCTTCTTCCTATAACTCGCTTATTCGGAAGAATTGAGAGCTCGCACTTGGCAGGTGTTATACAGGGTGGGTATACTTACCAAATATATGGGAGTCTGGCATTTATTACCTGAGGTTGGAGTGTACCTTTGAAGGCAGCATGCACGCTCACAATCATGATTGAGATTACAGCATGAATAGGCCCGCGCGGCCCCTACCATGTTGTCCACGATGTGCTAAGCACCGAAAACCATCTAGGATGACGTATCCAAGCATTCCTACCTCACAAGCCTGTATTTGCCCCCTATTCGAGTAACAGAACTAAATGTGAAACTTGAGAAAACATTCACTAATTGAAAGTGATAACAAGGTCAAATCGAAGTCTAAAAAAGAAGCAGCTTGAGTTACCTGAGTATGGCTACATACCGAATAATTATTATCCACTTTCGAAAATGTCGCTCTACTTCGACTGGCTTTTGAGGTAGAGGATTCCCCCGGTAGGCAGACGACATGCTGTGCCCCGGTCTCACAAGCTGTTTCTCTCGTAGAGTCCCATTTTACGGTGCTTTCCCTCTGAATTATAACATGATTTCTCAAACTTCACTTCTCATTCTGTCTTCTTAGGGGAGCGAAAATACAGGCTCGCGAGATGGAAATGCTCAAATATTGTCGTCCTAAATAGTGCTTGGTGCTTCAAGCTCTGTTGACTACATGGAAGGGGGTGTGCGCACATATTCATGCTGTTAATTAGACCGTGTTTGTTAGCGTGTTTGCCGCCTCTGAAGTACTGCCCAATTAGGGTGAGCGCAGCCTTAGAGTAGAGTCAATGCACTTTTAAAGTAAGCTCAGTGCGGCTTTAATGCATCCTTTGCGCAGCAATGAAGTAGGATGAATGCAGCCTTGAGGTAAGGTTAATGCAGATTTCAAGTAAGCTCAGTGCTGCTTTGCAGAAGCCTCTGCGAAGCCTTGACGTAGGATGGGTGCAGCACTGAAGTAAGCTTATTGTACGTTCGAGGAAAGGATGCTGCGCCTTTAATGAAACTAGGTTGAAGCAATCAACCTAGATACTCTAAAGCCGTAGAAAGCTTGCCCAGAGAGTTCTGAGTACCGAGTCCCACCGGGTCGATACGCATCGAATTCGTGGAAAACGGGTGCAAAAAAATCAACCCACTGAGTCCCACTGCGACCGTCTGATGCCCACCGCAATCCCCCGGTCGATACTGATGGTTCTCATGCGTACAAGGGCGGGGCCAATGCACCGACTGAGTCCGACTGAGTCCCACCGAAACCATCCTCACCCCACCCGGTCGATATAAGTGTTTCTCACGTGATTTGGGTGCATTTTTTTTGGCCGACTGCGACCTGCCTAGTCCCGCCGCATCTCGACTCTCGTCGTCTGCGCTCTGCCCCACCTGCTGCTGATACGGAAATCAGATTCAGACATGTTGAAAACAAGAAAAATCAGCCACCAAACACGTTCCGATTCACAGCTGAGGTGATAATCGTCACTATAAATTGCGTGTTTCGCAGAGGAACTGGTTGGCGCTGGGGGCTACCGAACTCAGTGGGACTCAGCAGGTTTTTCCACCCCGGATTCATCGGGACTCAGCAGGTTTTTCGACGAAGTCCGACCGGGGCCTAAATCATCAAACGTGTACTAGCTCAACATTACCTCTTCTAAAACATTTGAAATAGACATTACTTCGTGGTTTTCTAGCGAAATCCGATAGAAGCGGAGACTATTTTGTTGCGTCGGAAGTCCTTAGGCCACGACTGCAAACTTCGTGCAGATTTGGCAGTGGTAGCGTAGAAGGTTTTTAACGATGGCACTGCATCCTATATAGCGCACGGTACTTCTGGTGTAAAGCGATTGAGTTCGGCATCGAATATATGACGTACTGTATAATCTGTATCTTGTTTGCGTCGTCTATATATATTTGGGCTAACCTCTGGTGTTTAACTTGGCGTTTGCAGGTTTGTACATTTTGAAGTCTTCGAAACTTGCTATTTCACAATGTATCATCTCCAGCAGTATGTGACGGCCCAAAGCATAGGGGAAGTTCGCCTGCTTTCTGCGTTAGGGTCATCTCTTGGGGACATATACCCTTGAATCTGATTGGTATAGCTGGAGTAGAACTCAGTGATGTGGGCGCTAGGCAGAGCAACAGATGTGCTTTCGTTATACACCTTACCCAAGGCTGGATAGCTGAGAGTCTCGATGCCAAAAGTAGTGTAATCGGTGTAGCGAGAAGCGTTGTCTTGGCCTCTTTGATGGGGTGTGACTCCTCATCGTTGTTTTTCTGGCTTCGTGTTTCGGGACTCCGAAGTTGAAAGCGTTTCATGGTTTTGCGACGTCGGTATATCAAAGCCCCTACATGTCTTAGGATCATAACTAAACAGGTGCTCAGATATTGGGCCTCTAAGAGAGCTATAGTACTGATCGAGAAACACTTTGGTCCCTTTTTCGTATCTTAAGCTCAAGGGATTCTTAATTTTCAAAACGTTATTGTATTTATTTATTTATTTATTTATACGCGAACAAAAATTTACGCTTGAAGTCATAAAACACAAACATTGAAATAGAATCCTTGAAACAACAAATAGGGAAGGACGGAAATGTGTCGAACCACTGAGCTAATTTCTAAAGTACCTGTCTACAAGACTTCTAAACTGGCCTAAGGACAGCGGCAATGCGTGTTTTTTAGACAGCTTCAGGAATTCTGAACCATCTTATCTTGTATCTCAATAATCTTTCCACAACATTTGCCACTTTGCCGCCGTTGTTTCCCATCATGTTGTCGAAATAGCGCCAGCGAAACACATCATCTACAATGAGACTTTCTTCATATTGTGGTTCCTCTGAAAAAGATGTCAGCTATGATAGTGTGTGACTCACGTGGGCAAGAATTAGAAACGTGGGTCCATTGAGAAGTATACACGCAGCAGCCACAGCTCTTGCTTTGATACTTTCAGTTGTATCTTCGTTCGTCAAGGCTTGAAGGCATTTCATAAAAACGGGGTAGTTGCGTAGGATCTTTGCTAGCGCTTGCTGCATGCTGGCCGACCAGCGGACCTGATGTAGCACCCCTATTTTGAGGTATGAAAAGTTCATCTGTTCTTGAGCGAGCTGATATGCGTAGTTGTTCTGAGGCATGTGCTGCGTAGATGCTGAGAAGAAATCCTAAAACAAAACATATTTAGATACCTAAAATTTCTTTTAATCATATTGGATTCACACCTGCTCTCACAGTTCCATCGAGTGTTATCTCATCATCTGCCATGCGCTGAAGTTTTGCGTGAACGCCGTTTAGGTGCCTTGTCATAACAGAAAAAAAAACAGATGCACCGTCGGGAGACAGGGCCATCATCTTTTTTATGGCAAACGCGAAGGGCTTGTAAAAAGTCCATTCTGCATGTCTGCCCATGAATCCTCCTCAATGGGAGAGTTCTTGAATGCGTCGACGATGTCTTCGGACTTTCGCTTTCTGTTTCTACTAACGAGAAGTAGAAAGTTACGGGTGTGTAGGAGGAGGAGAGAATCCTTATCAGAAACAATCCATTAGCGATCGGTGTCGGGAGTGCCGTCGGTCAACAGAGAGAAGAGGAAGTAGTTTTCCATTAAATATTTCAGCAAATCAAACTTCGTGTGCTGTGCAAATTCTTGACCATACGCTTGGCAGATGTGGGATTGTCATGCGATTCAGCAGGCATCGCACCGGACTTCATTGCCATCACAATAAGAGAATTGTTTAGCGAACGCTAGACTTTCCCAAGCAGCGATACCACATACGAGATAGGATCGAAAGCTTAGTTTGAAGACATCATCCGTGCTAAGAAAATTTGCAGCATTCTGCGCTGAAACATGAGCTTGACACGGCTTTCTGCGTGAACGCCGCCTCACCCCTCGTGAAATTTATCCGGAGCTTTCAAATTCTCAGCATTGCAAGTTCTATCTCGTCTATATCTGCTAGGACCTACAACGTTGTCGCAAGCTTCAGCAATTGAGCTCTCATTATGTGAACGACCTCATACTCTTTCCACTCCACTTTTTGCACCCTTTGCATAAGGTCTGCCAATTTTTTTGCATCAGGTCGAAGCTTTCCATGCCTCTTCTGTTGCAGACCGTGACCAGAAATTCTGAGTTGGTAGCGAAACCTAAACTATTGTTTGGTTCACATAACACCTCATACCTTTGGGTGCTGAACAGGGATGTGCGGAAAAAATATTTTTGGAAACAGAAAACAGAAAATATAGTTTGACAGACAACAGAAAACAGAAAAAAATCTCTAAAAATGGGCAGAAAACAGAAAATTTTTGAAAATCAATAAAGTGTTCAGCGTACAGGAAACGAAATTTTTCAAAACATTGAACTTTTTTAATACATTTTTCGATTGATCTACAAAGCGTTCAGAAAGTATAGGGACACCCCCGAAAATCGAGGTTTCCAATAAAACTTTGTGTTTCGCGATCAATACTGTTCATCAATCAATTTAGCATCTTGGAAAACCTATGTTTGATTATTTATATAACAATTGTGAAATTTTGTAAGATTTTATCTCAACTTTTAGAATTTTTCGCCGTTCAGAAAGTGTAGGGACACCCTTCAAAAATTCAGATTTTTTAATCAAAACAAAATTTCCCGTGGCAAGTTCGCTACATAAACTCAAGATGAGTACATGTGATATCTTTATTCCTAAAATGGCTCGTGGTACTGCTCTAACTGCTGCTGAACAAGCTCAAATTTGTGCGCTCAGCGTTTCCGGGTTGAGCCAACGTCGAATCGCTACCCAGCTCGGAACATCTGTCAACTGTATCAACCAGTTCCTGCGAGATCCAGATTCCTACTGTACCGAAAAACGTACTGGACGGCCGAAGAAGATCAGCAATCAAGATTCGCGGAGAATTATTCGGCTCTGCTCCAACAGCACACTGTCGCTGAACCAGATTAAGTCTGAATTATCGCTCAGTGTTTCGAAAACGACAGTCTGGAACACCATAAAAGGCGATAAAAACATTGTCCGACAAGTGATGAAGAAGGCCCCGTCGTTATCTGCAAACCACAAAGAGGCTCGACTTGAATTTGCAAAGAGGAACATGGCAACTGATTGGTGAAAGGTAAGGCAGTCTCATAAAATCCGGAAAAAAATCGAGAAATGACGCAAAAAAAATTTTAGGTCATCTTTTCCGATGAGAAGAAATTTAAAGGCACTGTTCGCGATAAAAATCGCTTTTCTGTTTTTTTGCATATTTTAAAACCGGTCCCATTCTGATTCCAATGATGCTTCTGGAATCGTACAAGACCTTCTGGGAATGGAGTTGTGGTCCCTCAAAAATTGAGCTAAGGAAGCATGGCGGACGAGTTGTCCGAGGCTTGTATCTTCCGTCTTCTGCAGCCGATGTATGCGAGCTGAAAAGAGTAAAGAGAGAAGTTGAGAATGAAGGGAAGAACGGGGCTTTTGATCGGAAACCATCGCTCAACTCACGATTTTGAGTGTTCCTTTGTTCACGTCGAGGGGCGGGAAGAGGCGGGACTTGCCCACAATGGCGGGGTTTTCCCACTTTTCTAAGCCGTTTTGCGGCTCCTGGGTAGCTTTTCGTTCCGTTTTTTCGACGCGGTTCTGCTTCTGAGAGCCACGAGAAGCGTTTGCCATGGAAAATTCAAAGATGAAGTTTATCGCGAACAGTGCCTTTAATCTTGACGGACCGGATGGCGCTCAATCCTACTGGCGAGATCTGCGCAAGGATCCATTGATTTTCAGCAGACGGAATTTCGGCGGTGGCTCGCTGATGTGTTGGGGAGCATTCAGTAGCGAAGGTGTTTTGGAATTGGCCTTCACTTCTTGTCGCATGAACTCGGAGGAATATCAAGAAACTCTTCGCACACATCTACTGCCATTTTTGTCCGGAACACGACGTCAGCGTTCCACTTTCCAGCAAGACAACGAGGCGGTACATGTGTCCAGGTCTACAAAAACCTGGTTTCTACGTCATCGAATCCGTTTGTTGGAATGGCCCGCGTGTAGTCCAGGTTGTAACCCGATAGAGAATATCTGGGGAATACTTGTGCGCCAGGTTTATGCCAACAATAAGCAGTACAGAACTGTAGATGAGCTGAAAGTCGCTATCCTCGAAGCGTGGGCCAATCTGGATGAAAACATCATCGCCAGTTTGCTCAATTCTATGCCAAAGAAAATTTTTGAGATCATTGCTAATGGTGGTGCAGCTATTTCATTTTAGATTGAATGTTTAATTCTTTCTTTGTTCAATAATTTTTGGTTTCGTGTTGTGTCCCTATACTTTCTGAACGGCGAAAAAATCTGAAATTTGAAATAAATTCTTGTAAAATTGCTCAGCTGTTATAGAAATGAACAAATAGAGGTTTTTCACCTTGTTGAATTCATTTATGAACAGTATTGATAGCCAAATATAACATGATTTTGAAAACCTTGATTTTCGGGGGTGTCCCTATACTTTCTGAACGCACTCTATGCATCTTTCAATGAATTTAAAAAAAAACCTTACAGCTGGCCAGAGCAAAAAGTAGAGACGTTCAAGAATTGCAGATTACGAGTGCGATGAGACGACAAATGTTCATCGAACCTTCCTTTCCCCAAGCAATAAAAGCTCGATTACTTTATTAGAAGTTAAATACATACGTCTGTGCAAGGAGTACGTATTGAAGTCGGAGCCAGATTTCGGTTCCCGAGTGTACATATTTTGACTCTTATTGCGGGATAACTACTGGTTTGAACACTGTACTACTCCTCAGAGCTGAAAGTCACGCCCTTACCACGCGCCTGTGCCGTTAGAGTATAAATGACCAGACGCGCCGTTCGCTTCACCGTTGAGAGCCTCTCGTACCTCTGTGGCATCTGCCTCATAGGCTCACCATCAATTTTTTGGCTCTTCACCTCAAAGGCAGTGTCCAAGATACATTTCGTCCTCCATCTTTGGCCGGAAATCGAGAATTCAGGGTCTCATTGGAACACTGGGGTCGAAAGAACGAACTAAAACGACCCTGAAAGAACTCCATACGGCTCCAAAGTCCGCTCGCGCTAGCCCTTCCGCTCGCGGTCGAGTTTTCCGAGAAACAGTTTGGTCCGCTTCTACATTAGCATTGAAGCGCAAGCGCGGCTGAGTTTTAGCATTGGGGCGAATTCGCGCAAGCTGTCTATTTCAGGCCCATGCCCGCGCAACTCATCCACCGTTGAAATGTGGCTTTCAAGATGAGAACTGATTTTGGATGTTTCGCTGCGTTTTTCATGATTCTTTCTTCACTGATGAAACATTCAGACTCTAAACCTTCGTTTTCTGGTGGAAACTCGAAAACAATTTTTATCGTCCACACTGCCTTTAACTGAATTCTGTGCCATCTGCGTTGCAGTGAATTAAAACACGTATTTAGAGTTTTGCGTGCACCCCGCTCTACTAAAGCGGGTGCGCTGGGGAGCGGGTAGTCGTAGAGGCTTGACTCTGAGAGAAATTGCCGCTGCGGCTCCGCGATAGTGCCGCTTTGGCGCGTACAGGCACCGAAGTGGCACTATCGCGGAGCCGCGGTGGCACTACCGCGGAGCCATAGCGGGGACCCGACAGGACCGCTTCGGCTCCGCGATAGCGCCACAGCGGCTTCGGGAGAGTGTCTTTTTTTCGAGGCTTTTCGAGGCTCAAGGCACGGCAGTGGAATGGTCTGATCACGGAGCCGCTGCGGCACTATCGCGGAACTATGGCGGCACAGTCGAAGATCGAGGTACTTTGCCGGCACTGACGCTGCACATCTTTCCAGAGGAATGGGTTTCGTGCTTATTTATTGGGTTGCGAGGGCCAGCCTACTTCCCAATGAAAGCCTTCATCTCCCTACATGAATCTGTTACCAATTGAAGGATCCCGGAGGGTTAGTTGGTTTAGTTCACCTCGGCGAGGATCGAACCCCTACCGTGTACAGCGAACAGCACCGTTTCCTCCCACCACGCCACCCGTGCCCTAATGGATAACCACTACAGCGAGATAAAAGTGTCTAGCGTGGTACAACTGCAGAGAGCCTGGGTGAAGTACACCCTTACCCTATCGACTTAGCTTCGAAAAATCCAAAAAAAAAACAGTTCTGCTGCAAATCGCGGTACACGTGTTTTTTATGTTTTCTGTCCAATTTTTGCCTATTTTTAGAGAAAACGGAAAAAAATGGCTAAAAATGGGCAGAAAACAGAAAACAGAAAATTCCGCACATCCCTGGTGCTGAAGCTCTTAGAGGAGGAAAAATGTTCCGAAAAATAACACAGGAATGCCATTTCTTCAGAAGGATAGCACACAACATCTCCGCCTTCATTTAATACCTTAGCACTCAAAGATTCGAAACAAGTTCAAAATCGTGCAAGCCGAAAGGAAGCGAGTCTGGAAATGGCCGAATGTCAGTTTCAGGAAAAAGTACTCAGAACGAGGGTACCAATCGACTGGAAATGTTCTAAAAATCATTTCTATATAGGTGAAAAAATAACTTTTTCCAAAAACTGAACTTCGCCTGTCACCCCCCCCCAAGGACTGAAAAAATCGGCCAAAAAATCGAAAAAGGGTCGTCTTTATACATGACCTAGTGCAAGAATGGAAACTGTAGACAGATGTTAGAAAATGTTAACGTCCGGAGATGAGCTCACAAAATCGATTTTGAGCCGAGTTATGGCCGTTCAAAGGTGCGGTGGTTTCACGGTGGTCCAAAAGCTCCACCGGACCACCGTGGCCAAAAACGGAGGCCGAAAATTTTTTAGGTTTCTGAAGTTCTTTTCAGCTTTCCATCTGGCTGAAGTTTTTCAATATCGGAAGCGCATGAAACGCTATTCATCCCCTTTGGAATGGTGAGGCCCCAAAAATTGAAAAAAACCTCCAAAATGAAAATAGTCAGTAACGCCTACCAATTTTTTCACTTTTCCTAGAGGGTTGTTTTTTAGCCGACAAAAATGTCCCTGTCAAGGGGGGTTCGTTGTTCAGGACGACCCGGACCACCGCTGTGCCTGATCCTGTCTTCACCGCATAGAGGCCCTCAATGGCTCCCTTCTTATAACTTCTTGCTTATATCTTCTTCTACAACTCGGTGAAATTGCATGGGGGATAACTTAGGGCGCTGAACACGAATATAAGATCTGCTACCGGTTTTTTAAATTCGACGGAGTGGAAACTTGGATTTAGTACTGTGACCTTCCGTTTCGAGAATATACCTTTTTGTGATATAGGTTTAGGCAAAGGACATTCAGAATGAATGCTTTTTGTAGTGGGGGCATCCTCGTAGTAAGTCATTTCATTTTGCTCAACTCGCAAAACGCTAAAATGGATTCCTTTGTGATTATGTCCCATTAAAAATTTCACTCTGTGCTACATAGGGCTCTTTAGGAGTAATTATTTGATACCGCTAACCTCGTCGGCTCTGCCCTACTTTTTCTGCTGTTTCCACTTTACACAGCAGACAACTCTCCTCGCCACCTCATTCACCACTTTGCAGATGCCATTCAAGCCCGTCGAGCATCCCAAGTGTCCAAAATGCGGAAAATCAGTCTATGCTGCTGAAGAAATGGCCGCAGGAGGATACAAATGGCACAAGTTCTGCTTCAAATGCAGTACGTTTCTTCTTCGAATTCTTCTGTTTATCCAGTGAATCTCAATCTTTGCGAAGCTTCCACAGGTCGCTTTGCATTGTGTTCAAGCCATGCACGTGGGAGTGTTTGTTGTATCCGTTCGGCCGAGCCGAGACAAATTCACCCTCTTTTCCGATATCGATTGACCTCCGGAGGTTCTCCCTGCCGATGGGGCTATAAGTCGGCCTTCATTTGGCCGAGTCGTAACATCGCGCAGCTCCGTTGTAAGATGGGAAGACTGACCGAATGAGAAACAGCTGTGTGCATTTCCGAGGTCACTCCGAACACTGGCTTATCCACCTCAGCGCGACAAAATGTCATCCCCAATGCGAATGATTTCACCCTGCGAGCCATTGGGGCTCATTAGAACACAGAGGACAATCTGAAGAAAAAGGTTTTTTCGTGCCGCCACTGCTATTGAGCGATAGCCTGCTGAGGGCAATGTTTACACGAGTGCCTCAGAATGGCATATTTGTCGACTGACGGCTAGAGTTTGGAAGGTCTTCTCTCACTTGAGACTCATGTTCTTCACCCCAGTTTTCGCTGTAATTGATGTTTTGGTAGTAAGCATGAAGCAGCCTCCGAGTTCCCTGAAGAATATCCTAATCTGAGTTTGAATTAGGAACTGTATCCGATAATAAGGTGGTGAAGGGCGCCGCCCTCAGATTTGTTGGCAATCAATGGAGAAATAAAATTTGTATGAAATTTGACTTGGGAGTGAAACATTACCTGAAAGGGGGTTGAAATCAGTAGATGGACGAAGTTTCGACAAGGGTGCCAACTTTTCTCGATTTCATAACTTGAAACCAGCTCCCAGAAATCCAAGAAGCATACACTGAATGGTGCGGATGGTGGTGAAGAACCTCGGCGTGAGTCTGAAATAAATGAAATTCAGTGCCAATAATTGGCCCTTAAATTACTAAAAGAGTATGGATTGTACACAGCAATCGGAATCCCTAGATTTTTTTACATCTTTTCCTACAATTGAGATGAAAAAATGCTGAAAAGTACTAAAAGAAAAAGAAAATTTGTAATCTGTGTCAAGTTATATGTATGAATGAACTTTTCATTGTGAGTAGCTGAGCTTCATTTTTTAGATGATTTTTGAGGTTAATTCGTTTCTAGTATGTCGGCCGAAAAAACATTATTGGTCCTTATTTAAAAGTTCGAAGGTTTTTCAATGGTTAGGAAACAAGTTTTCCCTATTTTCTGATTGAAGTTATCATGGGATACACACAGTTTTTCAGCTATTTTTGATCTAAGCTAATTTTTGTTGTTTTTTTCGATAACGTATTTCATCGTGACCACTGCCTTTAAAGCATTTTGGATCCAGGCAAGGCACCGAGCAATTAACCTTAGAGGCAAGTGCCTATTATTTATAATGTGCCTATATTTAACATTGGAGGCCGATCGGATCCCCATAGCGCCTTACCGCTAACCTTGCCTTTGTTGCTTCACACTCTGCACGTTGATGCGTGCGACCCCTGTCGGTCCTGAAAACTCACCTGTTAATGACGAGTATGTGTGACCGGTGAGTAGCAAGACTATGGAATGAATGAGGCTCTATGGATGGATTCTCGACGCTTTCAAATCTATTAATATTATCGAATCTCCCTATTTTCTTTGGCTCTTAGCTATTTAGCTGCTGCGAGTAAAGCAAGAGTTAAAGCCCCTTTCATACTTCCCCGACCGACGTCGGACGACTCGTTATCAAATGTGTAATTTGTAACTGTTTTGCTTCGCTATAAAAGGGTTATGATTTGGCATTGAAGAAATCGCGAGAATCTCGTTAAAAGAAGTGAAGTACTTCTTGTGTATGATATGGCACATTTGGCACGAGGGAACGCCAAAAAGTGAGTGAAATGATGGACCATTGATTTGGCTGTGCACTTGTTTAATAAACAGCAAAAATTGAGAGTAGCATTGAAAAACCAAATCACACCCGCCTTACTGAGCACCCACATATCTTTGTGTGACTGCGATTATTTTCAAATTCATTAAATAATGTTTCTGATACAAATGTGGTTCATTATTAATCCGCTAGCGAATATACAGACATGAAAAAATCAGTAATATTCGAAATTATGCGTTTCTGAATTTTCGATGAACGCCAAAACTTGATTCTCAGCTTTGCAAAGTTGTAAATATTAGCTTGATTGGAGAAAATACGGGTGTGATTTGTTTTTTCAATGCTACTCTCAATTTTTGCTGTTTATTAAACAAATGCACGGCCAAATCAATGGTCCATCATTTCACTCACTTTTTGGCGTTCCCTCATGCCAAATGTGCCAAATCATACACAAGAAGTATTTCACTTCTTTTAACGAGATTCTCGCGATTTCTTCAATGCCAAATCATAACCCTTTTATAGCGAAGCAAAACAGTTACAAATTTCATTTTATTTTAGCAAAGGTTCCCTTTGAGAAAAAAAGCAAAAAAGTCGTTTATGATCTTCCGGTAGTTATCTTCCGTAATCTACTGGAAACTTGAGAAAGGACTTCATAATTGTGTTCAGCGTCCTGCGTTCTCCCTTTTGGGTTCCGCACACTTTCTACGGCGTCCTGCGCACTCCCACTTGGGTCCCACACACTTTCTGCGGCGTCCTGCGCACTTCCACTTGGGTTCCGCGCACTTTCTACGGCGTCCGGCACACTCCCATATGGGATCCGCACACTTTCTATGGCGTCCGGCGCGCTCCTATATGGGTCCCACACACTTTTTACGGCGTCCGGCGCACTTCTGCTTGGGTTCCGAGCACTTTCTACGGCGTACGGCGCACTCCCCAATGGGTCCCACACACTTTCTACGGCGTCCGGCGCACTCCCATATGGGTCCCGCAGACATTCTACGGCGTCCGGCGCACTCCCATATGGGTCCCACACATTTTCTACGGCGTCCGGCGCACTCCCATATGGGTCCCACACACTTTCTACGGCGTCCGGCGCACTCCCCAATGGGTCCCACACACTTTCTACGGCGTCCGGCGCACTCCCCAATGGGTCCCACACACTTTCTACGGCGTCCGGCGCACTCCCATATGGGTCCCGCAGACTTTCTACGGCGTCCGGCGCACTCCCATATGGGTCCCACACATTTTCTACGGCGTCCGGCGCACTCCCATATGGGTCCCACACACTTTCTACGGCGTCCGGCGCACTCCCCTATGGGTCCCACACACTTTTTACGGCCTCCGGCGCAATGCTGCTTGGGTCCCACACACTTTCTATGGCGTCCGGCGCACTCCCATATGGGTCCCGCACACTTTCAACGGCGTCCGGCGCACTTCTACTTGGGTTCTACACACTTTCTACGGCGTCCGGCGCACTCCCATATGGGTCTAACACACTTTCTATGGCGTCCGTCGCACTCCCATATGGGTCCCACACACTTTTTACGACGTCCGGCGCACTTCTGCTTGGGTTCCGCGCACTTTCTACGGCATCCGGCGCACTCCCATATTGGTCCCATACACTTTTTACGGCGTCCGGCGCACTTCTGCTTGGGTGCCACACACTTTCTACGGCGTCCAGCGCACTCCCATATGGGTCCCGCACCCTTTCTAAGGCGTCCGGCGCACTTCCACTTGGGTCCCGCATACTTTCTTCGGCGTCCGTCGCACTCCCATATGGGTCCCACACACTTTCTATGGCGTCCGGCGCACTCCCATATGGGTCCCGCACACTTTCTACGGCGTCCTTCGCACTCCCAAATGGGTCCCACACACTTTCTATGGCGTCCGGCGCACTCCCATATGGGTTCCGCACACTTTCTACGGCGTCCTTCGCACTCCCATATGGGTCCCGCACCCTTTCTAAGGCGTCCGGCGCACTTCCACTTGGGTCCCGCACACTTTCTCCGGCGTCCGGCGCACTCGTATTTGGGTTCCACATACTTTCTCTGGCATCCGGCGCACTCTACCTTGAGTCCCGCACACTTTCTACGGCGTCCGGCCCACTCCCACTCTCACACCTCCCATATTCAACGGAAAACTCGAAACCATATTTCATCGTGGACGATACGATGCCTTTGGTTTTCGTGTACTTCTGGTGCGATTTTCTCAATTTCTACATAATTTTAGTTCTACCCGGGAGCCACTTAATCAATATAGCGAACAATCTCAAAATTGAAGATTATCGTGAACACTGCCTCTAAAGATGCCTATAATTTAAGGGTGAAAATTTGGTGGACGAGTTGTCTCAGGCTTGTATTTCTCTTGATTCGCAGTCGCGGGACGAGACCAAAACGGGATGAGGAGATAAATCGGGAAGGGAGGGAAGAACGATGACTCGGTTGAAAATTATCCATCCATCTAGTCGCTATTGAGATCGAAAATCAGGAAGTGGGCCGGGCCTGTGGTGGTGGCTGGAGGGGGTCGGGCCCGTGGCGGTGCCTTATATCTTGCTTATTTGGAGGAATTCAGATCTCGCATTTGGCACGTGTTATACAGGAGGGGTCTTCTACACAATTACAGGAAAATCTCAAAATTCATATCTGAGGGTGTACCTTTAAAGGCAGCGTTCACGATGATCATCCTCGTTGACTTTCCACAGTGAAATGATAGGCGAGAAGGATCCTAGGCTCCCAGCGTCGAAAGAACGGTAGAAAACGAGCCAGGAGCGGCAAAACAACGGCTGCAAACAAGCGTTTTGGTGCCCCAGACACGCCTGGTGCCCCAGATCCGCCCCTCGAAAAGAACAAATGAAGACTCAGACTACAGGAATGATCAAGTCAAGGAAGTGCTGATAAGTAAGCTGATCGCTTCATTGCACTGATAGGTATCATCCTTCTAGCGGTCAATTCCTCCACGCTCAAAAATCAACGTAAACAAGAGAGGGCCTATTTTGGCTCAAAAACGCGTCTCTCGTGTCCTTTTTAAGCATGCCTTGCTATATAGGGCACCATACCTTCCGTAAGCCGTGGAGATATCAGAAGTGAAATTTATCGTGAACACTGCCTTTAAGTAACAACATCTGTATTGAGAAAGAAGTAATTAAATTGTGACACAGATCGCCTCACGATCTCATGATGGCATAACGATGAAGAAAAATGTGGGCCAATTGAAGCAGAAACCCAAAAAAATGCTGTATACTTGTTCCTTGCTCGCATTAGATTTTGTCTTAATCTTGATCGTGCAGTAAGCGAACAAAAAGTCAGTAACGATTTAAAGGCAGTGTTCACGATAGTCTTCGATTTTGAGATTGATCGCTAAATCGATTGTTTGGCCCCCGAGTAGAAATGGAATGACGAAGAAACCGAGAAAAACGCATCAGAAGGGCACAAAATCCTTTACTCTCAGCCCGCTTTTTTACTCTCAGTGGAACTATTTGTTGTGACAATGAAATCTTTTGTGGACCCGTCTTTTGCAATTTCCTGCTTTTTGTTGCTTCGTACATTCTTTCAGACCCTAACTAATAACGTTTTTCCTAAAATATTCTTCCATTTTTTATTTGCCCCATTTTTTACCGGTAACAACCACCATGAACATGTTCATCCAATCGGACAACTAGTCCAGGCCAGAGAATAATGTCACTGAAATAAGACGTTTCAGGGCGTTTCAAGCCGTTTCTTCGTAATTTTGGTAACACTTGGTAGCCAACGCATTGTTTTTAGTGGAAAACTCGGGAACGAAAATCATTGTGAACACTGCCTTTAAACATGACGCAATAGGGAGCTTGAGCTGATAGGAATATTTTGTAGAGGAGGAAATTACGGTGAGGATCTAGAACGTTTCCTAATTTTCAATGGATTCTAACCTCGGAATGTGCAAAACTCTGGCATATGCCGAGCATATTCGAGGACGTTTTGGACTCTCTATAACAGCTCACTAATCATAAGGCTTCACGACACCTGGGTGTAAACCTAGTTAGATGGGGCCACTTGGGATTCGCGGGAAGAATGAATTGTACACTATCAAATTTCTAAGCATTTTGATGGCGTTTCTGCAAGAACAATGACTGTTAGCACTATCAAATAGCAGATACCGGCAGAAGTCTACATTTTGACGATTAATAAACCTCCAACTAGGTTTGCATCGAGACCTCCGGGTGGGTGGAGCCCTTTTGTGGGTGTGTAAACATTCACAGGTTGAAAAAAGTTTGACGCCCAACTAGTATTGTTCAAACAGTAGGGGTGTGAGTGCGGGCGGGAGAGGGGTGTCACCGGCGGTGGTTCTGCGGGCAACAGTGCCCGCGAAACCACCGCAGGTTACGAACGCGGCTTGGCATTGGAGCGCGATATTTTTCGGCGGCTAGCCGCGGTGGTAAGTAAAACCCCTTGCTCCGGAATGCTCTGAATTGAGGAGTTTCCGAGCGAAATCGTGGTAGTGAGTAGAAGGTAGGCCAAAAGATGGGAATTTTACTTAAAATTGCTTTTTCGAGGAAATAATTACCGTTGTCCAATTTTGGCCGAAGGCGCGGTTTTGGACAACGGCAAAATGTGTTTTAGGCGATTTTATTCGTGGTTTTAAGGCAGCGTTCACGATGATCATCATCGATGACTTTCAGCAGTGAAATGATAGGCGAGAAGGACCCTATGATCCCAGTGTCGAAATAACGGCTGCAAACAAGCGTTTGGGTATACCAGAACCGCCCCGTGCTCCAGATCCGCGCCCTCGATATGAACAAACGAAGACTTAGATTACAGGAATGATCAAGTCAAGGAAGTGCTGATAAGTGAGCGGATCGCTTGATTGCATTGAATGCTACATATCATCCTTCGTAGCGGTCAATTCCTCCACGCTCAAAAATCAACGTAAACAAGGCAGGACCTATCTTGGCTCAAAAACACGACTTTCGCGTTCTTTTCCAGCGTGCCTCGCTATATAGGGCACCAGACCTTCTGTAAACCGTGGAGATATTTGAAGTGAGATTTATCGTGAACTTTTTTCTTCGTGAAGATTTTTCTGCCTTTTAATGCACTGTTCGCGATAAGCTTCATCCTCGAATTCTTAATGACAAACGCTTCTCGTGGCTCTCAGAAGCAGAACAGCGTCGAAAAAACGGGACGAAAAGCTACCCGGGAGTCGCAAAAGGGCTTAGAAAAGTGGGCAAACCCCGCCGCTGTGGGCAAGACCAGCCCTTTTTCGCGTCTCGGCGTGAACAAAGAAACACTCGAGATCGTGAGATGAGCGATGATCCTCAATCATTAGCCCCGTTCTTCCCTTCATTCTCAGCTTCTCTCCTTACTCAGGTCAGCTCGCATAGATCGGCTGCAAAAGACGGGAGTTACATGCCTCGGACAACTCGTCCACCATGTTTCCATAGCTCAATCTTTGAGGGACCATACCTGCGTTCACAGAAGGTCTTGCGATTTCAGAGACACCATTGGAATCAGCATGGGGCCGTTTTCAAGATAGGCGAAAAAACAGAAAAACGATTTTCATCGTGAACACTGCCTTTAAGGTGGTGGGAGGGGCTTTAGGTATCAGTTTGTGGGGAATTTCATGGAGAATCTGAATCTTTTTTCAGAATTTTGAAAATCTGAAATTTTATGGGGGGACGTACGTTGTCCGATTTTCGAAGTGAAGAATTTAAGCGATAATAGGCCCGATTGATTAATGTAAGTCGTCTAAAAATTTGTTCAATGTGCTGAAAATTTGAATGCTGCCTAAAATATGTCTATCATATCGTTATTTAAAGATACTTTATTCAAATGTACTGTTGTGGTGCTGTACTATTGTTCTCATTGATCTTCTTGCTTCTTTTACAATATGTGAGACAACCACGTCCGAACCACTCGTTCCACGATCTGTTTTCTTCACAGAAAGAGAAACGCAACTGAAAACATCCCTGACTTTTTAAAATTTTTGCCCGAAGGGTTCACGTCCTCCCCCCCCTGAAAGAATCTAAATTTCGAAAAATTTTACTTCCCCCCTGTTGTCCAGCGGGACTACGCCCGCCTGACCCTGGTCTCTTCTTTAAAGGCAGTGGTCACGATGAAAAACGTTATCGAAAAAACTACAAAAATCAGCTTAGATCAAAAACAGCTGAAAAACTATGAAGGTAGCGCGGTGCAAAACGGGTTAGAGTTAGAGTTTCTAGGGCCCGAAGATGCTCGTTCGTGCACACGTGCACACTCAGGTGAAAAAAGTTGTCGAGAATCCGGCGAGAAGTTGTCCAGAACTCGTACGAATTCAGGACAACTTCTCGCCTAATTCTCGACAACTCCTCGCCTAATTCTCGACAACTCCTCGCCTAATTCTCGACAACTCCTCGCTTAATTCTCGACAACTTCTCGCCTGATTCTCGACAATTCCTCGGTTGATCCTCGACAACTTTTAGCCGGATTCTCGACAACTCCTCGGCTGATTCTCTACAAGTCTTCGCTCTATTCTCGACAACTTCTCGCCTGATTTCTCCGCACAAGGAGAAAAAGAATTTTCCATCTTAGTTCACTTTTTTATAATAATTTAATTTATTCATTTATAATATTCCTCTCACTTCCACATTTTTATTCATTATTCACAACGAAATTTTGAATTCATAATATTTAATTGACAAGCGCACCTTTTCCTAGTTTATAAACAGGCACAATCCATCCCCGAATATTCGGGGCAGAAATATAATTTAAAAATATTCGCAATCAAATCTCGATTCTTTGAGAACAGCCAATGGCGATGGCGACCGAAATCGAACTCCTTCCTCTCACAGGCCTCCGTCCTTTTCGCTATCCTGAACACGTGCAAATAAAGGAAACTGCTACTGAATTACTTCACTTCATAAATTGCTCCAGCCGATTTGCAGCTGGTTTGGCTTGGTTCTGCTTGGGCTTGTGATCATCCACACTCCTAAATTTGGCTAAGAAACCTTTCGGAATGGACGCTCTACAACTTGCTTTCGCGTATTTGGACAAAGACATCATAGTTTCCCATCCTTCACTAAATGAATGGTAAAAGCTGAATACCTTCGCCTTCTTATATTCCTCTTCTAGTTGCTTTTTGAACAACGACGCGAAGGCGAAGGTCCGTTCCCTGGACTTCAGCTCCGCAAACATTGCCTTGTTACTCTCGTAAAAACCTTCCTTCTGTACTCACTCAAAAGAGTACAAAAGATGATCCAGTAGCGCAATTGAGCAATTATTCTGTGGAAAACATACAAGTACTCGCAAAGGTATTTGCGTAGTAGCACTCTGCCGTCATTCTCCAAGTGAAACGTCTCCTTGACGCCACAGCATATACCCAATCCACTTATCAGCGCACCTTAAATTGAGCGGTTTTATTTTTCTCTGAAAGAAGCATCCATACCTATTCAAAAGAAAACGAACGCGCTAGAGGCGTCAGGTTCTCATCGGAGATGTTGCAGCAGCCGAGAGGGGAACAATTGACGGAGGCTGTTAAACAACGAGCCTCGACGTCCGACCACAACTGAAAAAAGGTTTTTGAAATACCAAGATTATTTTACCTCATTGCTAAACAAATAATTGTCATGCGAATTATTATGCGGATACAGCACTTTTTTCCGATTGCTTGAGCGAACTGCTTCACGATGACCTGCAGACTAGAGTAGTTATTGATATCTACGTTGTATAGAGCAGTCACGAGATTCAAATGACTGTTCTTCGGTGGCAGTACAACGTACAAATCCTCATCGATTTGGCTCGGGACGAAAAGGTCGTGAGTGTACTTCTGAATCCAGATATTGTCAATGAAACTGGGGCTTGTGTAGAAGAAAAAAAAACCACCCCGTAAACAGCAGATGCTGATATGAGTACTTTCTGAGCAGCCTCCTTCTTGCGACTCGACAACGATTGAGCAGCCGCCTGTAGTGATTGTTGCGTGTTAGGAATTACTGAAATTAAATTTTTTCACTCTACTATTATGGATATCCCAGCAAGCGTCTCGAAGATCGGTTTGCAGTTCTCGTCGACAAGGCAGGCTATCTCGAGGATCTCATCTGGACACGGATAATCGCCCTTCTCAACGAATTCAAGCAGAAAATCCTGGAATTTAGGGTGCTTGAAGGCTCTTTTTTTGATGGAATGGCTTCTTAAAAACAAAAGTCTACGATGCGGAAGCTTATTCCGTTATAGTATATCTTACAGAAGTGATTTTGGTTTCGAAATGTGGGATAATGCGAAATTGAATTTCGGTGGATTTCCGAGGTCGGTAAACCATCAAGTGTTCCTTTTCACAGGAACCCCATTATTTTCCATCCAGAAAAACGTCTCTATTTTTACCTTTACATCAGCAAACGCCTCATATGATCCATCGGAGTTTTTCATACAGCTGTGGACTAGAGCCAGGGGGTTAATGGCAACATTAGCGCCTCGAACATCCTGAAGAAGAAAAATGAATCCAATACAGTCTGGGGAACACAGAATAATAGAATTGAACCTGGTTTCTGCAACGAGAAACACCTCTGGGCGACATCGATGTTCGCGAGTTGAGCTCGAACAAATCATCGGAAACGTAAGAGGCCTTAGAGAGTATATTAAACTTAGCCTGTAGACCCACCTATCCTCTGTTTTCGAGTCAATTTTATTTCCGTTCGTCGCGTGCATCTGCGCGCGTACGCTGCTTCTCCTTCTCCCCCACTTTCTCGTTTTCTCTACCTTAGCTCCGCACAAACGCGCGAGGGAACAGAGTAAATTTGTCTCGGAACCACAGGATACATACCTGGAGACCAACACAATAACTCCATACCTCTGTATACACACGAGAAATGCTCTGAGAGGACAGCGGTGCATGCCTATATTTTTTTGGAGTTCGCGAGTGAAATCCAACTTCCTCGGAAAAATCGGAGAGGCTGGCCTGATAAGCAAATCTGAATTCACGATTTATCAAGCACTAGCAAACTGATTAATTACGAAAAAAATCGGATATGGATGTTTTTCAGATAATTTGAAAAACCTACATCGTCCGAATCGCATTCGACCTGTACACGTGACCTTAAAAAAACCAAAATCGTAGTCTTATAAACAGACGTGAGGAGAAACATAAACTCACATTTTCGGTTTGCTATGGGAGTGAGTGCTTGTCTTTCGGATTTCACGACATCTCAACGAGTTCTCTTTATCATCACTGCTCTGAAATTTGGCGAGTAGTTGGCAGTACACATGGGTACTCGACCCCAGTTTGCTACTGAGTGAATAACATAGCATTGCTTCCTGAATGAACAAGTAATCCGAATTCCCATTCTATTACAAGAACTCAATTGAATTTTTAAAGGCATTTTTGATGTTCCCGAATGAATGAATGGGGCTCTTTCGAATGAATCCGATGTTTGTAGGAAAATCAAAATTGAAAGTTTTAAGTGAATCGCGTATCCGAAAAAGACGAATAACTGGTTGTTGCAAAAGCCGGCATAGTGGGGCATGTGAGGTACGAGTAGCCAATTGTGGGCGGATTTTATACTGGTTGTGGACGACTTGTCAACTGTAACGGGTCAGCAGAGCCCCAATTCTGATAACCTGCGGGCTGCCTGTTAATACTCTAGGATATGCTGTCTGGGCTCGCTTATGTGCCAACACAAGACTCGGGTCACGCCAATCCACGCAATGAAGGAGGTACCTACTTGGGGCAGGATACTAGACACCAATACAGCGCCAAGGAATTATTGCAAGGCTAAAAGGTTCATATTCGACCCAGAACTGAATCACTTAACATTTGTTCGAATTAATTATCTTAGTTTTCAACGTTATCTCAATATTGCTCAAGCAACTGCATGCATAGTTTTTGAAATCCGATTGTTCCAACTGCAGATTATCAAAAAAAAAATCAGTTCTTGGAAGTTTTTATACAAAGTTTTTATAGTTTTAGTTTTTTATAGTTAGAAGTTTTTATACAAAAATTAGTAACTTGAAAATCCAATTTTCTGGTAAACCCGATATTTCAAAAATCGAAATCGTGGAAATTCCCATATAGGTTTGATTTTGGAGCGTTAGGTCAAATAAATTTCAATCGTTGACGATTTTGCTCAAGGTTGAGTTGCCCTGAATTCTCGACACATTCTCGTTTCGGAGAAAAGTTGTCCAGAATTCTCTCCGAATTCTCAGCAACCCATCAGTTCCCCTGAATTCTCGACAACTTTTCCAGAATTCTGAACAACTTCTCCAGAATTCTCGACAACTTCCCCATCTACCAGAATTCTCGACAACTTCTCGCCACTTTCTGGACAACTTCTCGATTCTCGACCAATTCTGGACAACTTCTCGACATTTTCTGGACAACTATTTTTACCTGAGCAGCGTCGATGAAAAAGATCGCAGTCTCATGCCGAGCAGTCAAAAGTCATCGACATTCAGAGGGAGAAACAAATGCAAATTTACCTAATAAAAACAGTGGAGCAATGAAAGAAAACACTCGTCAATGTTTTTGACTAGATTTGTACATAAATTCGAAGGTTCATTGATTGAAATTCAATTTCAAGCCAGCTGTTGTTCTTGATATAAGAGGTCATCGATGCCGATGATGTGGAGTGGGCTCGTCCACCATCAAAAGACAAGAAAGTTCAGGCTTCAAAATTCGCCCGAAACAGTTTTTTTTTGCTATTTTTTTCTTATGGGTTCTTCTACTCGAGACCCAGAAAAGGGTTTAGAGAGAAAAAGACGGCAAGCATATTTGATCGCGACCACTGCCTTCAAAGGCAGCAGACACGCTGGAAAAAAGTTGTTGAGATAGTTACGTTTCTTAAGTCGCATGGCTCCTAGTAGACTTGGAAGCGTCAAAAACGAGTCAAAACTGCTAAATTTCAGCAATGCAAATCGAAGAATTTCTGCAGCCGCGCCCCAAAATACAAACTCGTCCAGATTGATAGTACTAATACGTTCCCTTTGGCTGGTTTTTGATGCTTCCAACGAGGTGAACGTTCCAGTACAGGCTGTAAGAGTATATCGGCTTCTCTATTTCAACCGTTTTGTTGCTAATATTCGCTGTTTCAACCGCGCGCCGCAAAACTCGTCCACTTTCACCTGATAAGAAAATAACCGTTATTCCTATATTTGCGCACAGTTTTCGTTCGTTCTTTCGTCTGTTCCAAATACAATCAGCTCCAAACCTTTGATCTATGTCATAAAATCGATACAATTTTTAAGCGTGTCTGCTGCCTTTAAGTAGGGGCACTTTCTATTGCAAAATGCCAATGTACTTATCATGTGCATACCTCTCATGAAAGAGTTCGTCAGAAAATATGAGAACAATTCGCGTCGTGAGGTTATCGAGCAATTGGAAAGCATAGAAAACAGTCCATTTACTAATCCTTGGTAAGTCTGAACCCCTATGGCTTCTCAGATTCGAGTCGCTGACTAATCCCGTCGTTGGCTGCTGAAAAATCGCTGTCGAGTTCTCACTCATTGTCCACTGTGTACTAGAGAACAGTTGCCATTGTCGGAGAAATGTGGGAGTGATCCTCCATCGATCAGGTGCAGAGTGGACAGTGGTTCTTGTGAAGAGGAGAAAACTTTTACGGGAGTGACTACAAAGATGCGAATATACAGCTGAAACTTTCAAGTTTTCTAATTCCAAAGTTGTCCAAAGGATGTCTTTCACTGGTGCTGGTCCCAGGAGGCCTTTCTCTATCGAAAACTGTCGGAGATTTTCTGAACGCCGCGCTTGGATGAGTAATGCCCACTGACATCACTGGGGTATTCCACAATGCATCCTCAGGGTCTTTTGTGAACCTACAAGTGTAGTGTCTAATATTCAGCTCAACTCCTCATATTTCAAATCATCTCAGGTCTGACCTCCGAAAGTGTTTTGGAAGTATCCTAATAGGAGACAGTCTCTGAAAAGTTTATGTCTGTCTGGTAGCCGCTTGTGTACGTATCTGTCTGCTTCTGCAGTCCTTTACCTTACTTTTCCAAGTCATAATGTTCTGTGAAAAAGTCTTTCGGCTTCAGTGCTTCGATGTGATGTCCATTGGATGATCACCGTTTCCGGAAATGAAAAGTTAAGTGACCATAGGAATCCCAGCGCAAAAAATATTCGCTCAGGACATTTTTTTACTAACAAGGGAAGTATAAGAAGTGTAGGTCTGAACGGTAGAAACCTAATGTCATGTGGGAATGTTCACGCATTACATGGTGAAATAGTGTTGGGTACCCGCCGCGAAAGATAGATCTGAAGGAGTTATAAGCTCCGAAAGTTTGCCGACCATCGACCTCCTCCTAGTCTATGGATTGTTAAGCGGTGCTGCCAACAGCATCGAGGGCGCAGAGGGAGGAAGGGGCAGTGGTGGGCATGTGACCAAAGTTCGAATCTCCCCCAGAGCTGTTTTTTGCGAATTCACGGAACTTTCATATTTTGATCAAAAATTATATCACAAATGTCATCTTATCCTTTTGCTGCGCGATATAGCCATAGCGACAGTGAAACAGACTCGGGTATAAGGGATTCAAGGTTTTGTTTCCCATCAAAGCTTTCCCATTGTTTTGGGGAACTTATATGATTGGGAAGTATTACCCCACATATTTTGAACAAGTTACGAGAACCATTAAAGGCAGTGTTCACGATAAGAATCGTTTTTCTGCTTTTCCGCCTATAGTGTTCACGATAAGAATCGTTTTTCTGCTTTTCCGCTTATCTTAAAGACGGTCCAATGCTGATTCCAATGGTGTTTCTGAAATCGTTCAAGACCTTCTGGGAACGGAGTTATGGTCCCTCAAAAGTTGAGCTAAGGAGGCATGGTGGACGAGTTGTCCGAGGCTTGTAACTTCCGTCATTTTCACCCGATGTATGCGAGCTGACCTGACTAAAGAGAGAAGTTGGGAATAAAGGGAAGAACGGGGCTAATGTTCGGAAACTATCGCTCATCTCACATTCTCGAGCATTCATTTATTCACGTCAGTGGGCATGGAAAGTGCATCTGGGGATGACGAGCTGACGAGTGTCCAACTTTGGGCCCGTAGGGGACCCTTCCGAGCTCATTTTTCTTAGTTTTCTCAACGTTAGGGTTGAGCTAGGCCCCGCAGCTGCCGATCTCCACCAAAAAAACAGACATGGTTTTTATCGTGGACACTGCCTTTAAGTAACAGAAGACAATGCGCTTGGTGCAGTCGGCTCCTGAGACCACCCGTAGTCTGACCGTCATGCCCCTCATTTTCCCATCAGGCAAGGTAGGAGAAATGCTCTTTGTCCAATTACCAGAGCCGGGTGGTCGCTTCCTATTGAAGGGTGTATTGAAGACGAAGAAACTTTACGTCGTCAGCGGAACATTCCATGTCATGACGACGTTAACAACACTTGCATTTTCCGAGAATGTTTTCATCCAGCAAATGCCGGAAAATTGTGTTCTCTTTCTCGACTGAAGGAGTGATTTTTCCAATAAAAGCGCGATACAGGCTCTTGTGCCGGCGGGGAAAAACCTGCAGATTTTGACAAAAACCGCCTATCGTAACAAGCTTGGTTCAGCTGGCAGACATCGGGGTTTTCAGCTATTCGAAAGCACTGCTCAAGCGATTTCACTCTACTAGTGCTCTTCAAAATTTTGAATTTTTAGGTCGTTTAAATAATATCTGTATGATTTTCGGCGTGAACGATGCCTTTAAGGCCGGCTACTTTCTTATCCGTCCGGGTCCTTTCGAAACTCCAACAGATCTCGAATTCCCAGTAGCGCTCGGCCCCTGTGAGGCGATAGGTTGCCAGGGGCCTATCGCGTACATTCGCTGTCACTATTGCGGCATTTGCTTATGTTTGATGCATTATGTGCCTTTTTCCCATTGGTGAAAGAATTGGTTATGTATTTTGCGTCCCATACAGTGATAAGGTTGTTCAAGATATGTGATGTAATACTTCCAAATCATATAAGTTCTCAAAAACAATGGAAATCCTTGATGGGGAACAAATCATTAAATCCTTTGTACCCGAGTCTATTTCACTGTCGATATGGCTATGTCGCGCAGCAAAAGGATAACATAACATTTGTGATATAATTTTTGATCAAAATTGAAAGTTCCGTGAATTGGCAAAAAAAACAGCTCTGGGGGAGATTCGAACTGTGGTTAAATGCCCACCACTGCCCCTTCCTGCCTTTGCGCCGTCGATGCTGTTGACTTGACCGCTTAACAATTCATAGACTAGGAGGAGGTCGATGGTCGGCAAACTTTCGGAGCTTATAACTCCTTCAGATCTATCTTTCGCGGCGGGTACCCAACATTATTTCACCATGTAATGCGTGAACATTCCCACATGACATTAGATTTCTACCGTTCAGACCTACGCTTGTTATACTTCCCTTGTAAGTTATCTTCTGACTATAGGTAAGTCTGAATGTTGTTTGGAACGCTGAAGCCCGCATATACGTATTTGATGATTCGATGTTACTGTATATATTATAGTAAACTAGTGATTTCTGGAAACGGTGTATGTGTATGTTTTGTGTGAGTGTTCGTTGCGATTTAGCAATGTGCAATAAGTTGTTGGATTCGATGACATGCTGTGAACATCAGGCCGAATTGTTCTGCAAACAGTGTCATTGCCGACGGTACGGACCAAAGGTTTGTCGCTGCTGGTCTCCTCCATTGGTTTTTCTTTCAGTTTTGCCCTTTTTTGTTTTGTTGTCAATGTCAGTAACAATAACAGTGCTGTGAAAAAAAAGGTACATACAGTGTATACATACATATAAGATCACTGGCTTTTATGATATCAAAAATTGTATTGCGAAGGTGATTCACCGTATTTCCTGTAATTGAACACCATGATGTACTGTTTTTCAGTCTTCACCAAAAGTGGGGTTAAATTAGAGTGGAGTGCTTTAGTTTTCAACCCAAAAAATCCAAAGTCATTATGGCCCCCGTCATAGTCGGTGGATCTACTGAGTCGCACCGGGTCGATACGCACCGAATTCGTGGGAAACGGGTGCAAAAAAATCAACGTACTGAGTCCGGCTGCGACCGTCTGATGCCCACCGCAATCTCCCCGGTCGATACTGATGGTTCTCATGCGTACAAAGGCTGGGCCAATGTACTGACTGAGTCCCACCGAAATCATCCTCACCCCACCCGGTCGATATAGGTGTTTGTCACGTGATTTGGGTGCATTTTCTTCGGCCGACTGCGACCTGCCGAGTCCCGCCGTATCCGTACTCTCGTCGTCTGCGCTCTGCCCCACCTACTGTTGCCGCTGACTATCGATTGCGTGTTTCGCAGAGGAACTGGTTGGCGCTGGGGGCAACCGGACTCAGTCAGACTCAGCAGGTTTTTCCACCCCGGACTCATTCTTACCCAGTCGGACTCAGCAGGTTTTTCGACGAAGTCTGACGGGGGCCTATGAGTGGGCAACGTCTACCGCTCAAGCGAAATTAATTAATTAGTCGTTAAAATCGGAGTTCTGTCTCAGAATAATTCAAAATTAATAATAGAATCCTTCTCAAGTTTCATATCTTGTTCCGTCTACATGTTTTCGAGTAATGTGGACCATATTCTTGCACTGTAACGGACAGCGTTCGGTCCGCTACGAGTGGTGTGAAACGTCCTGAAAAGTTTGTGCATCTTCAGAGATTCCTGTAACCTTCGGAAAAGCTCGAGAAAAGCAAGACTTTTCGGCTCGTTCTACAAAGATTTTGATGAGCTCAAGTACATACAATACCGCCGCTATCCAAGGGAAAAATGGGCGAAGTGGGCAACTAAAGCGTCTCTCGACCACAACTTGCCTCAAAGTGCTCCGTTTTCAATTAGAAAGGACCGAAATGTCCACCGTGCCACAATCTATCTAACTATATGAGATATAATAGGAAATTTTTTATGGAAACGGTTTTTTAAAATACAGTTAGTTATGAATTTGATAATGTTATCACAAGATAACGAGCCCATTCGATCAACAACAACCGTACGCGGTCTCTAGCATGGTCAAAATGAAAATGTATTTCGCCTAAAAAAATTATGTCGCTCGCAAATTTCGCAAAATATTTTTGCATGATTGACTAGACCACGACATGCTGTACATTTTGGCGTTTTCGAAATTGAAAACGGAGCACTTTGAGGCGAGTTGTGGCCGAAAGACGCTCTAGTTGCCCACTTTGCCCATTTCGCCCATTTTTCCCTTGGATAGCGGGGTTATTGTACATAGCTGAAGCCGGAGCTCCCAACTGGGATTCGTAATTCCTTGGAAATGTTAAACAACTTTCAAAGATTCTGGAACATTTTCTCGTTCAATGTGAATGATGTGCTTAATTGAAAGAGGGAACTTCGGGCTAATCCAACCTGAAAAAGTCTCAATCATAGAATACAATATTGGAGAGAGGGGTTCTAAAAGAGGGGTGTTCTATTGCAGGAAGTACGGTATGTAAGGAGACAGCAGATTCACGCTGACACGACGTGTTGGCAGAAGCGGTCCACAACTAAAACAGTTATAATCCGAAACTTCGAGAACGTTTCATCGTACGCGTCGTGAGCCAGGGGCCGTCACTCTTTACATTCTTGACTGCCGGTGTTCTTCATCCACTTTTTTTGATCAGGAGGTCCTTCTGTCAACATTGCCAGACAGGACATTTCGAAGCGCCTTCTGGATCTGGAATGGAGTACGGAGTTAATCTGGAAAAGTGTGCCTGGCCTGACCCATATTGTGCAGTGTTCTTAGAAGTGCATGCAGGAAACCTGAAAGAGTCTCCAGAACTCTGGAGAGAGCTCGCTAGGCGTAAGTACGAGTGCGTAGCAGAGCCACTGCAGTCAGCAGGACTATACAAGCGCCGTGCAGGACATCTCGAAAAGTGCAGAAGCCACTTTGTCGATTGAGCAGGAGACCAGCGAACCTGTGCAGGCTACCTTGGAAGGCGTGCAGGACAGCTCGGTGATGAGCAGAGGTCTGTGACATGGCGAAGGTAAACAGAGAAAACCTGGAGAACACATCGGGGGTGAGCAGGAGTTCGGAAAGTTGGTGCTGGTCATGTATGGAAAGTGTGCAGGACACCTCGAATGCCATGATTCGTCAAGAGGTGAATCGTCAAAACGTATTCCCCCTTCCTAACTCGATCGAGAATCCTCCTCAGAGTGTGTAATCGTATCGGAGTGTAGTCCTTCGGAATCAAGACCTCTGCCTTCACAATCAGTTCTTTAGGCAACGTTCTGCTTTCTATTCGCCAAATGCGTCATACGACGCGCGGGTATGTGTAAAGAGGGTTGAGGGTCATCCTTGTTTAAAGGCAGCGTTCACGATAATCATCCTCGGTGCTCTTCCACAGTGATATGATAGACGAGAAGGTTCCTAGGCTCCCCGTGTTGAAAGAACCGTAGAAAACGAGCTAGGAGTGGCGAAATAGCGACCGCAAACAAGCGTTTTGGTGTTGCACAACCGCCGCGTACTCCAGGTCCGCCCCCCCCCCTCGATGTGAAAAAATGAACACTCAGATAAGCGATGGTTTCCGATGAGGGATGTGCGGCAAACGATTTTGAGATTTCGGCAAACGACAATCGGCAAAAATATCCTAAAAACGGCCGGCAAACGGCAAACGGCGAAAAACCTCATCCCCTAGATTGACCCAAAGGTTATTCACTTGTGCCTCTCTACTTTTTTTCCTTTTTTTCACATACTTATGTCAACATTCTAATAATTCCAATTCGAGGGAATAGTTCCAATACAAGGCATCAGATGAACAGAAACAAGACATGTGGGACTGTATGGAAATCAAGGAAATCGCCGCTGTGGCTTTGCGAGGCAGGCGCATCGGTTTCTACAGGCACCGAAGCGACACTAACGCGCAGTCGCAGCGGCAATGTCGTGGCAGCCCCGCGATAGTGCCGCTGCGGCTCCGCGATTGGTGGCCGAGTCCTAACAAAAATAGGACTGACTGCGAGTAACTCATATGAACAGAGTCCTGATACAACTGGATGGGCCTAAGCACAAAAATACACACCTCAGGTCCCTACGTCCTCTGTCTGATAGGAACAGAGGGTAGCCCCTGGTATTGCGATCAAGGAGATACGGGATGAATCTCAAACTTGGGCTATTCTACTGGCGAAAATCTCGTTTCAGCACACAGAACAGTGCATCGTAGTCGGTGCAGGTTCTCTGATACATCTTCTCTGAGCACGTGCGGTTATAACACGGAACTACCGCGTAACTATCGCGGCAATGTGGCCGCGTTGTCGACCCTCGAAATGCTGCAACGGAATCTTCATGGCTCAGTGATCATCACGGAGCCGCTGCGGTACTACCGTGGAACTATAGCGACATAATCGAGGGCCGCGGTGCCTTCCTGCACTGCCGCGGCAAGCTTTCTCAGAGTCCCTGCACACGTGTGTCACACGAATGCTTCCTGCTTTTTTCAGCTACACCAGAATCTGCCATAAATCTGGAACAGAAACAAAAGCGCTACCGCTAAATGCATTACCCTCCACTAAAACTGAAAGGTCTATTTCGCCTATACTGGTCATAGAGTCCTATCGCAGAAGGAAAGGCGGGCCCAATATAGGCTGAAAATCTGGTTCTCGCCATCTTTGGAGGGTTTTCTCAGCGTCTATGTTATGGAAGTTAGGATCTGGTTTATTTCAAGAAAGCTTTGGATTTCGACTATCACAGTAAGAAGCGAACGCTTTTTTTCCGGAATCTCCTTATCACCAGTTATATTTCACCGAAGCCCACCGCTCCGCTGCTGGTAATAATTAAAATCGGCAGCTCACTAGAGATTTTCTAGAGTTTACCAGAATTCTTGAGCCCTGGGGCACTTGATTTTGACCACCGCCAGCAGCGAGGGGTCGCTTTCTCATCAGAGCATCCTCATGGCATGTTATATTTCTCCAAGGCCCACCGCTACGCTGCCGGTTATAATCGCGATTGAGAACCCACTAGATCTCATCCAGAGTTTGCATCTGCGAGAACTCGGGATCAGAATTCATCGTGAACGCTTCACTCACGCGCCCTTACCTGCACGTTTGCTGCGGAGAATACATATAGTAAGATGTTGAACAAATTTTTTTCTCTTGTTCAGAAATGGCCATGCGGCGAAGTGGAAAACAGAAAGGTCAAAACCCCTGGAAAACGGTTAATCGAACACTGGATAGTGGTCTCAACCCTAATGCCTACATGACCGCGAGCATGGGCGGCGTTTTCTTTCAATGTTTTGCCGAGTTTTGCCGGGAAAATAACAAAAATTTCGGCAAACGACAAACAGCAAAAAAGTCCCAAAAATGGCCGGCAAACGACAGACGGCAAACGGCACTTGCCGCACATCCCTGTTTCCGATCAAAAGCCCCGTTTTTCCCTTTATTCTCAACTTCTGTCTTTACTCAGGTCAGCTCGCACATATCAGTTGCAAACAACGGAAATTACAAACCTCGAACAACTCTTTCACATTGCTTCCCTAGCTCAATGTTTGAGGGACCACAACCCCGTTTCCAGGGGGTTTTTTACGATTCCAGAGACATTGGAATCAGCATGGGGCATTTTTCGAGATTTCCATCGTGAACACTGCCTTTAATGGCTTTTTTGTTGTCCTCGTGCTAGGAAAGGTATCGCGATGTACCAACGTTGGAATCAAAGGACAACCACCTGTGACACACAATGCTCGTAAGTCCCGCCTGATGGCTGACCTTTTTTGCGTGTGTCGAAACTCAGCAGTGATGTTCAACCTTAGGATTTTGAAAATATCGAATGAACGTTAGTGTTCATTTATGTACGTCGACTAACAACTGTTATTGTTTACTACTGTCAAAGTCGATGTATCCGCTGTTTTTCTTTGTGAACGTCCTTTTTAGGGAGTCGGATTCGGAATCGGAGCCGGATCGCTCACAATGGACACCGGGGAGCAGTTTGGGAACAAAGAAGTTGACATGACGTCAGTGACCGCATGCATTTCTTCTAATAGAGCAGTAGGGAGCTCCGCTTCATGAAGCCTGAATAGCGAAGAGTATATTTGAATAGCTTACTATCGCATTTGTTTCGAAATGTACTAGAATAGTAGGAGAGCTCTCCACTCCTCTACTTCGTGTTGTCAGAGCTATGTACAGTACCAGCCACAATTTTGGTCCCATGACGCGTTTTCTCCACGGAATCGCGTCGAAAACGCCGTCTTGTTTAGAGCGTACATTTGAAAAATCTGAAAAAAACATCTGATTCGCCTTATTGCGCAGAATTCAAAAGTGCATTCAGGTTTTTGAGCAAGCATTAGCCTGTATCAAATTGTGGTGCCCGCGAAGCGATACTTTTGCGCGGAAGCTAAATTTTCAGAATTTATGAACTGTTTTCTGTCCGAGACTATTCGATAGTCGAGAGCAGAGAGACACGTTAACAACTCTCAAGCACTCCATTTTCTGGAAGAGAACCAGTCTGGGAGTCGCAATAGGGTGCAGACAAGGCCATGAAAACGCCGTACATAGGCTCAGGTCACAGCGTAGCTACGCCAAAATGGGCTTCTGGGGTGTGAAGACCTTCCCTTCCTGGCTGAAGTCGGCATTCACGACTTTCTGCCTTTGGAGAATAGAGTGTATTGCTCGTATGCTTTGCTAGGCCTGAGTCTTATCACACGTCATTTAGTCCGTACAGGCCAGGTACTAGGTTTCCCTGGTAAACCGACAACTTCGCAGTTCACTAATCCAGGGCTGGTATTCATGAACGCAAGCCGTGGGCTACAGTTTGGTTCGTCTCCAAAGATTGCGTGCTATTTTCCGCAGCAAACCCAACCGTAGACCATGTGTTCTTGTTCAAGAATTCCTGCCCAGTAGACGGTATGAAGTTTGTTCTAGTTCGTTTCCTAACTCTTAGGAAAGCAGACTTGCAGTATCCTTCTGGAGCATCATTGAATTTGTCGCCGGTAAGCTGGGTAAGGATATCTTTCTAGTCTACGCCCTCATCTTCAATAAGCGTGTCTAAGGGTTTAAGCCTACCTACCAGCGACAAATTTCAATGATGAATTTGGCCCCTGGATTCAGAAGTCGCACAGTGGCTGCTATCAATAAAACAAGAGAAACCTATAGAACATTTATGAACGTTCATGTAGCAAAAACAATGTGTAACACAAACCCTACGTAGTACCATGTAAGAGAAACGGTATGCAATCGAACAGCATAAAAAAGGTGAAATGAGACTCAGATGAAGAAAAATAATTCAATAGAATTGCTATTTTAGCCAGATGATAAACCGATAACGAAAAAATAAAATAAAGTATAACCTATCTTCATGGTTTGCTAGACATGACATACATACCAGGGGTGTGCGTAATTACGGTTTACGGTTTTACGATTTACGGTGTTTTTTGACCTCGTTATTACGGTTTACGATTTACGACATTAAAAAAAATAAATCAAAATACATGCAATTGAAGTAAGACACAAGACATCTCCAATTCACCTGCTCTAATCCCTTGTGGCGTATACTGTTTTCGGTCAGGAGATGGGACCAACTCAGGCGTGTGACTACAGCACGATCCCATTATCAACCTTTGACGTGATTTCATCATTATAACGCGGGACAAATGGTCGGAGCTGGAGACGCTGGACAACAGATCCGCGTTGCGCGCCGCTCACGTCCACTAGCTGCCACCAAAAACGCAATGCAATCCAAAAGCACTCTTCACGACTAACTTTGTTTTCGAGTTTTTTAATGAAGGTCAGCTGTCCCAATTCCTACAACTAGATTACCGCCCAAACTTCGAGCGAAGCAGTCTAAGCTATACAAAAATTGCTGCAAGTAGTGCTCCTGGCCCGCCTTTTGAGTGGATGACGTCTACTCAGAGTCCACAAAAATCAACAAGAGGAGCGTTCGTTCATTACCCAAAAAGTTTGAAGCTCAAAATCGTTCCCTCCAGTCCTCCAGTTCTCGTCATCTTTGCCCTTTTTCTGAAACCTTTATCTCTCATCCTTAACTATGGATACTAAACTATGGTTAGGTCCGTGGCTTGTTTCCTCAAAGAAAAAAACATTCAAATTCAAACCGCCGCGCCAGCCGTGGTTTGAATTTAATGTGTTTTCTTGAGGGTAGAAAGCGTTTTTTGTGCTTACGTTTTTTTTTTATTATATAATCTAAAGTATTGTCATTATAAAGCTATGATTCTGCAAGTGACTTAGTGGATGTAGGAAAAAATAACTTGCGCTGGGCGACCGATACTGAGCTCTAATCAAAGGCACTGTTCACGATAAACTTCATCAGTGAATTTTCCATGACAAACGCTTCTCGTGGCTCTCAGAAGCACAACAGCGTCGAAGAAACGGGCGAAAAGCTACCCAGGAGCCGCAAAACGGCTTAGAAAAGTGGGCAAACCCCGCCGCTCTCTGCAAGTCCGGCCCCTTTCCGAGCCTCGACGTAAACAATGGAACACTTGAAATCGTGAAATGAGCGTTGGATTCCGATCAAAAGCCTCGTTCTTCCCTTCATTCTCAACTTCTCTCTTTACTCAGGTCAGCTCGCATTTACTGGCTGCAAAAGACGGAAGGTACAAACCTTGGACAACTCGTCCACCACGCTTCCCTAGCTCAATTTTTGAGGGACCATAACTCCGTTCCCAGAAGGTCTTGTACGATTCCAGAGACATCATTGGAATCAGCATTTGATCGTTTTCAAGATGGGCGAAAAAACAGAAAAGGGATTTTTATCGTGAACACTGCCTTTGAAGGCATCGTACGCGCAAAAAACCGTACCTCCTTTTTTCATGTTTTTGCGCAATTGATTCTCTGACATACAGAATAAGAGTGGAAAGGCTCCACAAAATCATCAACTTTCGCCATTAAACTTGTTTTTAAAACGTCTGGAATTATTCAATTCCCACCCCTCCGTCTATTTCGGTGTGTCTGGTGCAATACGTCGGAAGTTTTTTTGAGAAACGTCGGATGTGTTTTTTGCTTCAAACTTATTAGGTGGGAAAATTTCTCTTGCCTTTCGCTCACTGGAGCGTATTCTAAAAAAGAAGTATCAAATGGACAAGTTTGGATGCCAGAATTTCCTGAATCAAGGATTTCAAGTGCTGAATCATCTGCGCCTGTGATGGAGCTTCTGTTTCTTGTACTAGATTGTTGGTGAAAACTGGTGGCGGATCGTCATTTTGAACCGCTCCAACTTCAGAACCATACGTTTTTGACGCGCAAAACTTCACCGACGTGGTCCAGCGGGCTCATTCATGAAATTGAGCCGGAAAAACGGAAATCGGTTTTCAGCGCGAACGATGCCTTTAATGTAGAGTTGCCACGGATCGGACTGATACTTGCGATCTCTATTGAAGGTTGGCGCAAGCTCGGTTCCATATTTCTCATCGTACGTGCACCGAGTTTGAGCCAACCTTCAGTGGGGAACTCGCAGTACATATCAGTGCGATCCTTACCGCCTGTATAACACTATGTAACAAAATTTCACTTTTTTCTGTTCCTGGGTTGAAATTGTGTTTTCCTAACCCGCTAGGTCTAGAAGAGACAAGAAATCGCTGTTATCCCAGGGAAACTTCGCTTTTGAGACTAGGACAATGAAAGTTGGAAAATCGCGTGTTTATGTAAGACAATTTTTGTTCCTGGTTTCTAGGTGTTATATTTAAGTTGTTTATGTCTAATGTATGGCAAAAATGACTTCATCGAACACTAATTTTGCTTAAACGACGACAGCGCGAAGAAACTCTTTTTTTGTGAAAGTACTAGAAAGGTTTTTATTCATTTCCGGCACTATGACCAGGTACAAACAAAAAATGCACAAGGAATAGACAGACACAGTCGGAAACCACTCAACAAGGTTCAGAAATGTGTAGACTTTCCAAAATAACGATTGTACCGTCAATCACTCTCTCGAAGTTGCACCCATATGTAGTTCCCCCCTCGTGGTTTCGTTATACTATCCTTGGTAACGACGTTTAAAGTCCAATATATCTTGATGAGAGGGCTCGCCTTGCTCGTTGAACTTGTCGAAAATACGAATCAAGGATCCGGACTTTCAGAGGCATTTTGCATCCCCTTTGGGTGCGATTCTTTATGAGAGTGCACTAACTCCACAGAGATTTCAGCTTTGCGATCACCTAGGAAGCCGTGAACAACCGCAACGAAATTGCTCCAAGCCGCTCTCTCCGTCCTGTTTAACAGCTTTGCGGAATCCTCACATTTCATGATCCTCTTGATCTGTGGTCCGACGAATATACCAGCCCTGACCTTAGCCTCGGACAGAGTCGTTACCAAGAACAGTATAACGAAACATGATGAGGGACTGCATTTGGGTGCAATTTAAAGAGGGTGATTCACAGTGCAATCGTAATCTAGAAAATTTACGCATTTCTGAATCTTTTTGGGTGCTTTCCGAGTGTGTTTGTCTATTTCTTGTGCATTTTTTATTTTTACCTGTTCTTAATGCCGAAAGTGAGTAAAAATCTTTCTATTTTCGCAAAAAACGGGTTTTGTTCGTGCTGTTGAAGTGTAAGCGAAGTTTATTCTCAGTGAAGTCATTTTTTCACATTTTTTGAACATAAGCAATTGAAATATAACACTTAGAAGCCAGGAACAAAACTCGTGTTGCATAGTGAAATCGGTGTTGCCGTATTGCCAGCAAATGGGAGGAGTTCTCAAATTAGGCCGCTGAGAATTGCTCAAATACTGTCATATTGGCTCGTTTTACGCTTACAACAGCGATAGCGTCTCGAAAGAGGTATAATTGTGTCCCTGTTGCCCAGCAAATACGCGGACAGCTGAATCGGTCAGGCGGATCTCTCAATACCTGGGAAGAAGTTGTGGAATGAGTGATAAGGGAAAGCAGAGAAATACGGGTAGGACGGTCCCATTAAAGGTATGATATGCTTTTACGATACACGGTCGCTTCGCTCTGTTTACAGCGACCGCCTGTACCGGAGCTCCCGCCCTTTTAACCTGTCGCCTTCGCAGTGCGCTGAACAGCGACAGACTTCGGCAGATTTGCAGTATGTCTGCCCTCCGCGACATTTCGCTGCAGCTCACGCGCGCTAACAGTTCCTACGACAACTGATACCGTTGCTCCGATGCGGGTCCCGCCATGATTTGTGATAGATTTCATGCCTTTCGCTCATGATAGCGAGAAAGTATACCATGCCCCTTAAACGTGTTAAACTGGCAAATACTGAACGCAACCCAATATGTACTTAGCATGTGAAACGGTGGACAGTAGGACAGTTAGTAGTTTCTCGTGTTTCACCGTAGTAATATTTTTAGTGGTTATTGCTATTGTTTGCTGTTTACGATTTACGATTTACGGTTTACGATACTTTTTACGATTTACGAAATTCGAAATTTCATTTACGCACACCCCTGATACATACACTTTTTCGTCCCTTCTCCACTCCAGTACTCCACCTCACTCCTAACTTGCGCTCTTCTGTCACAACCACATTTTTCCCTAATCAGAGTTTCCATTTGAAAAGATACAACGACGATCATTAGTACACTACTAGTTATATAGTCTAGCTTACCAAAACGTATATGTACATCTACAGATGAAACAGAAGCGGTCGGTTGGAGATCAATATGCATCTACCGCATTGCGATCCGACCGCTCTCGTTCAACCGATCGGGAGCGTGTGGCATTGACTAATATTCAACCGACAGCTTTTGCTTCGTCTGCAGATGTATACGTTCTGGTAAGTTAGATTATAACAAGATGTCACAGGCATAATGTTCCAGGCTTGTGTTTTTTTCAGATATCAATAGATTTTTGAAATCAGCTAATGATGCGGATTGAAGTTTTTTTTTGGTTTTTGAAAATATGCAGTCCAAACACTGACGGCGTGTTTTATGCGATTTCGTCTCGCCGATGCGTTTCGAGACAAAAATCGTGGCTAGTATTGTGTTGACTGAATGCTACAGCGGCACGAGAATTTCTTAACACCTGTTTTTTTCTGATGTTTTCTCTCCTTTTTCGCGCCAGCTCATTTTGGTGGTGGTGGCCATTCCCGATGGAATCTGCATTTCTAGAACCAATTAGGGATATAAAATCTGATTATGCCCTACGGAGCTGCCTAGAATTTCTCTGGAAGAACTTACAGGCCTCCTCAAAGCTTCGCAGAAAACTACTCTGGGGTCCGTTTGTTGATATTCTGAGGTCTACTGTAGCCTGTCCGATAGAGTTCGTCTAGGCATGTCACCTGTGGCCGTATTCATGAAACAACGGGCGCAGGCATGACTCCGCCCGAGGACCTGCTGGAGACCTCCAGGTGACAAACGGGATTCCCCGAGAAAAGTAAACCCCATATATCGATGACGGCAGGAATGGCCTCGAGCCGCCGTTTTGGAGGAGACTTCAAATACAGGGGGCGGGCAGATACAGGGGTGGGGTGAACCTCTTATTCGCGTAGCGGCATTTTGGGTCGTTTTTGATGCTTTAAAATGCGAAGACCATACAATTCTGTTTCCGTAGTTATCTCATACATGTTTACGAGAGTGTATGCTGCCTCTAAGGGTAGACCAGGGCTTCGCAAACTCTCCGCGAATTCCATTCTCGACACGGCGAGTCTACATTTGGGGAAAATGGCGTTTAGCTGACATATATATGCCTTAATAATATTTCGGAAATGGACAAATGGAGTTAATGTTCACCAAACCAAATAACCCCTCATGAGCAGTTGCTAGCCAAATCTGAAGCTTTGGCTGAACTACCGTATGCCCGTATACTCGTAAGCTGCCCCATTCTATCGAAAATCGTGAAAGGACATAGGATTTGGGCAAAGCACTGTAAATAACCTCCACAGGAGAGGAAGGAAAATCTATTCTAGCCTTTCAGAAGTAGTCGCGTGCGTGCCAGAGTGATGTTGAGAATTCTCACTTAGCAGGTGTTATATGTACAGGTGCGGTTTACTCCTCAGTAGAATGAACATCTCAAAATTCTTGCCTGGACGTGTCCTGTGCTTTGTAGGACTTCCTCGAATGACTGGGTCTCAAACACGGATGCTGAACGGAAACTGAATTTTGTGTAGGTTAACAGTGCGCCCATATATGTTGTCCATTTATTCTGCCAATTTTCGTCATTGTCTGAAAGAAAGTCAAGTTGCGCGCCTACTTACCCGCTATTCGCCCTGTCATGATGTACGGATCGGAGACGCGGGCAGCACCGAAGACGCAAATAGAAAGGTTGGATTGCA
Organism: Aplectana chamaeleonis; assembly: GCA_029168955.1. Classification (NCBI taxonomy): domain Eukaryota; kingdom Metazoa; phylum Nematoda; class Chromadorea; order Rhabditida; family Cosmocercidae; genus Aplectana; species Aplectana chamaeleonis. The sequence continues at coordinate 179,428 of JAPDOI010000691.1, forward strand.
TGGAGAGGAAGCTTTTTAGGCGTTCGCTCGGATATCTCTGGCCGCGTGTATGCCATAACGAAGACATTTACAAGGAAATCGGTGCAGTACATCAACGCTTGAGACGAGGGAGTTGCCAGCATCTCCCAACGCCATCTCAAGCAGAAATGGAAAGTCGACTTCGAGGAGCTTGAGCATATACTAAGAAAAACGCCGGATCGACTCGTACAACACGCTCTAACAATGCTTCCAAATCCAAAAAAAAATGTCTGGAAACGGCCATCTGGACGTAGGCGAAAGTTCTGGACGGATGTGGTTAAAGAGGATTTAAAGTCACTCGGCATCGAAAGACAGTTCAGGCGCGATGTTTCGTTTCGCAGGAAATGGAATAGTGACAGCTGGATGGAATGTGATCAAATTCTGGCTGAAGACCGTGAGAAATGGACACCTCTTAGAGTTTTGGCCGAGGAATAGCCGCGAAATGCCTCCTGGCCGCGGAATAACCGCGTGATAGCCGCCAAATAATCCCCGCCGAGATATGACCTCGAAATAGCCGCCAAATAGCCGCTAAATAATGCTGGCCGCGAAATAGCCGCCAAACATTTCTCGCCGCGAAATAGCCGCCAAATATTTGGTCTGCTTGGATTCAGTTTAGTTTAGCTTAGTTGAGCTTAGTTGGTGTATGTGCGGTCTATGCGATGGCGAACTTCCTAATGCTGCTGAGACATGAGACTCCGGAATACCACGGGTAAAATCGAGTTTCTTGATCACCCATTATTACATGGGCGTATTCTTGTAGGCATAACGGACGAAGATCAACCGTGGCCAAACGGTGCCTTATAGTCACATACGACGTATTGAGTCAGTCGAAATGGCTCCTCGATACACAATCTGATGGGGTTTTGAAGCATCATGGATCTATTGGGACGAAAATAAGCTCGGATGATAGCGAGATATCGGCGTATTTTATAGTATCATATTTCTCTTATTCTCTCATCGGACTACCAGAATGTTTCTTCTCAGTGGAACATGGAGTTATCTGTCGAATTGGGCATGCAGATAGTGAAGATTCAAGCCATTGTCAATAATGTTGGTTTCACATTCAGTTCCCAGACAAGGTACGGACACTACGAATACTTTCGGTGCAAAACTAGTTAAGTGTGGACACTCGAAAAAATTAAATGATTCATGCATGAAAAAGAAAATTTCTGCTGATATCAGATGCCTGACGGCGTTATAAGTCATTGTTTTATGGAAACAACCATGGAAAGTTTTTACGTACTTCGATTTCTGAAAGTGGTATCATTGATTTTTTAATTTAATCCTGAGTGCCCCTCCCACCAGACTAGTTTTGCACCTTTCTTCCTACATTTTATGATGTTCACATCTGTTAAAATCTGATTATAACCGTAGGCTATCGACTGAGATCTGCAAGCCATGAGCAGCGACGGAACGCGGAAACGAGAAAATGCACAATCTTTTTGGTCTTTTCCGTTTCCGTTTCCCGTTTCCTGCGTTTTGACCATTTTTCTTCCATTCCCGAAAATTATGGTAGAGATTTTCGCACAGCCTCAGCCTTGATGGATATAAGCCCCGTGTTGTGGTTCGACCAGAAATGTCTTCTGATGTTTGGCTTTATTCGTGAGTTTGGGAAACAGACGCAAAGAGACCTCTATATTGTCTTTGGACGTCTTCTTACAGAACACATGACAACAGTTATGATTGTTGGTATCGTTGTCTGTAACTGTGAATGTAGGTAAGACCGGCAATAGAACTTCGCCGCCTCATTTCCAGATTGGTGGCTGCGTGAAGACCACCAGTTGCCGGGAAACAGCCGAGGAATAGCCCACCAGGCTCCGCAGAGGCTCCTGGTTGGCTATTTCTCGATTATTTCGCGGCTATTTCGCGGATAACGTGGTCGCGGCCGAGCATTGGCCGCAAAATAGCCGAGAAATACCCGAGATATAGCCGCGAAATAGCCGAGAAATAGCCCACCAGGAGCCGCTGCGGTGGCTGGGGGGCTATTCCGCGGCTATATCTCGGCCAAAACTCTCAGAGTCAGCAGCTGACTACTAGTACGGCACACCTCGGTGGAGATGCGGAATAACCGCTTCAGGCGAAAGCCAGCCGATTAGGTCAAGTAAGTCAAGTCTGAAATTCCAACTGAAATTCTGGAAAACTGCAAATTCAGTGTCTCAGCAAAATGTAGATTTTCTCACACGCGGATAACGGTACGAATGCCAGTTTGAGCAGTTTCCTCAACGAGCCTTGACATATTTACACCCCACAGGAGTTTTCAGTGTTCCCTCAAATAAATCAATTTCAAGAAAGGTGTGAGGATATTCTCGTGACAGCCTAGTGTGAAAAAATGTCAAACAGCTGTGCAGTTTGACCACTCATCTATGTTGCATGCTCCAGAATTCTATCGTTTTGCGATGTCCGCTTCTGTATGTTGCCTCTCTATCCTACCCTCCTACCCAGAATGCATGATGTACCAAAAAATGATAATGAAATCGGCTGTGATCACAATGCAAGCTACCAGTGGAAGCATAGGAATGGCCAGGAATGTCTGTTCCTATCAGATGCAGTCAATAGTTACTTCATAACTGTGCATGTGTGACGCGACTTTCAGATATGTGCAATAAACTGCTAGATTCGTGTACCGTTGCTCCACATGATGCCGAATTGTACTGCAAACAGTGCCATGGACGGAAGTATGGACCGAAGGGCGTTGGTTTTGGACTTGGCGCCGGCTGTTTAACAACGGATTCTGGAGAGAAGTTCGGCGGCGTCAGAGAAACGTCAGGGAACTGATTTCTTGTGAGCCCACCCCACAGACAGACTGCTAACCAAAACTAGCTGTAGATGTAACGGCGCGTTTTGTTGCGAGAAACTCGTAGCTTCAACTAACCTTCCTATCCCTACTTAGAGACTAAAACCTAAAGTTTCGGAAATGCATATAACCTCCCTTTGGCCCTCACTAATGAGAGAGTCTCATTTTTCTGTCAAATTTTGTTTGATTTCTAGGAATCGACCAATGACTGCCGAGGCGTTCACTGCTCCGATCAATCCGTCGCACAGCTAGGGATAGCCAGACGAGTAGAGAACTCATTCTCCACCTGCCCGCCATCATCACTCTGTAATAAGTCACGTCGATAATTAAATATAGCCTTTCCTGTGAATGAATGCTCGCATGATAAAGATTTCAAAATTTATGCTATTCCTTCTTCACTGATCTTGATTTTTAGCTTATTAACCGCGGCGTTTTCACAATCTCACACGAAGACAACATAGAACGGGGTACATAGAAATCGCGAAATCGTTTTAGTCTGATGAATTGACGGGGCTGCGACGGTAGATCACCCCGCGCGAATCGAAACCCCATTCTCCGGTGAGGCCGCCAACCCCGCACGGCCAGCCGCCTGGTCCATGCGTCAGACTAAAACGAAAACGGGCACCATATTTTGGTTGTGAGTTTCGGAAGCGGGAGCATTGTCAACGCTGGTCTGTGTGAAACATCAGGGCCAGTAGCAAACCCCTCGGAAGGTGGCAGCTACCGGCTGTCACTGCGTTGTGACAGTGTCAATCACTGATTAGCTATCGATGTGAAAACGCCGGCATAGAAATGCACGCGCGGCGCTCAAGTTAATGACCGTTGTAGTCGGCCACCTGGCAGCAGTGAGCGTTCTTTTGCAAAGTGGCTGACTGCCAGAAACGGGTGGTGACTTCGCACTTCGCCGCAGAGGAAAGAGAAACAGCGCGCGATGCGAAGAGAAGTTTGGTCGATACCGCGGACGTGGGGTCGTGCACGTTCAAGGGTGGCGACTTCCTGAGGAAAGTGCGCCGCGAGAGAGGGCAGTGGAGCGCTTGCGAACCGACCAGTTCGCTGTCCACTTATCACCCCATCACAGCATTGCGGTCATTCTCGCTGTCTATAAAGTCAAAGAAGGATTGCACCCGCAGGCTGGCAGCCATTCTGCTCCGCTGCCAGCTGATAGAAATGGCAGGCGAAACGTTCGAAGGCTCAATTGATGATTCAATGATTACTGGCAAAGATTAGCGGAAGATTTACTCCGAATTGAACGTAGCTGTCATGAAGACGCTTTTTTAGATTTCACATGCTTTACTCCTGTTCTGAGCTCAACTTGAATTTCCTAGTAGTTGCGGCAATATTCAACCTATTTCGGTTTTTTTTTAATAATCGCTCACTGCAAGTAAAATCAGGTTAGCTAAGATAGCCATCTGAGAAAGATGGCTGCGAAATGATTCCGTTCTCGAAAAAAGGCAAAAACTTACGTGATCCGCGTGTACTAGTTACAAAATTCTGTATACTTGTTCATCTAAGTGCGGTTTTTGTCTGAACTTCGTTTTCCTCTTCTAGGAACAATTTCACTACTTTCTTGTGGACTGGGAAGCAAGAAACAAGACTAAGGAAAAAAGTCCAAACTTGAGAAAATTCTTTGCTCTCTTTGGTTTAAATTGTCAAGGAAAAACGCAAAGTTGCCTCCTCAACAATCGTATAACAAAGCATTATCTATCGTGGTATCGGTGATAAGTGGCCATCTAACCAGAAAATTTCAAGGTCGCTTTTTTCTAACTTGCTGACGCCTTTTCGCGGAAAATTCTAAAATCTCATCATCCAATGCTAAAAAATTCTATATCTGAAAGATAGACACATCTTTACGTTCCCAAAACCCATATTTGCGACCGCTGGTTCGATCAGAGTTGCAATGGATACGAAGAACTGTGGAGGGAGTGTATGTAGGAAAACATGAAACGGCCCTCATATGTGTATATGTGGCCTAGTGGTCTAAGGCGCTATGCTTGGCCTAGACTCGTGCTGTATTCATTCAAACACTTTGACCACTGACTAGGGAAGGTCTTGAGAGACCCGCGACGTTTCGGGGAACGGCACTACTGGAAGTTGTGAAGGATGAATAGAGTAACAAACACGTATGCTGCGTTTTCCCAACGGAGCGTCCGGTAGGTCAAAAATACGGAAAACGACAAAAATAGGGTGCAGGTTTTCTTCAAGTGGTCACCATCGCTGCATTTCTTAGGCTCCGTCCATACGTGGCGAGAGAGTGCGATTACGCAAATGACCGTGCGGTCATCGTGGGCACACGATTCACTAGCCGCTCACAGGCGCTCCTTCTCGCGCGCCCTCGCCCGCTCGCTCGCGCGCTTGCGCCAGCCCCACGAGGCAAGCATCAAGTTTCAAGCTTACTGCTCCATCACTAAAGCAGGTGACATTAAACCTGTATCAAAACTACTGCCCTTGTTTTTCACAATCCCTCCACGGAAGTCGAGAACCGTTGGAATTCATCAGCCTTTGCGCCGACTTGAGCGATTGATCACCCGATCAAACGTTTTGAATCGAATCAACACGAGGTAAGGGGGAACCTTACTTACATCGCGCATCAAAAATCGCGCGCGATATGATTTGCTCTGCGATGTAGATCGCGCCAACACATCGCATCGCGCTAAAGAGAAACCATACTTCGACGCCATTTTGCGTCCTCACCCAAACATGCACAAAACTGGAAGAGCAGGGCTCTAGATGTTCTCGAGCTTATTTTCGCTGTTGTTTCGTTCTCGCAGATGTTAATTTTTTAAGAGTTGTCCGTTTATGTAATTCACTGCATTTTGGTGCATTTAGATTGGGTGAAACGTTTAAACTGAGGAAAAACGATGTTTCGAGATCTAGGGAGGTGTAGTCATGGTCGTGGCACATTTCCAAATGAACAGGACGTGACTCGGAATACGGTTTCCTGCTAAGAGAGCTTAGAAATGGCAGTGAAAGGGTAGAGAACTCATAATGTGCTTGAGAAAATGTTTTCGCAATGATTTTTTCCCATTGAGCCTCGGCTATTTACGCGAAAATTTGAGGATTGTGCTATAGTGGAGCTGCCAACGGACCGCGACTTCCGTAGAGAATACATTTAACGTCTGAAAGCTTGGAAATTCGTCGTAGTGGCAGAGAATAAGATTTTTGAATAGAGTGCGGTCCGAAGTGGTAGTGGTAGTGGTAGCGTGCGGTGGTGAATGGGTTCACAAAGCATAATGAGAAACATAATAAAGATTAAAATAAACGGAGGAAAACCACGAAACATAAAATAAGCTCCCGCGATGTGATCACATTGCAGTGCAGGGCGCTGCGATGTGATGAAATCGCCAACCACGCTGAACAGCAGGCAATCGCTCAAAAAACTATGGTTTAGACGCGACGTGAGCGCGATGTCGTTGCGCGTAGCAGCTGCCACGCAAACGCCGCGTGTGACGGCTGACCTCACCGCGACTCCTCGATTCCTTTGTCGCGCGCGCCGACCAGTGCTAGGTCATCGCTCCAAGTAAGTTTCCCCCCTTCCCCCTAAGGGGTGTTTGCCTGTGTCGATTTGCGGGCACTGGCTGCTCCAGCGTTGAGAGGCGCACAGCAGCGGGAACGCCCGCTCTCGCGACTTATGGACGCTGCCTTATTTCCTACGAGCGAAAATTGGCTGTTATGTGCAGCTAACAGCCCTTCTTCAAAAAACAACCATACCGGAAAAAATCTGGAAAAAATTTTCTCGGGTTTTTTCTTCACCATGTACACACCCCATGGAATATGATGCCCAGAGAATCAAAAAAAAATTTTTTTATTGAAGTATGCTTAGTGGTTTTTTTAATGAAGGGTAGGCAGTCATGTAAGTCAACCGAGTATCGCCTCCTGAAAATGAAATATGCGGCTGTAACGGCCACTCAAAGAGAAGGGGATCCCTTACCTTGACTTTAGTTGGCGTTTTCTTTCACTTTGTTTGTATGCATACGAGTGCTCCAATCCTCGGCAATTCTTTATAGAGCAAAATTAATTTATAATGAGATAATAGTATTTATATAATACTTCATTATCAATCGAAAAGGCTAGCGACTGTGACTGTGTACTATGAAGCAAGCGAAGCAAAGGCGACAGAAGCGACAAGCGCCTCTGCTTCGGTTACTTCATAGAACGCAGTGACGGCTGCTAGTCTTTTCAGTTGATGATAAAGTTCATATCCTTATACTTAAAGCAGTTATGTCCCGATGTGTGTGTGTGTGTGTGTGTGTGTGTGTGTGTGTGTGTGTGTGTGTGTGTGTGTGTGTGTGTGTGTGTGTGTGTGTGTGTGTGTGTGTGTGTGTGTGTGTATGTATGTGTGTGCATGTGTCCCGGATATCTTAGGAATGGCCGATCAAAACTTGTATGAAATGGTACCAACATTTAGGTGGGTGCGACATTTATCGATTACCAAAAAATCAGCCCGATTCACCTCTCACGTGCCTCGGGGCAACCGAGTTTGTCCGCGGAGCGCACTTTTGGCCGTGGGTCATGATAACTTCTGCGAGTCGTCTAGCGATGCAAAAAATGCAGGGCGTCATAAAAGATGTGCAGGACCCCAGTGAGGGTGTGCAAAACGTCATAGTAAGTGTGCAGGACCCTAATCGGAGTGTGCAGGACGTCATAGAAAGTGCGCAGGCCCTAAGTAGGAATGTGCAGGACCCCAGCGGAAGTGTGCAGGACGTCATAGAAAGTGTGGAGGACCCCAGTGGGAGTGTGCAGGGCGTCATGGAAAGTGTGCAGGACCCCAGCGGAAGTGTGCAGGACGTCGTAGAAAGTGTGCAGGACCCCAGTGGGAGTATGCACGACGTCATAGAAAGTGTGCAGGACCCCGGTGGAAGTGTGCAGGACATCATAGAAAATGTGCAGGTCTCCAGCGGGAGTGTGCAGGACGTCATTGAAAGTGTACAGGACCCCAAAAGGAAGTGTGCAGGACGTCATAGAAATTGTGCAGGACCCCAGCGGGAGTGTGCAGGACATCGTAGAAAATGTGCAGGACCCCAGAGGAAGTGTGCAGGACGTCATAGAAAGTGTGCAGGACCCCGGTGGAAGTGCGCAGGACATCATAGAAAATGTGCAGGTCCCCAGCGGGAGTGTGCAGGACGTCATAGAAATTGTGCAGGACCCCAGCTGGAGTGTGCAGGACATAACAGAAAATGTGCAGGTCCTGAGTAGGAGTGCGCAGGACGTCATTGAATGTGTGCAGGACCCCAACGCGAGTGTGCAGCACGTCACAGATAGTGTGCAGGACCCAAATGGTAGGGTGCAGGACGTCATAGAGGGTGCGCAGGTCGCCAGTGGGAGTGTGCAGGGCGTCATAGAAAATGCACAGGTCACGAGTGGGAGTGTGCAGGTCATCAAAAGTTAGCAGGACCGCAGTGGGAGTGTGCAGGACGTCACCAAGAGTGAAGAATTTGAAAAAAGGTTTTTTTAAATTTTTAGTGCTAAATCTTAACCTTTTGTGGAGAAGAAAACAGATTAGAAAACATGAATTTTGAGAAGCGTGCGACGCGTTTCGAGATTGACGCAGAACTCCTGAGACATTTTCTTGCCAGTTTTAGGAAACAAGCAGCAGGTCCACTTCCGCACCTTCTCTGTTCGCCACTCATTGCAACCGCTCAGTCATTTCGATTCCCTAACTTCCAAAAACCAGTTTTTTATATGTTGCAAGTCTGAGCTTATCAAAATCTGCACCACAAAAACATAAACAACCACCTACTAATTTCATTCATTGAGAACAAGGGCATGACGTTGGTGAACTAGGGAAACATCATATAAAATGAGAATGCGTTTGTCCTTATCATGATAGAGACGGTAAGGCGAGATTAATAGCTTGTAAACTCTACAAATTGGAAGAAAGGGCAGTGGGTAGCGACGTACTCTGCCAATTCGAGACTTGATGCTTCGGCGAAAGCGGCCTTTATCACGCTTTGTTATCATAAGGCATCAAATTCACCTTTAGCGCCGTCATGAAAGCTTATCCGCGCAAAGGGTGAATTTGCTGAGCGGTTGGATATCAGTCAGCGCAAAGCGTGAAAATACCGCCTGCGCTAACTTGTTAATGCATATCAGTTGTTGAGCGGCTGGATACCACTCAGCGCAAAGGGTGAAATGACCGCCGTTGCTGGCATCTCAGAAATTTCTAAACAAATGAAAACATCCCAGCGAAAACATGATAAAACGAATAATCACGTCTCAATGTGATCACGTCTCAATGTGTTTACTATGAGCACCGCCGGTATAAGAACAGCCTCATCCCACCAGAGTCCTCATTCGGCATTCTGCTGCCGGCCCTGAAAGGGTGACTTCGGGTCACTCTCCGGAGGCCAGCATAATTTTGGTTGCTGGGAGGATACAGTGGGTATCCTCACGACGGGGGACGAGTTACGCCGGGGTCCGCAGAGGGTGGCTCCTCACCGCAGACCTCGGTGAAGATTACGCTCATGTTGCGGACAAGGGGGGGGCTTCCTTGCTGTGGACCTTCAAATTCGTGAAATTTTCGGGGTAAATTCACCCATTTTTCGAGGTTAATTCACCTCATTTTCGGGGTAAATTGGACCCTCTCTCGCTGCCAGTTCGCACCATTTTCACGGGAAATTCACCTCATTCTCACCTCTCCTAGCGGCAAATTCACCCATACAGTGAATTTAGCGCGGCAAATTAAGACTTCATGCCGACTTGTACATGAGCATCAAGTCTCTTTTGCTGCGGCATCAAGTCTCGAATTGGCAGAGTAAGGGAAGGAAGTGCAGAAGGGGTTGTGAATTTTATGCCGGTAGCAACCGACGATTTACTGCTGGCTTCTTATGTTTTGCTTTTTGATCCCACATTGTGATACCCCCACGGCCTGCTGTAAATGTACGGCACCCTGCTCTGCTCAGGAGAGTCCATACCTACGTACAGCAACTTTCGGTTAGACGGAAGTCAGTCACCACCGTTCTAACTAACTAATCCGTCTCAGGTAGTTGGCTCACGCAAAAGTTTCTGTGAGCGAAAACTTCGCTAGGTCTCGCTAGTTATATAGTAATTACTATAGTTCTCGTTCTAAATTCAGACGAAATACGAAATACAAACGAAATAAATTCAGAACGAGTTATTTCTCGTTCTGATCTGATGCAAGGGCAAGGAAAGAAGAGGCAAGGATGGGGCCAGGGCTGGGCACGCGTCCCGGTTAACCTTACAAGGGAAGTATAAAAAGCGTAGGTCGGATCTGCCAAAACGACTAGTATGGTTAGTATCTCTTGTGGCTCAATAGTAAAAATGCGCAGTATCCCGCCGCGAGCAGCAGGTTCAAAAAAGTTATGAGCATTTTTTAAGCCTGGAGAAAAGGCAAGGGTACAATACCCACCCTAATTCTTGTAAAAAGACGCGGAAGACGCGGAAGCGCGTCTTTCGTCTTTTCGTCATAACTTCTTTACTAGCGGACTAAAGTGTATAGAAAGTTATATCAATCGAATCAAGACATCGAGACGAACACAATGATCTATTTTTCCAATAATCGAGGATGAATTTGTCATCCTTCATTTGCTGAAGTACCTAAGGGAGCCATAAACGGGCGAGTCTCCGCTAATTGCACTGAGCCATCAACGAGCAGTGTACTGTATGGCTCTGTTTACGCACCAAAGCCAAGCCTGATATATATCGGAACCTTACAAGAATTCAAATGGAACCATTTCTAACTCGAAACTCAAAATGATTCTGTGGAAACTCCATTCACAGTACTTCAAAGCAATGGAATACTCGCCCTAATTTTCTCAGAGAAGTCACGGAAGTCGCAACTTTTGCGACTTCTAATTGATTTCAGTTTTTGGAAGATCTGAATCCGTTTCAAATTGTGGAAAATCTGAATTTAATTCAAGTTTTATTCTGATATCGAAATTCCGAGCTTATTTTCAAATTTCGAAAATTTCTGATTTACTTCAATTTTTGAAAACTTTCAATTTATTAAAAAACCTAACTTATTGTGATTTTCTCTAAATTATTAAATAACGGGAAATTCTAAATCATTTGAATTTTTGAAAAAGACTTCTCTGAGAAAATTAGGGCGAGTATTCCATTGCTTTGAAGTACTGTGAATGGAGTTTCCACAGAATCATTTTGAGTTTCGAGTTAGAAATGGTTCCATTTGAATTCTTGTAAGGTTCCGATATATATCAGGCTTGGCTTTGGTGCGTAAACAGAGCCATACAGTACACTGCTCGTTGATGGCTCAGTGCAATTAGCGGAGACTCGCCCGTTTATGGCTCCCCTTAGGTACTTCAGCAAATGAAGGATGACAAATTCATCCCTCGATCATTGAAAAATAGATCATTGTGTTCGTCTCGATGTCTTGATTCGATTGATATAACTTTCTATACACTTTAGTCCGCTAGCAAAGAAGTTATGACGAAAAGACGAAAAAGACGCGCTTCCGCGTCTTCCGCGTCTTTTTTACAAGAATTAGGGTGGGTATTGTACTACCCATCAGGCACTTTTTTTGGAGTTTCAAAAAATTCTTCGGATTTAGCTCAAAAGTTGTATGTAGGGGTAGGCTAGGGTGGTGAACACGAATCTGAAGTCCATTTGTCGAAATTTTGAGGTTTACTGTAGGTTACGGTAGGTAACATGTCATTTAGGGGTCAAAACCCACCTTAGTATTTTGAAAATCGACAAACGGACGTTAAATTCGTATTCTCCACCCCGAATAACCCCCGTATACAAATTTTGAGTAAAATCTGAGATTTTGACCAAACTACCGTATACCCACTGTAATCTACCGTAATCTGCAAAAAATCGATAAACGGACTCCAGATTCGTGTTAAGCACTCTAAATAACCCTCAGCAAATGATTTTGAGACATATCTATCGTAGAGAACCGGAAATCTCGAAAGTGGCGTTTTTCCCTCGAAATTTTCCCCGGTTGGGAAGCTTCAAACGAAATGAGCCGAAAACTTTTGAAAATCGACTACTAAGTCACAGAATCGTGATCAGCGCCCCAAAAAACCCCCCGGGGAGAATTTTAAGTCAAATCTGGAACATTTTTCTAAAACGCTTCCAGAACCCTCAATTAGTAGAAATAAGCGCCCAACCGGAAATCCGTACAAGTCCAAAACGCTGTCAGTCTGGACAAAGTACGGAAAATGTTCGTTCACCCAAAATTTGCTCAGGGTGGTAGTTCTGGGTGCTGAACACATTTATGAGGTCCGTTTCCAAATTTTCCGAAGAATAACGCGCTTTTTGGAAGGTACAAAAAGCACAAAAAATTAGCTTTTTAAGCTTGTAACTTCTTGGAACCTCGGCTCGCGGCGGGATACTGCGCAGTTTTACTATTGAACCACAAGAGATACTAACGACACTAGTCGTTTTGGCAGATCAGACCTACGCTTTGTATACTTCCCTTGTTAGGGGGGTGCCTATTGGGCGTTGCAGAGAGGGCAAAGGGGGATGCCTAAACCGGACACCAAAAAAAAACGAAGTGCATGTTCTGTCGAATTTCAGGAGCAAAATAATACACGATTCTCTTCTGGTTTGTCATATCTTCTTCTCCGCTTTTTAAGACAAACACAGATTTCAAATTATTGATAGATATGCAGTTTGTGTTCGCAATAATTCATAGTTGCTGTCGAAGCTTCTCACCAACAACTCTATGAGTTAAAGATCATATATAATGTGTTTGATTGTTTTGATAGAGGAATAAACACTACTCTGTTATCTAGTAGCAAGTAAGGATTGATGTGGTGTAATGTTTCTTTGGTGTAACTTTCAGTGATTACGCTTGTGGTTATGATTAGAAGCGAAGATACAAAGACAGCGCTCAGACGAGCTATCGTTCACGTTCAGAAAAGGATTAGCGAACTGCTGTATTATGGCAGACTAAAAATACAGATGTCACGGTCAATATAAGAACTAGCCAACGGAATTTTGTCTTTGAGAATGACTTATGAAGAGAGCCGACTGTAAAAATTGAAGAATGCAAGTTCCAGTGAAAGAAGCAAATAATCGTATCTTTCTACTTGAGAAGTACCCTGTACATAAAAACCCGAATTTCATCCAGCTGGAATGCCGCGATCCCTTAGAGACTGGGCTCGCCGTGCGATATGGTGTTTGTCCGCAGCTACACAGCGCCCACTGGAGTGGACGCGCGCACGATATTAATTAAAAATGTGTTTTATTACAGAACGCGGGGGAGAAAAGAATCGAAAGTGGAGTAAATGGAAAAAGGCAGAAATGTGATGCTTTCAATGTAACCATTTCAGAAATTTAATGCAAATAAACTAAATTGGAGAAGGGTGAATTTTTCTGACTTGACAAGGTTCATTCAAATGAACTTTGTTGATTAAAAACAGAATTAACCATGAGAACTAAGAGCATAGGGAGAAAGATGAGAATGTGGCAAACATTTGAGTAACAAAATCTTTGATACTCAATGTGATTTAAGGACCTTAAAACTCGTCCCGGTTTTGTCCCGGTGTTCGGTGTAAAACCGGGACGAGATTTAATGTCCTTAAATCTTATTAAAAAACGATCTTGTTGAAGCTAAACTGTTTGCCAGATTCTCCTCTTTCCCACATTATCCTTTGCTCGCATGTTCAATGCTACTTTTGATGTACTAGGTTCGTTTGAATTAAACTTGTCACGGCTAAATACTTACCCCTGCTCCAATTTTGTTTGTTTACATTACATTTCTAAAATGGGTACTACCAGAATAGACAATTCTCATCATCTTCCATTTCCTTCGATTTCAATCGTTTTCTCTTCCCCGTTCTGTAATAAAATACATTTTTTATTAATATTGTGCGCGCGTCCACTCTCATGTGCGCTGTGTAGCTGCGTACACACACCGTATCGCACGGCGAGCCGAGTCTCTAAGGGATTGCGGCATTCTAAGTGAGTAAAAATCGAGTTTTCCACTCCCTACGCATCTCATCTATCCCTACATGGTTCCACAACACAAAATAATTCTGATTTCTTCATCAGATTGATCAGACACGGATAAATCCTTCATAAATAGGTTCATGGAAACATTCGACAGAAAACATTAGTTACTGCAATAAAAGTAGCTCTGTTGTTATTTTTAATTGCTGAATTGTAATAAATAAAAAATTGTTTTATCTTTTGTCACAACCTACCTTCTTATTAAAAATTTTCTTCATAAGATTGTTTGGAAGTTTAAAAATTACACTACCTTTTTTTGTTGACATTTTCGGAATTTTCTTTATTCAGTGCTTTTTTTATACTCTGGTTTATCAAAATAAGGAAGTCAAGATCATGGCTGTTGTGCTCGACTTCTCGGAAAACTGCCGATTTCGATTTCCCATAGGGGGGTCCCTGAAAATTACCGAGCTAAGGGAGGTGCATATTCAAAATCGCCATCATCCGAATTTCCTATCAGTTTGGGGTGCTATCTGAGCGTGGGGGGGCACTATTGTATCGCACCTGGCCACGCCCATTTTTCCGTGCCGCAATAACTCCTGATTTGTGCAGGGGAGGGAAACCCCGGGTAGGTGCTCAAATTTAGTGCGGCACGGTAAAATGGGCGGGGCCAAGGGCATCCAGACATAGTGGCCCCCCACCACTATGATAGGACTTAATCCTCGCAGACGCTCCGGTCATCGGACTCACACGTCAAATAAAACGTAGGTTGCGGTAGGTACCATGCAGGGATGCGCGTAATGGAAATTTTGTAATTCGTTAGTCGTTAGTCGTTCAACCGGCCAAAACCCTCGTTAGTCGTTAGTCGTTAATCGTTAGCCGTTAGAAGTCTAGGCTCTGAAAATAAGCACAGTTGAATCAGAAAAAAGCCCTTATAAATAGTGAAAGAAGGGAAGGCATGCAGAAATGAATGTTCTCCAAAAAATTCATGGCCACTAAACACACAAAACATTCATCGTTAGATAACCTAGTTTAATCTGCTTACACACATATACATAATTAAAAATATGACAGAAAGTACTAGAGAGAGAGAGAGTGTTTGACGATTTTGCTTTTCTTCTTCGGCGAGAAAAGAAGCAAAATGGAGAGCCAAAACCACCTTGAGCTCTTCGCTGTTTTTCAGTGCAAAATTTGCCATTCTGAGCTCTATGATGTGATATGACATCTACCCCTAGGTGACAACACGGAAAACTGTACCAACTTTGCACTACTTGTTCTTTGATCAGCGTCGCGAGCCCAGCGCGCGCGTTGTTTCGAGCTTGTTCTCATAATTGGGGAAAGGTCGCGAGAAATTAGCACCCAAGTGGGAACTTCACCCACTGAGAGGTCCCAGCACCACTTTATAGAACTATCTTTTTATAGGACTATCTCGAAATTATGACTGAAAATCGGAGAACGAATCATTTGCAATCCAATCATCGAATGTGGTTCCCGTCGGTGCGCAGTTGTGGCCTGCAGGCACCGCTCCATATTATCACCTCTGACAGAGCCCTCTGTAAAAATTTCCGCTAGAGCCGGTCGGTGTCGGAGCTGGTTGTGTGAGCCTTTCATGAAGTCGCGCGACCGACATGAAGTGCTGCCCCTAAACTTTCGCAACGTTCGGTTGGGGTCATGATGTGGGGGTTCCAGAGCTGCGAAATAGTGTCAGCAGAAGTACTGAATACTGAAGACTATGATCATTTAGTACCACCCACCGCGAACATCCAACAGGGACCTATGTATCATTCCTGATGTAATTCTAGGGTTGGGGCGTGATGGGAATGACTATTGATTTTCTAACGATTTTTGGGATTGCTTACGAAAATATTTTTCATTTCGTTAGTCGTTAGCCGTTAGACGTAACACCCAAAAAGCCCGTTAGTCGTTAAATTCTTTAGTCGTTAGTCGTAATTACGCACATCCCTGGTACCATGCCATTTAGGGGGCGGAACCTGTCTTAGTATTTCGAAAATCGACAAATGAACGGTGAATTCATATTCACCACCCCGAGTAACCCCCGTATACAAGTTTTGAGTCAAATTCGAGACTTTGACCAAACTACCGTAAACCAACCGTAATCTGTCAAAAGTCGATAAACGGACTCCAGATTCGTGCTCAACGCTCTAATCTGCTTCCCCAAAACAATAGATTGAGCCATATCTGTCGTAGCACTGCGGATATCGTCAGAAGTCGCGATTTGCCATCAGACTTTCCAACGATGGGAAGCTTTGAACGAATCAAGTCAAAAACTTCGGAAATCGACAAAGAAACCCCAGATTTTTGATCAGCGTCCCAAATAATCCACCTGTGAGGATTTTAGGTCAATTCTGGAACATTTCTTTGAAACGCTCTCAGAGCCCTCTAATTGTAGTAAATAAACGCCAAACCGAAAATCCCTACGCTATCAGTCTGCGGACAGTTTGTAAAATGGGTCTTCACCCAAATTTTGCTCAGTTGGGTAGTCTCGGGTGCTGAACACCATTACCGGGTTTTCCGAAAATTAGTGCGCGTTTTGGAATGTACAATAGGCATGAAAATCTGACGAAAAACGCCTATAATTTTTTCAGAGTGTTTTTGGGCAGCTGCGAACACCATAGTCGGATTTAACGCCAAAAAAGATTCCACAAGAGTACATTTCATCCGGATGGCCAGGCTGACTAAAACAGTATCTATTACGTCTGCCCACAAATTCAGTGCTGAGCGAGATAATCCACCTTTAGGTGTCTGACTATCTCATGTTGAATATTGGAGTATTCTGATTATATTCGAACTTTCTACCAGTTTGATTGGAGACATTTCATCTCTGGACCGCAAAATGGACATTTACCGGAGACTTTGCTACTTATTTTTCTGAAATTATTCGTTTATTCGGCCGAATATTCGAACAGTGGGCCGTTCGAATATTCGAATAAACGAATTATTCGAAAGTTTGACTTTTCCGAATATTCGAATAAACGAATTATTCGAAAAATTGACTATTCCGAATATTCGAATAAACGAATAATTCAAAAAATTGACTTTTCCGAATATTCGAATAAACGAATTATTCGAAAAATTGACTCTTCCGAATAATCGAATTATTCGAATATTCGATTATTCGTTTATTCGGCCGAATATTCGTTTTCCGAATAATCGTTGACATACTCTAGTGCCCAGCCCTGGATGGGGCGTGCAGCCAGCCGTCCGTGGAAGTGGCATTGATTTTCCTGATTTTGAGCAAAAGGGGTGGAGCAGCTGCCTCTGGCAATTTGCCATTGAACACGTCCATATCCCCGGGAACTCGTCGCAAGAAAGGCGGGCTGGGTGCTTTTGGGCGGACTGACTTTCCAAACTGGCCACTTTGCACCCCTTTTTGGCGATTCCTGGCCTGTTTCCGCTGCTTTCTTCGACCAGATACCCTCCAGCATCTGCCAGCGTAGTGTTTCACACTGAAAAGTCAGGAACGAGATTTATCGTGAACACTGCCTTTAATAATCAATTCTTCCTCACCGGAGCTATGAACAGCTTCCTTCAATATGTCACAATCGAGTTGTCGCGTGGCTCTTTCGTCAGCTTTCTCACAAAATCCAACCCATGTGATCTTTCGCGACTTCTCGCTGATCTTCTCATTGTCGGTTAGAACCTCTACCAGCGTTGAGTAAAGCAAATTCTTCTGGTGGTCGGCACGTGGTGAGACAGTTGGAGAAAGTTTGGCTTCTAAATCAGAGAGACGTGATCCTTGACAGCAATCCGATCAGAGCTCGAGAAGCACAACCGCACACCAGGGATGACTCTTAATGTAGTGACATTGTTGAATTGATTTGGATTTTGTTGGTATAAGCAGACAACATAACCATTAAATGTAGTGAAATTTTTGCAAATGGATTTGGCAGGCGCTCTGTAAATTATCCGAGTCAAATCACGCGTCAGAAGGTCCTCTGCCGAGCAAATAAACACAAAAAAACTAGAAATAAGGTTTCGAATGTTATTCTGCCTTTTCAGTGTAGCTCTCACTAAGGTACTAGGCCTTCCCCCACCGATTAGATAAAAATCACGAAAACGAAGTTTTACACAATTTATCGGCTATTCACGCTAGTCTTACAGTCTTTGTGTTTTTAACGCTTCCACGGTGCATATTGTTTCAGAACGTTTTTGTTCTGATATTATTGTTCTGATTCGATCCCAATTACGCTCAACGCAAAACTCCTCACAACGCGTGATTTGACTCTGATAATTGATAGAGCGCCTGCCAAATCCATTTGCAAAAATTTCACTACATTTAATGGTTATGTTGTCTGCTTATACCAACAAAGGCCAAATCAATTCAACAATTTCACTACATTAAGAGAATCAGTTTGATAGCCAAATCTATTGAAAAAATGTTACGACATTTTAGAGCAATGCCAAATCCTTGACCTTTTCTGCGGAGCCCCACTTTCAGAAATTTCACAACTTTTTCCAAGGGTATCCCTTCTACAATATCGTCAATCTCTGGATGAAAGAAAGCCGCGAAGTTGCTATGATAGCATTATCATGAAAGTCAAGTGGTTGTTTCTGAGAAAACACCATGGTGGGAGTGTAGAAACAACCTTACTAGAGATACGACACAAACCATATACTGTTTGAAATTGAAGGTTGAGAAAATAAGATAGTTTTAAACTGACACAATGGTACAGAATCAGTCGCTCTAACCAAAATTCACCGGCTCTTGCTGATGTGGCTTGTCTGCGCCAGACCCATAAGCCTGATTCGGTGGCAGAAGTCGAATACCGTGTCCTGGACACGTATACTGAGGTCCTGCATATGTTCCATTATGTCCTGCGCACTCCTACAAAGGTCCTGCACAATGATACTGAGGTCCTGCACACAATCCACGACGTCCTGCACACATTCCAAGACGTTCTGCACACCCTTGTTGAGGTCCTGCACTCATTCCATGACGTTCTGCACACTCCTGCTAAGGTCCTGCACACATTCCATAACGTCCTGCACACTTATACTGAGGTTCACCAAACGTTCCATGACGTCCTGCGCACTCCTACCGAAGTCCTGCACACATTCCTTGATGTCCTGCGCACATTCATTACGTTCTTCACACTCCTGTTGAGGTCCTGCACACATTGCATTCCGTCCTGTACATTCCTACTGGGATCCTGCACAGACTTCATAACGTCCTGCACACTAATACTGAGGTTCACCACACGTTCCATGACGTCCTGCGCACTCCTACCGGAGTCTTGCACACATTCCTTGATATCCTGCACATTCCTGTTGAGGTCCTGCGCACATTCCATTGCGTTCTTCACACTCCTGTTGAGGTGCTGCTCAATTCATTACGTCCTGCACATTCCTACTGGGGTCCTGCACATATTCCATTACGTCCTGCACATTCCTACCGGGGTCCTGCACGCATTCCGTTTCTTCCTGCACATTTCTACTGAGGTCCTGCACGCATTCCATTACGTCCTGCACATTCCTACTGGGGTCCTGCACACATTCCATTGAGTTCTAGACACTCCTGTTGAGGTCCTGCACCCATTCCATTACGCTCTGCGCATTCCTACCGGGGGTCCTGCACACATTCTTTTTCTTCCTGCACATTCCTACTGTGGTGTGCATAGAGTGCGCGCAATGATTTTAGTCTGATGAATGGACGGTGCTGCGACGGTAGATCACCCCGCGCGAATCGAAACCCCATTCTCCAGTGAGGCCGCCAACCTCGCACGCCAGCCGCCTGGTCCATGCGTCAGACTAAAATGAAAATGGAAACCATACATTCCATTACGTCCTGCACGTTATACTGGGGTCCTGCACATATTCCACTACGTTCTGCACACTCCTGTTGAGGTCCTGCACACATTCCATTTCGTCCTGCACATTCCTACCGGGGTCCTGCACGCATTCTGTTTCTTCCTGCACATTTCTACTGAGGTCTTGCACGCATTCCATTACGTCCTGCACATTCCTACTGGGGTCCTGCACACATTCCGTTTCTCCCTGCATATTCCTACTGAGGTCCTGCACGCATTCCATTACGTCCTACACATTCCTACTGGGGTCCTACACATATTCCATTACGTTCTGCACTTTCCTGTTGAGGTCCTGCACACATTCCATTACGTCCTGCACATTCCTAACGGGGTCCTGCACACATTCCGTTTCTTCCTGCATATTCCTACTGGGGCCTGCGCCCATTCCATTACGTCCTGCACATTTCTACTGGGGTCTTGCGCATATTCCATTACGTTCTGCATTTTCCTGTTGAGGTCCTTCACACATTCCATTACGTCCTGCACATTCCTAACGGGGTCCTGCACACATTCCGTTTCTTCCTGCACATTCCTACTGTGGTCTGCACACATTCCATCACGTCGTGCACATTCCTACTGGGGCCCTGCACACATTCCATCACATTGTGCACAATCCTACTGGGGTCCTGCGCATATTCCATTACGTTCTGCACACTCCTGTTGAGGTCCTGCACACATTCCATTACGTCCTGCACATTCCTACTGGGGTCCTGCACATATTCCATTACGTTCTGCACTTTCCTGTTGAAGTCCTGCACACATTCCTCTACGTCCTGCATATTCCTACTGGGGCCCGCACACATTCCATTAAGTTCTAGACACTCCTGTTAAGGTCCTGCACACATTCCATTACGTTCTGCACACTCCTGTTGAGGTCCTGCACACATTCCATTACGTCGCGCACATTCCTACTGGGGTCCTGCACACATTCCATTACGTTCTGCTCACTCCTGTTGAGGTCCTGCACACATTCCATTACGTCGTGCACATTCCTACTGGGGTCCTGCGCATATTCCATTACGTTCTGCACACTCCTGTTGAGGTCCTGCACACATTCCATTACGTCGTGCACATTCCTACTGGGGTCCTGCGCATATTCCATTACGTTCTGCACACTCCTGTTGAGGTCCTGCACACATTCCATTACGTCCTGCACATTCCTACTGTGGTCCTGCACATATTTCATTACGTTCTGCACTTTCCTGTCGAAGTCCTGCACACATTCCTCTACGTCCTGCATATTCCTAACGGGGTCCTGCACACATTCCGTTTCTTCCTGCACATTCCTACTGGGGCCCGCACACATTCCATTAAGTTCTAGACACTCCTGTTAAGGTCCTGCACACATTCCATTACGTTCTGCACACTCCTGTTGAGGTCCTGCACACATTCCATTACGTCGCGCACATTCCTACTGGGGTCCTGCGCATATTCCATTACGTTCTGCACACTCCTGTTGAGGTCCTGCACACATTCCATTACGTCCTGCACATTCCTACTGGGGTCCTGCACATATTCCATTACGTTCTGCACTTTCCTGTTGAAGTCCTGCACACATTCCTCTACGTCCTGCATATTCCTAACGGGGTCCTGCACACATTCCGTTTCTTCCTGCACATTCCTACTGGGGTCCTGCGCATATTCCATTACGTTCTGCATTTTCCTGTTGAGATCCTGCACACATTCCATTACGTCCTGCACATTCCTAACGGGGTCCTGCACACATTCCGTTTCTTCCTGCACATTCCTACTGTGGTCTGCACACATTCCATCACGTCGTGCACATTCCTACTGGGGTCCTGCACACATTCCATCACGTCGTGCACATTCCTACTGGGGTCCTGCGCATATTCCATTACGTTCTGCACACTCCTGTTGAGGTCCTGCACACATTCCGTTTCTTCCTGCATATTCCTACTGGGGCCTGCGCCCATTCCATTACGTCCTGCACATTTCTACTGGGGTCTTGCGCATATTCCATTACGTTCTGCATTTTCCTGTTGAGGTCCTTCACACATTCCATTACGTCCTGCACATTCCTAACGGGGTCCTGCACACATTCCGTTTCTTCCTGCACATTCCTACTGTGGTCTGCACACATTCCATCACGTCGTGCACATTCCTACTGGGGCCCTGCACACATTCCATCACATTGTGCACAATCCTACTGGGGTCCTGCGCATATTCCATTACGTTCTGCACACTCCTGTTGAGGTCCTGCACACATTCCATTACGTCCTGCACATTCCTACTGGGGTCCTGCACATATTCCATTACGTTCTGCACTTTCCTGTTGAAGTCCTGCACACATTCCTCTACGTCCTGCATATTCCTAACGGGGTCCTGCACACATTCCGTTTCTTCCTGCACATTTCTACTGGAGGTCTTGCACGCATTCCATTACGTCCTGCACATTCCTACTGGGGTCCTGCACACATTCCGTTTCTCTGCATATTCCTACTGAGGTCCTGCACACATTCCATTACGTCCTACACATTCCTACTGGGGTCCTACACATTCCATTACGTTCTGCACTTTCCTGTTGAGGTCCTGCACACATTCCATTACGTCCTGCACATTCCTAACGGGGTCCTGCACATATTCCGTTACTTCCTGCATATTCCTGTTGAGGTCCTGCGCACATTCCATTACGTCATGCACATTTCTACTGGGGTCTTGCATATTCCATTACGTTCTGCATTTTCCTGTTGAGGTCCTTCACACATTCCATTACGTCCTGCACATTCCCTAACTGTGGTCCTGCACACATTCCGTTTCTTCTGCACATTCCTACTGTGGTCTGCACACATTCCATCACGTCGTGCACATTCCTACTGGGGCCCTGCACACACATTCCATCACATTGTGCACAATCCTACCGGGGTCCTGTGCACATTCCATTACGTTCTGCACACTCCTGTTGAGGTCCTGCACACATTCAATTACGTCCTGCACATTCCTACTGGGGTCCTGCACATATTCCATTACGTTCTGCACTTTCCTGTTGAAGTCCTGCACACATTCCTCTACGTCCTGCATATTCCTACTGGGGCCCGCACACATTCCATTAAGTTCTAGACACTCCTGTTAAGGTCCTGCACACATTCCATTACGTTCTGCACACTCCTGTTGAGGTCCTGCACACATTCCATTACGTCGCGCACATTCCTCCTGGGGTCCTGCACACATTCCATTACGTTCTGCTCACTCCTGTTGAGGTCCTGCACACATTCCATTACGTCGTGCACATTCCTACTGGGGTCCTGCGCATATTCCATTACGTTCTGCACACTCCTGTTGAGGTCCTGCACACATTCCATTACGTCGTGCACATTCCTACTGGGGTCCTGCGCATATTCCATTACGTTCTGCACACTCCTGTTTAGGTCCTGCACACATTCCATTACGTCCTGCACATTCCTACTGTGGTCCTGCACATATTTCATTACGTTCTGCACTTTCCTGTCGAAGTCCTGCACACATTCCTCTACGTCCTGCATATTCCTAACGGGGTCCTGCACACATTCCGTTTCTTCCTGCACATTCCTACTGGGGCCCGCACACATTCCATTAAGTTCTAGACACTCCTGTTAAGGTCCTGCACACATTCCATTACGTTCTGCACACTCCTGTTGAGGTCCTGCACACATTCCATTACGTCGCGCACATTCCTACTGGGGTCCTGCGCATATTCCATTACGTTCTGCACACTCCTGTTGAGGTCCTGCACACATTCCATTACGTCCTGCACATTCCTACTGGGGTCCTGCACATATTCCATTACGTTCTGCACTTTCCTGTTGAAGTCCTGCACACATTCCTCTACGTCCTGCATATTCCTAACGGGGTCCTGCACACATTCCGTTTCTTCCTGCACATTCCTACTGGGGTCCTGCGCATATTCCATTACGTTCTGCATTTTCCTGTTGAGATCCTGCACACATTCCATTACGTCCTGCACATTCCTAACGGGGTCCTGCACACATTCCGTTTCTTCCTGCACATTCCTACTGTGGTCTGCACACATTCCGTTTCTTCCTGCATATTCCTACTGGGGCCTGCGCCCATTCCATTACGTCCTGCACATTCCTACTGGGGTCCTGCGCATATTCCATTACGTTCTGCACACTCCTGTTGAGGTCCTGCACACATTCCGTTTCTTCCTGCATATTCCTACTGGGGCCCGCGCCCATTCCATTACGTCCTGCACATTTCTACTGGGGTCTTGCGCATATTCCATTACGTTCTGCATTTTCCTGTTGAGGTCCTTCACACATTCCATTACGTCCTGCACATTCCTAACGGGGTCCTGCACACATTCCGTTTCTTCCTGCACATTCCTACTGTGGTCTGCACACATTCCATCACGTCGTGCACATTCCTACTGGGGCCCTGCACACATTCCATCACATTGTGCACAATCCTACTGGGGTCCTGCGCATATTCCATTACGTTCTGCACACTCCTGTTGAGGTCCTGCACACATTCCATTACGTCCTGCACATTCCTACTGGGGTCCTGCACATATTCCATTACGTTCTGCACTTTCCTGTTGAAGTCCTGCACACATTCCTCTACGTCCTGCATATTCCTAACGGGGTCCTGCACACATTCCGTTTCTTCCTGCACATTCCTACTGGGGCCCGCACACATTCCATTAAGTTCTAGACACTCCTGTTAAGGTCCTGCACACATTCCATTACGTTCTGCACACTCCTGTTGAGGTCCTGCACACATTCCATTACGTCGCGCACATTCCTACTGGGGTCCTGCACACATTCCATTACGTTCTGCTCACTCCTGTTGAGGTCCTGCACACATTCCATTACGTCGTGCACATTCCTACTGGGGTCCTGCACATATTCCATTACGTTCTGCACACTCCTGTTGAGGTCCTGCACACATTCCATTACGTCCTGCACATTTATACCGGGGTCCTGCACACATTCCTACTGGGGTCCTGCACATATTCCATTAAGTTCTGCACACTCCTGTTAAGGTCCTGCACACATTCCATTACGTCCTGCACATTCCTACTGTGGTCCTGCACATATTTCATTACGTTCTGCACTTTCCTGTCGAAGTCCTGCACACATTCCTCTACGTCCTGCATATTCCTAACGGGGTCCTGCACACATTCCGTTTCTTCCTGCACATTCCTACTGGGGCCCGCACACATTCCATTAAGTTCTAGACACTCCTGTTAAGGTCCTGCACACATTCCATTACGTTCTGCACACACTCCTGTTGAGGTCCTGCACACATTCCATTACGTCGCGCACATTCCTACTGGGGGTCCTGCGCATATTCCATTACGTTCTGCACACTCCTGTTGAGGTCCTGCACACATTCCATTACGTCCTGCACATTCCTACTGGGGTCCTGCACATATTCCATTACGTTCTGCACTTTCCTGTTGAAGTCCTGCACACATTCCTCTACGTCCTGCATATTCCTAACGGGGTCCTGCACACATTCCGTTTCTTCCTGCACATTCCTACTGGGGTCCTGCGCATATTCCATTACGTTCTGCATTTTCCTGTTGAGATCCTGCACACATTCCATTACGTCCTGCACATTCCTAACGGGGTCCTGCACACATTCCGTTTCTTCCTGCACATTCCTACTGTGGTCTGCACACATTCCATCACGTCGTGCACATTCCTACTGGGGTCCTGCACACATTCCATGACGTCGTGCACATTCCTACTGGGGTCCTGCGCATATTCCATTACGTTCTGCACACTCCTGTTGAGGTCCTGCACACATTCCATTACGTCCTGCACATTCCTACTGGGGTCCTGCACATATTCCATTACGTTCTGCACTTTCCTGTTGAAGTCCTGCACACATTCCTCTACGTGCACACACTGCATTCCTGCACATTCCGTTTCTTCCTGCACATTCCTACTGGGGCCCGCACACATTCCATTAAGTTCTAGACACTCCTGTTAAGGTCCTGCACACATTCCATTACGTTCTGCACACTCCTGTTGAGGTCCTGCACACATTCCATTACGTCCTGCACATTCCTACTGGGGTCCTGCACACATTCTGTTTTTTCCTGCACATTCTTACTGGGACCCGCACACATTCCATTACGTCCTGCACATTCCTACTGGGGTCCTGCACACATTCCATTACGTCCTGCACATTCATAACGGGGTCCTGCACACATTCCGTTTCTTCCTGCACATTCCTGCTTGGCCCTGCACACATTCCTTTTCTTCCTGCACATTCCTACTGGGGCCCGCACACATTCCATTAAGTTCTAGACACTCCTGTTAAGGTCCTGCACATATTCCATTAAGTTCTGCACACTCCTGTTAAGGTCCTGCACACATTCCATTACGTCCTGCACATTCCTACTGGGGTCCTGCACACATTCCGTTTCTTCCTGCACATTCCTACTGGGTCCCGCACACATTCCATTACGTCCTGCCCATTCCTACTGGGGTCCTGCACACATTCCATTACGTCCTGCACATTCATAACGGGGTCCTGCACACATTCCGTTTCTTCCTGCACATTCCTACTTGGGCCCGCACACATTCCTTTTCTTCCTGCACATTCCTACTGGGGCCCTGTGCATATTCCATTACGTTCTGCACACTCCTGTTGATGTCCAGCACACATTCCATTACGTCCTGCACATTCCTACTGGGGCCTGCACTCATTCCATTACGTCCTGCACATTCCTACTGGGGTCCTGCACACATTCCATGACGTCGTGCACATTCCTACTGGGGTCCTGCGCATATTCCATTACGTTCTGCACACTCCTGTTGAGGTCCTGCACACATTCCATTACGTCCTGCACATTCCTACTGGGGTCCTGCACATATTCCATTACGTTCTGCACTTTCCTGTTGAAGTCCTGCACACATTCCTCTACGTCCTGCACACATTCCTCTACGTCCTGCATATTCCTAACGGGGTCCTGCACACATTCCGTTTCTTCCTGCACATTCCTACTGGGGCCCGCACACATTCCATTAAGTTCTAGACACTCCTGTTAAGGTCCTGCACACATTCCATTACGTTCTGCACACTCCTGTTGAGGTCCTGCACACATTCCATTACGTCCTGCACATTCCTACTGGGGTCCTGCACACATTCTGTTTTTTCCTGCACATTCTTACTGGGACCCGCACACATTCCATTACGTCCTGCACATTCCTACTGGGGTCCTGCACACATTCCATTACGTCCTGCCCATTCATAACGGGGTCCTGCACACATTCCGTTTCTTCCTGCACATTCCTGCTTGGGCCCGCACACATTCCTTTTCTTCCTGCACATTCCTACTGGGGCCCGCACACATTCCATTAAGTTCTAGACACTCCTGTTAAGGTCCTGCACACATTCCATTACGTTCTGCACACTCCTGTTGAGGTCCTGCACACATTCCATTACGTCCTGCACATTCCTACTGGGGTCCTGCACACATTCTGTTTTTTCCTGCACATTCCTACTGGGACCCGCACACATTCCATTACGTCCTGCACATTCCTACTGGGGTCCTGCACACATTCCATTACGTCCTGCACATTCATAACGGGGTCCTGCACACATTCCGTTTCTTCCTGCACATTCCTACTTGGGCCCGCACACATTCCTTTTCTTCCTGCACATTCCTACTGGGGTCCTGTGCATATTCCATTACGTTCTGCACACTCCTGTTGATGTCCAGCACACATTCCATTACGTCCTGCACATTCCTACTGGGGCCTGCACTCATTCCATTACGTCCTGCACATTCCTACTGGGGTCCTGCACACATTCTGTTTTTTCCTGCACATTCCTACTGGGGCCCGCACACATTCCATTACGTTCTGCACATTCCTACTGGGGTCCTGCACACATTCCATTACGTCCTGCACATTCCTACTGGGGTCCTGCACACATTCCATTACGTTCTGCACACGCCTGTTGAGGTCCTGCACACATTCCATTACGTCCTGCACATTTCTACTGGGGTCCTGTACACATTCCATCACGTCGTGCACATTCCTACTGGGGTCCTGCGCATATTCCACTACGTTCTGCACACTCCTGTTGAGGTCCTGCACACATTCCATTACGTCCTGCACATTCCTACTAGGGTCCTGCACATATTCCATTACGTTCTGCACTTTCCTGTTGAGGTCCTGCACACATTCCATTACGTTCTGCACATTCCTACCGGGGTCCTGCACACATTCCTTTTCTTCCTGCACATTCCTACTGTGGTCTGCACACATTCCATCACGTCGTGCACATTCCTACTGGGGTCCTGCACACATTCTGTTTTTTCCTGCACATTCCTACTGGGGCCCGCACACATTCCATTACGTCCTGCACATTCCTACCGGGGTCCTGCACACATTCCTTTTCTTCCTGCACATTCCTACTGTGGTCTGCACACATTCCATCACGTCGTGCACATTCCTACTGGGGTCCTGTGCATATTCCATTACGTTCTGCACACTCCTGTTGATGTCCAGCACACATTCCATTACGTCCTGCACATTCCTACTGGGGTCCTGCACACATTCTGTTTTTTCCTGCACATTCCTACTGGGGCCCGCACACATTCCATTACGTCCTGCACATTCCTACTGGGATCCTGCACACATTCCATTACGTCCCGCACATTCCTACTGGGGCCCGCACACATTCCATTACGTCCTGCACATTCCTACTGGGGTCCTGCACACATTCCATTACGTCCTGCACATTCCCACTGGGGTCCTGCACACATTCCATTACGTTCTGCACACGCCTGTTGAGGTCCTGCACACATTCCATTACGTCCTGCACATTTCTACTGGGGTCCTGTACACATTCCGTTTCTTCCTGCACATTCCTACTGGGGTCCTGCACACATTCCATTACGTTCTGCACATTTCTACTGGGGTCCTGCACACATTCCGTTTCTTCCTGCACATTCCTACTGGGGTCCTGCACACATTCCATTAAGTTCTGCACTCTCCTGTTGAGGTCCTGCACACATTCCATTACGTCCTGCACATTTCTACTGGGGTCCTGCACACATTCCGTTTCTTCCTGCACATTCCTACTGGGGCCCGCACATATTCCATTACCTCCTGCACATTCCTACTGGGGTCCTGCACACATTCCATTACGTCCTGCACAATAGTACTGAGGTCCTGCACACATTCCATGACGTCCTGCGCGCTCCTACCGCGGTCCTGCACACATTCCATTACGCTTTTTATTATCAACGCTGCACATGGTACACACACTGTGCTTGCACGGATAATCCCTTCCGCACTGCCGTCCTGTCCGAAGCGGACGTCCAGAGTACACCTCCTAGAGAGCAAGGTATTTGTAAGGATTCTCTAAAAAAACAATGACAATCACACGTTTGATGCTGGGAAACCCCTCATTTTCATACTAGACGAAAAATACCGTGCGGTACAAATTGCCACGATAGCCGTAAAATATAGTGTATGGTGCAATTACACAACTAACACCGGGAGTCACGCCTGTAATTCCACTGCAACCGCATTCTCAATAAATAATCACATAGGAACGGTTGTTTGGCGGTGGAAAAGGGATTGTCGGTGCAACCGCGGAAGCAAGAATAGAGATATCAGGTTGAAATCACTTGAAACTCAGATTGGACGGTGCAGCCTTCGGCTGCACCGTCAGGCAAGGGAGGTAATCTTCGGGTGGAGGCTGATTTTAGTGTTGGCTGCAATTCGGAGTGGTTTAAATCATTTGAGACCCTGGATGGACGGTGCAGCCTTCGGCTGCACCGTTAGGCAAAGGAGGTAATCCCCGGGTGGAGGTTGATTTTAGTGTTGGCTGCGATTCGAAAAAAAAAACATTTAAAACCAAAAATCGGCAAGGAAGGATAACTTCGGGTGTGGGCCGATCTTACTGTTGGTCAAAACTCTGATTGAAGAAATGAAACCGAGCAGCCTTATAGTCAGAGTGAATAGATAACAAACGAGGTTGAAATTCTTGTCTGATTACCCAAAATCCCTTCAATTACCAAGCCAGTACCCTTATTAACTCTCAGTCACATTTCACTGCCACTTTCATGAACATTTCTACCTGAAATTACCGCTTTCCGAAGGAGACGTGAAAGTTTTTCAAGATTTCCGCAGCTAATCAATAAAATAGGCGTCGCTGTTACCATGGATTCTGCATCTACACCATCACACACGCCATTTTACGGCTATCGTGGCAATCGGTACCGCACGGTATTTGGAGTTTACTCATTTTGATAAACTTTCATAAACTGAGTTCTGCCAATTATTTTCGACATTCTAATGGCCGATTACCTTTTGTCACAAAGTTCCAGGTCATTTGGGCCACGCCTTCCAAAAAAGTGGAAGTCGACAGGCGGAGGCGGAGGCGGAGAACGTTTTTGCGTACTTTGAGAGGTTATATCTTTCGAAAGCGGGGACCATTTGCTATGAAATTTAGCATAGGTATGTAACTTCCCGCAGCGCATCGAATGGTATTCAGCTCATTGCTCTGGTGACGGTATGAACAGGTGATCTCTGTGTAGGGCATCCGCGCGGGAAGAGATCAAAGCCAAATCTTGGTGCGCGCTTCGCGCGCACCACAATTGTTATCAAATCAAAAAACAATGTTATCAATCACTGCGGGTTCAGGGGTGGCATTCTTCACCAATCCGCAGGGATGTTTGAAGCAGATGCAGTGCGTATTTGGTTTGACTAGACGAAAAACACCGTGTGGTGCCGATTGCCACAAAATCATAAAATGGTTTGCCTCCTTCTTCTGAGGGTATGTGTCGGTCGGTCTGATATAAAAATGCAACTGG
Source organism: Aplectana chamaeleonis (assembly GCA_029168955.1). NCBI lineage: Eukaryota > Metazoa > Nematoda > Chromadorea > Rhabditida > Cosmocercidae > Aplectana > Aplectana chamaeleonis. The sequence continues at coordinate 209,738 of JAPDOI010000691.1, forward strand.
TATCATCATTCTTTGGAGAAATCGGCACCGCACGGTATTTGGAGTTTACTTTTGGTGTGTATCGATTGTCGATTGATATGACACCAATCGTCACGGGATATCAATCGACGCTATACGAATAAATTCTGGAATCCCTTCCCTTCAATCGCTTAAACAGGGTGCCGGCGGGTCAATGGAGGATGCCACCCCAGGACTGGGGATGAACACGGAAAGAAACATACCTCCGTAGCGGCGAGTCCCGACCAGGGGTGTGCGGAAAATTCTTTTCATTAAATGTTTTACCGAAACTTTTTACCGAATTATTTTTTCGGTAAATACGGTAAAACAGAAAATTCGGTAAAAATTCTGACTTCGGCTTTTTGGTGCCTATCCCATACGATAGCACAAATGACCGATAATATTTATGTATCATTTTCAATAGTGCATGAGTATAGTGCAAATATGAGTGAGTTTCACTTATCAAACTGAGCTCAACGGCTGAACCTGATCAGCGGGAAGTTGATTTTGAGAAAAAGTAACATTTCAAAATTTTCTGTAAGTAATACCTTCCTGTAGTCACTCAAAATCAGGCCAGCTGTGGAAAACGTCCTTTCCGCCTCACTCAGAAAAATGAAAACATATTACATGTAATATAAAAGGCCTGAATTAATATACAAGTAAAATAATTTGGCCAATGTATAATACTTGCAAATTATCTCGACCGATGTTTGCTGCATGTAATGTATCGGTCTCTCGCTCCCAGGCCAATTGTCGCACGTAATATGTTTTTGATGATGAAAATATACTACTTGTAGCAAAAGAGACGATAGCAGTATACTTGTAATACATCTCCGTCAATGTAAGTTACATTTGAATTATCTCTACTCAAGTAAATTACATGTAGTATAAGTGTAGCATAATTTAAATATCTCAAGCAAGTGAGGGCCCATGCTGAACACCTTCTGTAAGCCTGCACAGCATACGGGTCGCCTCATAACTTACCGATGAGCGCAGGCCCATAGGATGGACATTCGACCGAGTCGTCACTCGCCCTGGCCGAGTTGGTGATCTCTCACTCCTCACGGTTCGTGCTAATCGTAGGGAGGATTAGAGGGAGCGAAATGCAATAATTTTGAAGCAAGCTTAATCCAGTGCTTCTTGTAAGAAACTGTGGGATCCAAGCTGGCTGAATGTCCAAGAGAGCTTAAAGCTTGCTTATGTAATATAAGTGTAGGTTACATGCGATATAAAGGTAATATACTTGAATGTCTCTAGTATCTTACACTTTATATTACATGTAACATGTTTTCATTTTTCTGAGCAGCTGTGACAGGAGGCGCGCAAAAGTACTTATTGGTCAATGAGGAAAGCTGCGGGTACGATGATTTCACAATGGAGTCGTTCCAGAACTGTAGTGGATTCAGTGTTGTGTCGGTGGATTCCGAAAGAAATTTTCCAGTTCCTGAAATATCTGCTTCAGGACTGCTGCGTTACAAACCTGTTGACATTTTTGAATAAAATATGTATTTCTCGGAGTAGTATCACGATATGAAGTACGTGACATAAAAGGTGAAAAGATCGTTTGAACATTCGAAAAGTAAGCCAAAGGGTTAAAAAAGAGTAACAAAAAGAAGGATGAAGAAGAATGTCGCGCCAAATGCATGCCTTAACTGTAGCAAACCGGTGAATTACGAGTAAGAAGTAGGCCGCACAGGCAAAAAAACACCCAAGTTTTTTCGAAAAAAGATTCGGTAAATTTCGAGAAAAACTCGGTAAATCGGAAAATCAAAATTTACCGAAAAACACCGGTAAATCCGGAAAATCAGTAAATCGGTAAACGGAAAATGCACACCCCTGGTCCCGACCGCATTCACCGCAGGTAGTCGGCGCATGGTCATGGCGAAGTGGGCGAATCGAGCATCGACTGACTGACTCAGGAATCGAGTAAAAAATGAGTGTTACCGCTCTCAGAATTCGAAGCATTTCCATGGAGTTTACAGTTGTAATTGTTTATTACAGGGTAAACCTGCGTATTGACATCGTAACAAGATAAACGAGAGTAACAAAATGTAACAACGATATACGAGATCGGGAACACGTAGTATGTAGGGAATCTGTAAGAAAAAGTACCAATGACTAACACAAGATCACTATAGAGTATCTATCGGAAAAATGGCTTATAACGCTATCGTTCATCTGATAACGTCCGAAATTTTTATGTTCATGAATGAAACCTGATAGTTCACGCGGTTCGACCGTCCTGTTTGACCGCGGTTCGACGGCGTGTAAACGCGGTTCGAAGGCGTCCAAAACACGAGCGTGGTCGAAACGCGCTCCAACCGCAGCATTGCTGCGGTAAGCTTTATTTCGAAAAGTTGCCCGCGGTCAGGTTTTCCCTTTCTCTGAGTACTTCCATTGCTGTAGACTATAACTCACCGCAGAACAACATTAAACTTACTCCTAAGATCCAAGTAACCTCTTTACGGCTCCCCGAATACGTGATTTTCATGTACCACGGCAGAGATTACCTCGCCCTAGTTCGTAACAAGCGCGCTACCTTTGCCGAGGTAACTTATTGCAGAGCGGTGGTAGGAAATCGACTACGCAAGAAGTGTAGTAGTTTTTCCTTCTGGAGTTTTCCATGTTTAGGGACCGATATCGTGATACCTTTTAAGGGGTTATTCATACTCCTAACCTCGCGCTCTGCCCGAGCGGTCAGCGGGGTGGTGTTCCGGAACCAGCTCGGGCAACTGGTAATAGATGAGGTGATGGCCATCAGCATCGATTACCAGGTGCCCGGGATGAGGCCGGAACAATACACGGCCGCTCGTTCACCTCTTATCAAAACGAGCCGCAACGCAGGCCAAGATCCTCCCTGCGAGCGGCTCGGGCATCGTGGTTAAAGGCAGGGTCCGCGATGATTTTCGACTTTGGGGCTTTTTCCATAAAATTGGCCTACGGTGGCTGCTTATCAGTATAGGAAGAAAGAAAGTGCGAAAAAACGAGCGGAAACGGTCAAAATCGAGACATATTTCACAGGCATACATTTTGCATGTGCTCAGAAGTTTCAAACCATGTTACTCGCGAATTATCTCGGGGTTCGTATATTACTTGCGACTTATTTTTGGCCTAGTATGTTACTTGCGACTAATTTTCGCAGTAGTAAATCACTTGTGACGCATTTTCGGATCGGTAAATTACTTGCGACAATTTTTGGGCTCGTTATGTTACTTGCCAAACTTAGGTATGTTACTTGTGACTTACTCCGGGGCAAGTATATTACTTGCGACTAATTTTTGAACAAGTAATTTACTTGCGACTTATTTAGGGTGTGTATATTACTCGCGAATAATCTTGGGGTTCGTATATTACTTGCAAGTCCACCCCCCCCCCTTTCGTCCTATTGATCGCCAGCACCCATTTTAACGGTTTATTGTTCGAGGCGCTTCGTTCTAGTGTGCGATTTTGTCCAGTTTGTCACTTTTATCTGTGCTAATTTTCTTTGTCTCACATTCCTTATATTTTGCTATTTTTTGAACAAATCGCTTGAACACGTTGTAGGCTGTGCTTTGCCGATGGAGTGGTACACGGGTAGTGGCCAACAAATAACTTACTTACTGTTTACCATATCGGTCGACATTATTGATTTTTCGCACAAATCGCCAAAACATGTTGTAGGCTGCGCTTTTTCCGATGGGGTGGGACAACGGTGCTGGCCAACGAGTTACTTACTTATTGTTTACCATATCGATCGACATTATTGAATTTTAGCACAAATTGCCAAAACATGTTGTAGGCTGCGCCTTTTCCGATGGGGTGGGACAAAGGTACTGGCCAACGAGTTACTTACTTATTGTTTACCATATCGATCGACATTATTGAATTTTAGCACAAATCGCCAAAACATGTTGTAGGCTGCGCCTTTTCCGATGGGGTGGGACAAGGGTACTGGCCAACGAGTTACTTACTTATTGTTTACCATATCGGTCGACATTATTGAATTTTAACACAAATCGCCAAAACATGTTGTAGGCTGCGCCTTTTCCGATGGGGTGGGACAAGGGTACTGGCCAACGAGTTACTTACTTATTGTTTGCCATATCGGTCGACATTATTGATTTTTCGCACAAATCGCCAAAACATGTTGTAGGCTGCGCTTTTTCCGATGGGGTGGGACAACGGTGCTGGCCTGCCAACGAGTTACTTACTTATTGTTTACCATATCGATCGACATTATTGAATTATAGCACAAATCGCCAAAACATGTTGTAGGCTGCGCCTTTTCCGATGGGGTGGGACAAGGGTACTGGCCAACGAGTTACTTACTTATTGTTTACCATATCGGTCGACATTATTGATTTTTCGCACAAATCGCCAAAACATGTTGTAGGCTGCGCTTTTTCCGATGGGGTGGGACAACGGTGCTGGCCAACGAGTTACTTACTTATTGTTTACCATAGCGATCGACATTATTGAATTTTAGCACAAATCGCCAAAACATGTTGTAGGCTGCGCCTTTTCCGATGGGGTGGGACAAGGGTACTGGCCAACGAGTTACTTACTTATTGTTTACCATATCGATCGACATTATTGAATTTTAGCACAAATCGCCAAAACATGTTGTAGGCTGCGCTTTTTCCGATGGGGTGGGACAACGGTGCTGGCCAACGAGTTACTTACTTATTGTTTACCATATCGATCGACATTATTGAATTTTAGCACAAATCGCCAAAACATGTTGTAGGCTGCGCCTTTTCCGATGGGGTGGGACAAAGGTACTGGCCAACGAGTTACTTACTTATTGTTTACCATATCGATCGACATTATTGAATTTTAGCACAAATCGCCAGAACATGTTGTAGGCTGCGCCTTTCCCGATGGGGTGGGACAAGGGTACTGGCCAACGAGTTACTTACTTATTGTTTACCATATCGATCGACATTATTGATTTTTAGCACAAATCGCCAAAACATGTTGTAGGCTGCGCCTTTTCCGATGGGGTGGGACAACGGTGCTGGTCTGCCAACGAGTTACTTACTTATTGTTTACCATATCGATCGACATTATTGAATTATAGCACAAATCGCCAAAACATGTTGTAGGCTGCGCCTTTTCCGATGGGGTGGGACAAGGGTACTGGCCAACGAGTTACTTACTTATTGTTTACCATATCGGTCGACATTATTGATTTTTCGCACAAATCGCCAAAACATGTTGTAGGCTGCGCTTTTTCCGATGGGGTGGGACAACGGTGCTGGCCAACGAGTTACTTACTTATTGTTTACCATATCGATCGACATTATTGAATTTTAGCACAAATCGCCAAAACATGTTGTAGGCTGCGCCTTTTCCGATGGGGTGGGACAAGGGTACTGGCCAACGAGTTACTTACTTATTGTTTACCATATCGATCGACATTATTGAATTTTAGCACAAATCGCCAAAACATGTTGTAGGCTGCGCCTTTTCCGATGGGGTGGGACAAAGGTACTGGCCAACGAGTTACTTACTTATTGTTTACCATATCGATCGACATTATTGAATTATAGCACAAATCGCCAAAACATGTTGTAGGCTGCGCCTTTTCCGATGGGGTGGGACAAGGGTACTAGCCAACGAGTTACTTACTTATTGTTTACCATATCGGTCGACATTATTGATTTTTCGCACAAATCGCCAAAACATGTTGTAGGCTGCGCTTTTTCCGATGGGGTGGGACAACGGTGCTGGCCAACGAGTTACTTACTTATTGTTTACCATATCGATCGACATTATTGAATTTTAGCACAAATCGCCAAAACATGTTGTAGGCTGCGCCTTTTCCGATGGGGTGGGACAAGGGTACTGGCCAACGAGTTACTTACTTATTGTTTACCATATCGATCGACATTATTGAATTTTAGCACAAATCGCCAAAACATGTTGTAGGCTGCGCCTTTTCCGATGGGGTGGGACAAAGGTACTGGCCAACGAGTTACTTACTTATTGTTTACCATATCGATCGACATTATTGAATTATAGCACAAATCGCCAAAACATGTTGTAGGCTGCGCCTTTTCCGATGGGGTGGGACAAGGGTACTGGCCAACGAGTTACTTACTTATTGTTTACCATATCGGTCGACATTATTGATTTTTCGCACAAATCGCCAAAACATGTTGTAGGCTGCGCTTTTTCCGATGGGGTGGGACAACGGTGCTGGCCAACGAGTTACTTACTTATCGTTTACCATATCGATCGACATTATTGAATTTTAGCACAAATCGCCAAAACATGTTGTAGGCTGCGCCTTTTCCGATGGGGTGGGACAAAGGTACTGGCCAACGAGTTACTTACTTATTGTTTACCATATCGATCGACATTATTGAATTTTAGCACAAATCGCCAAAACATGTTGTAGGCTGCGCCTTTTCCGATGGGGTGGGACAAAGGTACTGGCCAACGAGTTACTTACTTATTGTTTACCATATCGATCGACATTATTGAATTTTAGCACAAATCGCCAAAACATGTTGTAGGCTGCGCCTTTTCCGATGGGGTGGGACAAGGGTACTGGCCAACGAGTTACTTACTTATTGTTTACCATATCGGTCGACATTATTGATTTTTCGCACAAATCGTCAAAACATGTTGTAGGCTGCGCTTTTTCCGATGGGGTGGGACAACGGTGCTGGCCTGCCAACGAGTTACTTACTTATTGTTTACCATATCGATCGACATTATTGATTTTTAGCACAAATCGCCAAAACATGTTGTAGGCTGCGCCTTTTCCGATGGGGTGGGACAAGGGTACTGGCCAACGAGTTACTTACTTATTGTTTACCATATCGATCGACATTATTGATTTTTCGCACAAATCGCCAAAACATGTTGTAGGCTGCGCCTTTTCCGATGGGGTGGGACAACGGTGCTGGCTGGCCAACGAGTTACTTACTTATTGTTTACCATATCGATCGACATTATTGAATTTTAGCACAAATCGCCAAAACATGTTGTAGGCTGCGCCTTTTCCGATGGGGTGGGACAAGGGTACTGGCCAACGAGTTACTTACTTATTGTTTACCATATCGGTCGACATTATTGATTTTCGCACAAATCGCCAAAACATGTTGTAGGCTGCGCTTTTTCCGAATGGGTGGGACAACGGTGCTGGCTGGCCAACGAGTTACTTACTTATTGTTTACCATATCGATCGACATTATTGAATTTTAGCTCAAATCGCCAAAACATGTTGTAGGCTGCGCCTTTTCCGATGGGGTGGGACAAGGTACTGGCCAACGAGTTACTTACTTATTGTTTACCATATCGGTCGACATTATTGAATTTTCGCACAAATCGCCAAAACATGTTGTAGGCTGGGCTTTTTCCGATGGGGTGGGACAAACGGTACTGGCCAACGAGTTACTTACTTATTGTTTACCATATCGATCGACATTATTGAATTTTAGCACAAATCGCCAAAACATGTTGTAGGCTGCGCCTTTTTCCGATGGAGGTAGGCTGCGCTTTTTCCGATGGGGTGGGACAACGGTGCTGGCCAACGAGTTACTTATTGTTTACCATATCGGATCGACATTATTGAATTTTAGCACAAATCGCCAAAACATGTTGTAGGCTGCGCCTTTTCCGATGGGGTGGGACAAGGGTACTGGCCAACGAGTTACTTACTTATTGTTTACCATATCGGTCGACATTATTGAATTTTAGCACAAATCGCTAAAACATGTTGTAGGCTGCGCCTTTTCCGATGGGGTGGGACAAGGGTACTGGCCAACGAGTTACTTACTTATTGTTTACCATATCGATCGACATTATTGAATTTTAGCACAAATCGCCAAAACATGTTGTAGGCTGCGCCTTTTCCGATGGGGTGGGACAAAGGTACTGGCCAACGAGTTACTTACTTATTATTTACCATATCGGTCGACATTATTGATTTTTCGCACAAATCGCCAAAACATGTTGTAGGCTGCGCCTTTCCGATGGGGTGGGACAACGGTGCTGGCTGGCCAACGAGTTACTTACTTATTGTTTACCATATCGATCGACATTATTGAATTTTAGCACAAATCGCCAAAACATGTTGTAGGCTGCGCCTTTTCCGATGGGGTGGGACAAGGGTACTGGCCAACGAGTTACTTACTTATTGTTTACCATATCGGTCGACATTATTGATTTTTCGCACAAATCGTCAAAACATGTTGTAGGCTGCGCTTTTTCCGATGGGGTGGGACAACGGTGCTGGCCTGCCAACGAGTTACTTACTTATTGTTTACCATATCGATCGACATTATTGAATTTTAGCACAAATCGCCAAAACATGTTGTAGGCTGCGCCTTTTCCGATGGGGTGGGACAAGGGTACTGGCCAACGAGTTACTTACTTATTGTTTACCATATCGATCGACATTATTGATTTTTAGCACAAATCGCCAAAACATGTTGTAGGCTGCGCCTTTTCCGATGGGGTGGGACAAGGTGCTGGCTGGCCAACGAGTTACTTACTTATTGTTTACCATATCGATCGACATTATTGAATTATTTTAACAAATCGCCAAAACATGTTGTAGGCTGCGCCTTTTCCGATGGGGTGGGACAAGGGTACTGGCCAACGAGTTACTTACTTATTGTTTACCATATCGATCGACATTATTGATTTTTCGCACAAATCGCCAAAACATGTTGTAGGCTGCGCCTTTTCCGATGGGGTGGGACAAGAGTACTGGCCAACGAGTTACTTACTTATTGTTTACCATATCGGTCGACATTATTGATTTTTCGCACAAATCGCCAAAACATGTTGTAGGCTGCGCCTTTTCCGATGGGGTGGGACAAAGGTACTGGCCAACGAGTTACTTACTTATTGTTTACCATATCGGTCGACATTATTATTGATTTTCGCACAAATCGCCAAAACATGTTGTAGGCTGCGCTTTTCCGATGGGGTGGGACAACGGTGCTGGCTGGCCAACGAGTTACTTACTTATTGTTTACCATATCGGTCGACATTATTGAATTTTCGCACAAATCGCCAAACATGTTGTAGGCTGCGCCTTTTCCGATGGGGTGGGACAAAGGTACTGGCCAACGAGTTACTTACTTATTGTTTACCATATCGATCGACATTATTGAATTTTTAGCACAAATCGCCAAAACATGTTGTAGGCTGCGCCTTTTCCGATGGGGTGGGACAAAGGTACTGGCCAACAGGTTACTTACTTATTGTTTACCATATCGATCGACATTATTGAATTTTTCACAAATCGCCAAAACATGTTGTAGGCTGCGCCTTTCCGATGGGGTGGGACAAGGGTACTGGCCAACGAGTTACTTACTTATTGTTTACCATATCGGTCGACATTATTGAATTTTTCGCACAAATCGCCAAAACATGTTGTAGGCTGCGCTTTTCCGATGGGGTGGGACAACGGTGCTGGCCAACATACAGCCACTTGCTATCGATCGACATTATTGAATTCGCAAAACATGTTGTAGGCTGCGCCTTTTCCGATGGGTGGGACAAGGGTACTGGCCAACGAGTTACTTACTTATTGTTTACCATATCGGTCGACATTATTGATTTTTCGCACAAATCGCCAAAACATGTTGTAGGCTGCGCTTTTTCCGATGGGGTGGGACAACGGTGCTGGCTGCCAACGAGTTACTTACTTATTATTTACCATATCGATCGACATTATTGAATTTTTAGCACAAATCGCCAAAACATGTTGTAGGCTGCGCTTTTTCCGATGGGGTGGGACAACGGTGCTGGCTGGCCAACGAGTTACTTACTTATTGTTTACCATATCGATCGACATTATTGAATTTTAGCACAAATCGCCAAAACATGTTGTAGGCTGCGCCTTTTCCGATGGGGTGGGACAAAGAGTACTGGCCAACGAGTTACTTACTTATTGTTTACCATATCGGTCGACATTATTGATTTTTCGCACAAATCGCCAAAACATGTTGTAGGCTGCGCTTTTTCCGATGGGGTGGGACAACGGTGCTGGCTGGCCAACGAGTTACTTACTTATTGTTTACCATATCGATCGACATTATTGAATTTTAGCACAAATCGCCAAAACATGTTGTAGGCTGCGCCTTTTCCGATGGGGTGGGACAAGGGTACTGGCCAACGAGTTACTTACTTATTGTTTACCATATCGGTCGACATTATTGATTTTTCGCACAAATCGCCAAAACATGTTGTAGGCTGCGCTTTTTCCGATGGGGTGGGACAACGGTGCTGGCTGGCCAACGAGTTACTTACTTATTGTTTACCATATCGATCGACATTATTGAATTTTAGCACAAATCGCCAAAACATGTTGTAGGCTGCGCCTTTTCCGATGGGGTGGGACAAGGGTACTGGCCAACGAGTTACTTACTTATTGTTTACCATATCGGTCGACATTATTGATTTTTCGCACAAATCGCCAAAACATGTTGTAGGCTGCGCTTTTTCCGATGGGGTGGGACAACGGTGCTGGCTGGCCAACGAGTTACTTACTTATTGTTTACCATATCGATCGACATTATTGAATTTTAGCACAAATCGCCAAAACATGTTGTAGGCTGCGCCTTTTCCGATGGGGTGGGACAAGGGTACTGGCCAACGAGTTACTTACTTATTGTTTACCATATCGGTCGACATTATTGATTTTTCGCACAAATCGCCAAAACATGTTGTAGGCTGCGCTTTTTCCGATGGGGTGGGACAACGGTGCTGGCTGGCCAACGAGTTACTTACTTATTGTTTACCATATCGGTCGACATTATTGAATTTTAGCACAAATCGCTAAAACATGTTGTAGGCTGCGCCTTTTCCGATGGGGTGGGACAAGGGTACTGGCCAACGAGTTACTTACTTATTGTTTACCATATCGGTCGACATTATTGATTTTTCGCACAAATCGCCAAAACATGTTGTAGGCTGCGCCTTTTCCGATGGGGTGGGACAAAGGTACTGGCCAACGAGTTACTTACTTATTGTTTACCATATCGATCGACATTATTGAATTTTAGCACAAATCGCCAAAACATGTTGTAGGCTGCGCCTTTTCCGATGGGGTGGGACAAGGGTACTGGCCAACGAGTTACTTACTTATTGTTTACCATATCGGTCGACATTATTGATTTTTCGCACAAATCGTCAAAACATGTTGTAGGCTGCGCTTTTTCCGATGGGGTGGGACAACGGTGCTGGCCTGCCAACGAGTTACTTACTTATTGTTTACCATATCGATCGACAATATTGATTTTAGCACAAATCGCCAAAACATGTTGTAGGCTGCGCCTTTTCCGATGGGGTGGGACAAGGGTACTGGCCAACGAGTTACTTACTTATTGTTTACCATATCGGTCGACATTATTGATTTTTCGCACAAATCGCCAAAACATGTTGTAGGCTGCGCTTTTTCCGATGGGGTGGGACAACGGTGCTGGCTGGCCAACGAGTTACTTACTTATTGTTTACCATATCGATCGACATTATTGAATTTTAGCTCAAATCGCCAAAACATGTTGTAGGCTGCGCTTTTTCCGATGGGGTGGGACAACGGTGCTGGCTGGCCAACGAGTTACTTACTTATTGTTTACCATATCGATCAACATTATTGAATTTTAGCACAAATCGCCAAAACATGTTGTAGGTTGCGCCTTTTCCGATGGGGTGGGACAAGGGTACTGGCCAACGAGTTACTTACTTATTGTTTACCATATCGGTCGACATTATTGATTTTTCGCACAAATCGTCAAAACATGTTGTAGGCTGCGCTTTTTCCGATGGGGTGGGACAACGGTGCTGGCCTGCCAACGAGTTACTTACTTATTGTTTACCATATCGATCGACATTATTGATTTTTAGCACAAATCGCCAAAACATGTTGTAGGCTGCGCCTTTTCCGATGGGGTGGGACAAGGGTACTGGCCAACGAGTTACTTACTTATTGTTTACCATATCGGTCGACATTATTGATTTTTCGCACAAATCGCCAAAACATGTTGTAGGCTGCGCTTTTTCCGATGGGGTGGGACAACGGTGCTGGCTGGCCAACGAGTTACTTACTTATTGTTTACCATATCGATCGACATTATTGAATTTTAGCTCAAATCGCCAAAACATGTTGTAGGCTGCGCTTTTTCCGATGGGGTGGGACAACGGTGCTGGCTGGCCAACGAGTTACTTACTTATTGTTTACCATATCGATCAACATTATTGAATTTTAGCACAAATCGCCAAAACATGTTGTAGGTTGCGCCTTTTCCGATGGGGTGGGACAAGGGTACTGGCCAACGAGTTACTTACTTATTGTTTACCATATCGGTCGACATTATTGATTTTTCGCACAAATCGCCAAAACATGTAGGCTGCGCTTTTTCCGATGGGGTGGGACAACGGTGCTGGCTGGCCAACGAGTTACTTACTTATTGTTTACCATATCGATCGACATTATTGAATTTTAGCACAAATCGCCAAAACATGTTGTAGGCTGCGCCTTTTCCGATGGGGTGGGACAAGGGTACTGGCCAACGAGTTACTTACTTATTGTTTACCATATCGGTCGACATTATTGATTTTTCGCACAAATCGCCAAAACATGTTGTAGGCTGCGCTTTTTCCGATGGGGTGGGAAAACGGTGCTGGCTGGCCAACGAGTTACTTACTTATTGTTTACCATATCGATCGACATTATTGAATTTTAGCACAAATCGCCAAAACATGTTGTAGGCTGCGCCTTTTCCGATGGGGTGGGACAAGGGTACTGGCCAACGAGTTACTTACTTATTGTTTACCATATCGGTCGACATTATTGATTTTTCGCACAAATCGCCAAAACATGTTGTAGGCTGCGCTTTTTCCGATGGGGTGGGACAACGGTGCTGGCTGGCCAACGAGTTACTTACTTATTGTTTACCATATCGATCGACATTATTGAATTTTAGCACAAATCGCCAAAACATGTTGTAGGCTGCGCCTTTTCCGATGGGGTGGGACAAGGGTACTGGCCAACGAGTTACTTACTTATTGTTTACCATATCGGTCGACATTATTGATTTTTCGCACAAATCGCCAAAACATGTTGTAGGCTGCGCTTTTTCCGATGGGGTGGGAAAACGGTGCTGGCTGGCCAACGAGTTACTTACTTATTGTTTACCATATCGATCGACATTATTGAATTTTAGCACAAATCGCCAAAACATGTTGTAGGCTGCGCCTTTTCCGATGGGGTGGGACAAGGGTACTGGCCAACGAGTTACTTACTTATTGTTTACCATATCGGTCGACATTATTGATTTTTCGCACAAATCGCCAAAACATGTTGTAGGCTGCGCTTTTTCCGATGGGGTGGGACAACGGTGCTGGCTGGCCAACGAGTTACTTACTTATTGTTTACCATATCGATCGACATTATTGAATTTTAGCTCAAATCGCCAAAACATGTTGTAGGCTGCGCCTTTTCCGATGGGGTGGGACAAGGGTACTGGCCAACGAGTTACTTACTTATTGTTTACCATATCGATCGACATTATTGAATTTTAGCACAAATCGCCAAAACATGTTGTAGGCTGCGCCTTTTCCGATGGGGTGGGACAAGGGTACTGGCCAACGAGTTACTTACTTATTGTTTACCATATCGGTCGACATTATTGATTTTTCGCACAAATCGCCAAAACATGTTGTAGGCTGCGCTTTTTCCGATGGGGTGGGACAACGGTGCTGGCTGGCCAACGAGTTACTTACTTATTGTTTACCATATCGATCGACATTATTGAATTTTAGCTCAAATCGCCAAAACATGTTGTAGGCTGCGCCTTTTCCGATGGGGTGGGACAAGGGTACTGGCCAACGAGTTACTTACTTATTGTTTACCATATCGGTCGACATTATTGATTTTTCGCACAAATCGCCAAAACATGTTGTAGGCTGCGCTTTTTCCGATGGGGTGGGACAACGGTGCTGGCTGGCCAACGAGTTACTTACTTATTGTTTACCATATCGATCGACATTATTGAATTTTAGCACAAATCGCCAAAACATGTTGTAGGCTGCGCCTTTTCCGATGGGGTGGGACAAGGGTACTGGCCAACGAGTTACTTACTTATTGTTTACCATATCGGTCGACATTATTGATTTTTCGCACAAATCGCCAAAACATGTTGTAGGCTGCGCCTTTTCCGATGGGGTGGGACAAGGGTACTGGCCAACGAGTTACTTACTTATTGTTTACCATATCGATCGACATTATTGAATTTTAGCACAAATCGCCAAAACATGTTGTAGGCTGCGCCTTTTCCGATGGGGTGGGACAAGGGTACTGGCCAACGAGTTACTTACTTATTGTTTACCATATCGGTCGACATTATTGATTTTTCGCACAAATCGCCAAAACATGTTGTAGGCTGCGCTTTTTCCGATGGGGTGGGACAACGGTGCTGGCCAACGAGTTACTTACTTATTGTTTACCATATCGGTCGACATTATTGATTTTTCGCACAAATCGCCAAAACATGTTGTAGGCTGCGCTTTTTCCGATGGGGTGGGACAACGGTGCTGGCTGGCCAACGAGTTACTTACTTATTGTTTACCATATCGATCGACATTATTGAATTTTAGCACAAATCGCCAAAACATGTTGTAGGCTGCGCCTTTTCCGATGGGGTGGGACAAGGGTACTGGCCAACGAGTTACTTACTTATTGTTTACCATATCGGTCGACATTATTGATTTTTCGCACAAATCGCCAAAACATGTTGTAGGCTGCGCTCTTTCCGATGGGGTGGGACAACGGTGCTGGCTGGCCAACGAGTTACTTACTTATTGTTTACCATATCGATCGACATTATTGAATTTTAGCACAAATCGCCAAAACACGTTGTAGGCTGCGCCTTTTCCGATGGGGTGGGACAAGGGTACTGGCCAACGAGTTACTTACTTATTGTTTACCATATCGGTCGACATTATTGATTTTTCGCACAAATCGCCAAAACATGTTGTAGGCTGCGCTTTTTCCGATGGGGTGGGACAACGGTGCTGGCTGGCCAACGAGTTACTTACTTATTGTTTACCATATCGATCGACATTATTGATTTTTAGCACAAATCGCCAAAACATGTTGTAGGCTGCGCCTTTTCCGATGTGGTGGGACAAGGGTACTGGCCAACGAGTTACTTACTTATTGTTTACCATATCGATCGACATTATTGATTTTTCGCACAAATCGCCAAAACATGTTGTAGGCTGCGCTTTTTCCGATGGGGTGGGACCAGGGATGTGCGTAATTACGACTAACGAATTTAACGACTAACGGGCTTTTTGGGTGTTACGTCTAACGACTAACGACTAACGAAATGAAAAATATTTTCGTAAGCAATCTCAGAACTCGTTAGAAAATCAAAAGTCATTCCCATCACGCTCCAATCCAAGAATTGCATAAGGAATGATACATAGTTCCCTCTTGGTTGTTCTAGGTGAATGGTACAAAATAACCATAGCCCTCAGTATTTATTACATATTTCTACTGACACCACTTCGCAGTTCTGGAACCCCCATATAATGATCTCAACCGAACGTTGCGCAAGGTTAGGCGCAGCACTTATGCAACTTCATGTCGGTCGCGCGACTTCATGAAAGGCTCACACAACCAGCTCCGACACCGACCGGCTCTAGCTGAAATTTTTACAGAGGGCTCTGTCAGAGGTGATAATATGGAGCGGTGCCTGCCGGCCGCAACTGAGCACCGACGGGAACTGTATTCGATGATTGGATTGTAAATGATTCGTCCTCGGATTTTCAGTCATAATTTTGAGATATGTGAGTTCTATAAAGAGATGCTGGGACTTCTTAGTGGGTGAAAGGTCCGCTTGGGTGCTAATTTCTTGCGACCTTTCCCCCATTATGAGAACAAGCTATGAGAACGGCTCGCGACGCTGAGCAAAGATTAAGTAGTGCAAAGTTTGTGCAGTTTTCCGCGTTGTCACCTAGGGATAGATCTCATACAACATCATAGAGCTCAGAATGGCGAATTTCGCACTGAAAAAAAAAACGAAGAGCTCAAGGTTTCCTTGGTTTTCCATATTGCTTCTTTTCTAACCGAAAAAGAAGGACAAAAATCGTCAAACACACTCTACCGAGTACTTTTTGTCATATTTTTAATGATGTATATGTAGGTTAGCAGATTAAACTAGGTTATCTAACAATGAATATTCTGTGTGTTCAATAACATACGTTTCTTCATGCCTTCCTTTTTTTATTTATGAGGGCTTTTTCTGCCTCAAATGTGCTTTATTTCAGAGCCTAGATTTCTAACGACTAACGATTAACGACTAACGACTAACGAGGGTTTTGGCCGGTTGAACGACTAACGACTAACGAATTACAAAATTTCTATTACGCACATCCCTGGGTGGGACAAGGGTACTGGCCAACGAGTTACTTACTTGCTGTTTACCATATCGATCGACATTACTGTTTTTTCGCACAAATCGCCAAAACATGTTGTAGACTGCGCTTTTTCCGATGGGCTGGGACAAGGGTACAGGCCAACGAGTTACTTAAGCTCTGGTACATCCCTAGTGACCTGTTGATTTCGATTATCACCAGCAGCGGAGCGGTGGGCCTCGGTGAAATATCACTAGTGATAAGGAGGTTTCGGCGAAAGAGCCACCGCTCCGCCCTGTGATAACCGAAAACATGAGTTCACTTGGAATGAAACAGAGTCTACTTATTGTTTACCATATCGATCGACATTATTGATTTTTCGCACAAATCGCCAAAACATGTTGTAACCGGTGATTTTCCGATGGGGTGGGATAAGGGTACTGGCCAACGAGTTACTTACTTGCTGTTTACCATATCGATCGACATTGCTGATTTTTCGCACAAATCGCCAAAACATGTAGGCTGCGCTTTTTCCGATGGGTTGGGACAAGGGTACAGGCCAACGAGTTACTTAAGCTCTGGTACATCCCTAGTGACCTGTTGATTTCGATTATCACCAGCAGCGGAGCGGTGGGCCTCGGTGAAATATAACTAGTGATAAGGAGGTTTCGACGAAAGAGCCACCGCTCCGCGCTGTGGTAACCGAAAACATGAGTTCACTTGGAATGAAACAGAGTCTACTTATTGTTTACCGTATCGATCGACATTAATGATTTTTCGCACAATGCGCCAAAACATGTTGTAGGCTGCGCTTTTTCCGATGGGGTGGGACAAGGGTACTGGCCAACGAGTTACTTACTTACTGTTTACCATATCTTGAAAATTCTGACGTCCACCCCGTTGTCCGGCCGGACAACACCCGCCTGAATCTGATAGGTGTTGAACCCGCGTACAAAAACAATTAGCAGCACCCTCGCTGTAGCTACTGCTAACAGCAGGAGCTGCTGCTAATTAGCAGCATTTCCCGCTGCTTGTGGTCGAATTCAACCCCTTTGTTTATCCTGGCACACGTGAGTTCGGCAACCCCTCTCTTAGTGTCTGATGACAGTCCCCTCCATTGATTTGTTTACCATGAGTGAACATTGCAGCATCCTTCTACGACATCGGCGGGTGTATAAGGCGGCCAATCTCACTGACAAGGGAGAGTTGCACATATAAGATGGAGTTTCGAGATGCCACTTTAATGTGTTCTGGGGGTGAGGACAGTGCTCCAATATTCAATACTCAGAATCGGCTAAATGCCTCAGAGATTCACAGGAGATTCCCAAAAGTGGGCGTTTCCGTAGCTTTGCCAATAGAAAAGGGGTACGCGAATGACAATTTTTAGGGCGTTCAAAAAATTATCGCGGATTGAGCTTGAAACTTGCTCCTGGGGATAGTTTTAGGTGCTGATTACGAATCTGAGGCCCATTCGTACATATTTAAAAATTTCAATCTGATTTGGTCCGGAGCTTTGAAATGGGGGAAAATTTGCTGCCCGAACGCGACTTTTGACGATTTCGAGAATCCTACGGTCAAATCGCCTCAAAACTTGTACACTTGTACAAACTGTCAAAGCTATTCGGGCTGCCTAACACGAATCTGCAACCCGTTCATCAATTTTCGATAAATTACGGTAGGTTACGGTGGGTATGCGGTAGTTCGGTCACAGTCTCAGATTGACCAAAAATTTCACTGTGGGTGTTATTTGGGTTTCTGATCACGAATTTGAGGTCAATTTTTAACTTTACGAAATTCTAGGGTAAGTATAGTCAGTTAAAAGACAATATGTCTACCGTAACCTACAGTAACCCTAAGTGTGGCGAGGAATTGACCCCGGATTCGGGTTCAGCGCCCTAAATAACCCCATGTTGAAAAATTCGGGTCGAATCTAATAATTTTTCTCTGAAAACCCCAAAAATTTTCTGATTGGTACCCTTACCTTTTTTGAGGCAATAAAAATGCCGTTTTTGGAATCTCCGCCGCCATTTAGCAAATTTCAAGCACGGGTCATCTATATACTCTCACAGACGTACAGCAAAGCCAACATGATTCTCCAAATCGCCACCGGAAGGTAACAAGCCTGTAAGAGGCAGTTGGTCGTTTGAGGCCGGTCTGAGAAGATGATCATGTGTCACTTTGAAGACGCCAATTTCGGACGCTGAGGGAATCGTCGCGAGTACCTATCGCAAGAAAAGCCTCCTCGTTGTGGACCACCACAAAAATTATTTCCTTGCAGCGGGCCGTGACAAGGATCATACCTAACACCGCTAAAAAGAGTGCTATTCCAAACACTTGCTTCGTTTGCAGAACAGGCTGCCGATGAGGAGGGATTGAACCTTAGCATGCGTTGGCAGCAGTTGCTGCTGTTAGTAGCGGCTGCTGCCAACGGTATCCGACGTTCGCCCTGAGATGCAACCCCACTTGTGCCGACGTATTACCCCACGACTGTCTGAGGCGATTGTTCTGATAGATCATGGTAGATCAACCTACGCAGTTCTGACGTCTACTCAGATAATAACACCCGCTGAGCGGACGGAGAAGTAGGCTTGCCGGCTGACCGGGCAGGCTCATTTTTGGGGGAGGGGGGGAGCGTCTTACCGGCTGAGCGCGCTGGCCTGCATTTTACACACTGCTCCATCCCTATAGCAGTAGGCATTATACCTGTTGCGAAAACTAATGTCCTTGTTCGCCATAATCCCACGACGGTAATGGCAAGCCGTGGGACATGATTAGCCATTGCGCAGATTCGCTGGAATAATCACCCGGCCAAAGGTCGTCAATCGACTTAGCACGAAGTGTGGGGTGTTTTTTTTGTTCTGTTTAGCGGGCACTGGTTTCTCCAGCGTTGAAGAGCGTTAAGAGGCACACAACAGCGCTGTCGTGACATTTGGACGCAGCCTGAAGGCACAACATGCGTTCGTCACCTGTAGGATGTTTTCAAGCAAGTAACAGAGGATGTTAGAGAGACGCCTAGTTTTTATTTCAGGGTAAAATTTACTACTGTCGATCGAGTGCCTGACCGCGCGTGTACTGCGCCACCTTCTCCTGCACATTTTAGCTGTCTCTCCCCTTCGGTCCTCACAAGTACGAGAAGAAACAACTTAAGTTTCCCTCGGAATCAGAGGAGACCTTCATTTTTAAACTGTTTCTGCTCCTTCGAAAGTGCGGTTTCTAGCTAGACAATGTGAGCGCTCACTCGAGTCTGAGGTGGCCTTTTTTATTCGTGAAAAACTGCCTTCTCTAGAGTGGCTAGTTTACAGTTATCATCTCTTTCCAGGAAAAAATTTCTGGGATCTGCGTTATCTCTTGATTTGTGCATTCCAACAGGCCCTAGCCGAGAAATTGAGCAAGGTCGACTCGTGAAGGCCGACCATTTCATGATGCTGCTTACAGAAGCTCTTTTTTCTTCAACCGCGCGGCACACGCTCCACAAGAGCGCCACCCACATTTTACGACACTGCACACGCTGTACATTGGCTGCTACTCACCTTTCACGACGCGGCTCACGTTCTCCATAAAGCGCTTCTCGCTCCACACGAGGCAGTGCACTCTCATCATGTAGCGCTTTCACTTTCTGTTCACTTTATACTATGCGGGGTACGCTGAAAAAGCGCTTCCCATGCTTCAAAACGTTGCGCGCGCTCCACACAACGCGCTACTCGAATTTTAACGAAGATACACACGCTATACATTAAGCGCTATAGCACTTCACGACCTTGCGCACGCTTCACATAAAGCGCTGCTCGCATCCCACAAAGCTGCACATGCTTTACGTTAAACGCTTCACACATTTTGCGTAGCGTTTAACGTTTTTATTTCACGCTCCATACGAAGCTCCTTCCACCGACTCATGACGTTCTGGTGACTTCATCTTTCACGGCGTCATGCGAACACTTTCTGGAGCCCTATATGTTCTCCATGACGTACTAATGACATCATCTGGAGCCCAACACTCTTTTACGACATCCTGACGACTCCCTTGAAACCCTGCCCACCTTGCATGACGTTCTGTCGACACCCACTAGAACTCTATCTACTTTCCTCTACGCACTGCTGACGTCATCTAAAGCCCTGTCTACATTCCACGACGTACTGCTGACGACATCTGAAAGCAAACCAACATTCCCCGACATCCTGCTGACGTCACCTTGGCCCCCACCTACTTTCCACGGTTTTCTCCTACTAGAGCCCTACCCACCCTGCACTACGTCCTGCGAACACCTTTTGAAGCCCTATACTTTTTTTTTCACGATGGTCTGCTCACGTCATCTGGAGGCGCACCCATTTTCTCTGACGTTCTTCATACCCCTTCGACACTCCTGTGGGATTGATTTAGGCGTAACTCTTTCAAGCCACAAAAGAGTTCTACTACAGATTGCAAAAAAAAACTAGACTGACTGACGGACACCATTCTATTTCACTGCTATGGAAGGATACGGAACGATCACCAGCACGCATCAAGTGGTACAATACCCACCGACAAACCTCGCAAAACAGCGAAACAAAAACGTTTTGCCGTGTTTTTCTCGCCCCTTCGTCAAAACTCTGTCAAATATGGGCTTTAGGGGGTTAGAAAGGTATTGCTAGAATCGCCTCATCATGGTTTACAATATGATGATAAACTCTTATTGATGACTTAAATTTTACCCTACTTATAGGTATGTTGTTATTTCCAGAACACGTTCTGACTCGTCAGAATGAAAGTGCCGGCCGAGCATCCTGACGAGTCAAGAAGTGTTATGAAAAGTGCAGCATACCTAAAAATAAGGAACAGTTAAAGCTATCAATAGAATTTTAGCACGATCTGGTAGATCCTGATGAGGCGAATCTAGCAATATCTTTCATATTCTCGAAAATCATCATCAGCCAGAGTTATGAAAATGGGGGCGGAAAAAACGCGAGAGAACTTTTTTTTTGCTGTTTTGCGAAGTTCGAGGGTGGGTATAGTATATTACTTGCCTGCTTCTGGTATGTTACTTGCAGACTTTCGGTATATTACTTGCACTCTTCAATAGTATATTACTTGCACGCTTATCGCATGTTACTCGCACGTTTGTGGTATATTGCTTGCACGCTTGAAGTAGTATATTACTTGCATGCTTTTGGTATGTTACTTGCATGCTTGTGGTATATTACATGCATGGTCGAAATAGTATATTACTTGCATTTTTGTGGTATATTACTCACATGCTTGAAATAGTATATTACTTGCATGTTTATGGTAGGTTACTCACATGTTTGTAGTATATTACTCGCATCATTGTGGTATATTACTAGCGAATTTATGGTATTTTACCTGAAGCGATCAGGTAACATACTATTGTATTACGCGTAACATGGTTGGAAACTTCTGAGTGGACGAGTTTCCTTCAAGTCATGCCCCGTGGACGAGTTTCGCGTCGCTCGCTGCTGCAAGGAAATCCCGTGTTCCCAGAAATTTTTCGCACGCTCTTTTTCTTTTTGTAAAGATAGTTTTTCATTGAGTATTTTCTCTCTGTAGTTCCCTCTCTTCTTCTCAATTTCACGATTTTAATATTCTTTGGGGGTTTTAAGTGTAAGTTACCGTTTCATGACCTTTTTTTGTAATGACGCCTCTGTTTTTATAGCAGTTTTGATCAAAACTTGATTTCACTTCTAATCGTTCGTGTTTGCTCTGAGTTTTTTATCCGTGAATTTGTTTGACCCTTTATAAAATCAGAGTTCCACTTTTCTATTAGGTTTTTTTTTCAGGATTATAAGCCACTACAAATATTTCTTGAGTGGTTATCCGCATCGGTTCGTGATTTGAAGAAGAATTTCCGCGGCTACCTGCGGGACTTTTTCAGCGCTTTTGCAAATGTTTCTGGTGGGTTTGAATTCCTTCTACCAGACTTATTTAAAAATTGAATTTTTGCAGATTTCGGTGAGCGAGATGTTGATTCTGTGGTAGCAGCATTCTACGCATGCCGCTTATGATTATTAGAATGTAGAGGCTACTATTCAAGGATTTCTGTGCCTTTCTTGTGTGAGTTCTTTAGCTTATTTCTGGCTGCTTTGTTTTTTTTTGTAGTTGATGCTTTTTTATTCGCTTCGTTTATTCGCGCTATGGTGCTCACAAAATGCGCAGGTTTCTTGCACTGACTGTAGATCTTATGTTTTAAGTAAATTGCACAGAAAGAGCGGAGAATATTATTTGAAAAGGGAGCGTTCTTTTGGAAAATCTTGCATGTTCATGTTACAGCCTATCTCGCAAAAAGTAAACCGGGTGGGCGACCGTATAATGATGTATGTAAATCACGAGTGAATTTTCTGGGTCTCGCCGACGGCTTTTTAGCTTTTCTTTTGATATTTTATAACCGATTGGACTGTATATTGGCCGAAGAATCCCGAACAACGAGTTGCGTTAAACTTGGCACGCGAAAAGGTGAGAAAATAATCTGAGTTTTGGCCGGGAAGTAACCGAGAAATAGCACCAGGCTCCGCAGCGGCTCCCGGTGGGATATTTCTAGTTTTTTCGCAAAATAGTCTAGAAATAACGACTAAAATTAGCCTGGAAGCTGCCGACACGCGACGCGGACGTCGCCGGGCCACGAGCGGTTTGTCGCAGCCTCCATAGGCTGAGCGGGGTCCAAGTAGCTCAAACGTGGGTAATTGAACCAACGGCGGCATTGATGTCTGAATTATGCCTCAAGCGTTCATCGTATTTTAACTTGAAGAGCATTATTTTTCGACTAGGTCATTACGCGGGAAGCAGGCATTTCTTTGCTATTTCTCGGTTACCTCTTGGTCAAAACTCTCACAGTAATGCCCATCAGTCGAACGATTTTGCACCCAAAAAGAGCGTTGTGGCCTTCCAATTGAACGAATGATACATAGCCTGCTTCCTCTTATTAGTCATCACCTTACTAATGGGGCATCCTGAGATAAAGTTACGGGGAAACGTCATATAATTTTTTTCAGGAAGCGGATATCTCCTTTGAAAGGCTGCCCTTCCAAATCGTCAAACTCGTGCGGAGTATTTTGTTAGGAAGCAATATCGGTGCACTGAGTTTTAAGAAGGCTAGTTCCTCTGACTTTTGCACATTTTCAGCATGTATTCTCACAAAGTTTAAAGAGTTTCATTATGTACAAGACCACGGTCAAGCGGCTCTTGACTTGCACAGCAACAAGTGGGGGGAGGGTCGTAAGACTTATGATACGTTGCTCGCGTCGTACATGGCGCTTGTTGTTTTAGCTGTTTCTTCTTCTTCCTATCGGCCACATAGAGCTTCTCCTCATAGGTGTAAATGGCAGCCGCATCGCTCGGGTTCGTCCACATATCCATAACTGTTAGAGAAGTCGGCCTTGCAGGACATGAAAATAAATGAAATGAATCGTGCCCTGGGTTGTGGCAGTTAGGACATTCGTCGGGGATCGACGAGTCGATCTTATGGACGAAGGCCTTGAGGTGTGAGGAGTGTCCACATAGTAGACCTGCCAGGATGACGCTTGTACGTCTGGGTAGGTCCGTTTCGCTGTCATCGATCGGGGGTGGCACGTCACCAAGAATTGGATTTAGGGGAGCACTGGAAAGGTATTCACTGACGAATCGGGTGTGCTCCATTTGCAGTAGTCTGACGCTATTGAGCTCTGACGTCGCCCAACGTTGACGATCCAAGACAGAGACTGCAGCATGAAGTGGCGAGCGAATATGTCGGAAATGGGGACCAGATGACAGTAATGGGAAATTAGGGTGTGTGGAATTCCTTAAAATGCCAACATGGAACTGTTGCGACTGGAGTTGACAATGCTGCTTTACAGGAAGCAGCGAACACTCTTGATGTTGATGAGATACCGGTGTGGATCTAGGGCATCCAGTGATCACGCGTAGAGCAGTGTTCTGTGCACGCTGAAGCTTGCTCCAAGAGGCTTCCGACAGGTGTCTTGACCATGTTGGGGCTCCATATTCCAGCACCGGCTGCACCATAGCCCTGTAGGTGGTTCGCAAAATTTCCTTAGAGCTGCCCCATGTAGTGCCTGCCAGCGAACGTAGAATGTTGTTACGTGTGTTGGCAGCAGCAGCTCGAATACGTGTGTTTTCGTGAAAACGCAGTGACGGGTCCAGGAATACACCAAGTAGACGAGGGTGTTTTGATAAGGGCAGCATATTTCCTTCCCAAAGAATCTTGGGATGCGGCTTGTGTTCAGCAGTCGCTGTAGTGCACAAAGTAACGCTGGACTTGGTTGGAGAGACCTTTAGCTGCTTCGATTCAAGGAATTTGGCCAGACTGACAAGGTATTTATTCATCTCAGCAGTGGCTCGATCGATGACAGGGTCAGTACAAGTAATAGTGATGTCATCCGCATATAGACATAAGTGGATGTTTGACGACGGCTTCGGCACATCAGACAGATACAAAGAAAACAGGCAGGGAGATAAAACTCCTCCTTGTGGGACGCCTGCCTTCAGGGGCACAGACTTCGAAAAGTGTCCATCAAATTTCACACGAATGGAACGATTTTTGACAAAGTTATCGGTCCATCTTTTGCACCAGTCGGGAATAGTAGAGTCCAGGATCGATTTGGACAGCAGCGGGATACTGACATTATCGAAGGCAGCAGTTAAGTCAACTGCCACGACTATACTTCTACCAGCTGGAGGTTTCATGTTGAAGCCAGCAATTATGTGTTCTGTGATGGACGTGAGTGCCGTGATGGTAGAGTGGGCCTTCTTGAAGCCATCTTGATGCACGTTATGACGTAATGATTCTTGGAGGTGCGGGTTGATGAATTTCTCCGCTAACTGAGCAATAGGGGACAAAAGGGAGATGGGTCGATGCGAAGTTGCTTGATCTTCTGGTTTGCCAGGCTTGAGGATCGTTAGAACAATTGCTTGCTTCCATCTAGCGGGAATGACACCTGTGCTGAATGACGAGTAGACTAGGTCACAAAGTAATTCAAGGAACTCTTCCGGCAAGTGCTTGAGATGCACGGCTGACACACCGTCGGGTCCCTCGGCTCGCGAGTTCTTCATGGACTTGATGAGGGAAGACATCTCAGAGGCAGTTATGGCAGGTACATCTTGTCGGCTGAGCTTCCTTATAGACCGTAGAGTGAGCCTGTTGGAACGATCACGGCGGGTCGTCGCTGAAGCAAAGTGTTTACCAAGTCGACATGCAGCCTTAAATCCGGACTCGAATTTGCCCGAAGGGAACTCAAGCATGTTGCGCTCCGCTGCCAATTTCTTCCCAGACAATCGCTTAAGAGTGCTCCAGGTCTCCTTTGCATCAGTGGAGAAATTCAAGGATTCTGTGAACTCCATCCATCGCATCCGCTTGTAATCATTCAGCATTTTGGTGATCTCATCAGACAGTCGTTGAATGCTGGGATCTGCAGGATCAGCTCGGCGCTTCTCGTCCCGTAATTCGATCAGCTCCAGGACATCTTTGGGAACGTTAGGGTAAAACGTTTTAACGAGCCCTGTAGGAATTGCAGTTCTGGAGGCGTTGCATATGGCATCAACAATGAACTTGTCTTTCTCATGAACGGAGCCGGTTAGCGGATAGCAGGCTACCCGACTGAGTAGCACTTCTTTAAGCATGACCCAGTTGGCCTTACGGTAGTTGGTGTACAATTTGCTACGAGAGCCTACGAAAGGTGCCACGTGACTGTTGAGAGACAAATTCAATGAAACACTTATGAGTACATGATCGCTGGCCATAGCTATAGCAGTAGACCAGTTACAGGAAACAGCAAGAGAAGATGGTACAAAAGTGACATCCGGAGAGGACGGCCTGCCCGTGAAAGGAAGGCGAGTGGGGGCGTCGTCGTAATGGCAACAAGATCACAATCCTCAGCGAAAAGCTCAAGTAGTTCCCCTCTGTCATCGGGATCTAGAGAGGAGAACCAGGATGTGGAGTGAGCATTAAAATCGCCAGACATGACAACAGAAGACGATGGGAGGGCATTGTGCACAGATTGCAAGAATGGAGTGGGGTCAAACGAATTGGGACATGAGGAGATTGGGGGAATATAAATATTAACAATATCTATAGGGCAACTTCGCAATACAACGTGAACACCGATACATTCTACAACATTATCATTAGGGAGAGCTATAAGATGAGAAGGTATAGAAGTTCTTACAAACGTAGAAACGCCTCCACCATGAGATGTGCGAGGGAGGTGGTAAGACGTATAACCAGGGAGGCGGGGTAGGGAGGATGTTGGGCTAAGTTTTGTCTCCTGAAGGAGAATGACATCTGGATGAGAGCGTTCAATGTACAATGTGAGTTCAGCAAGTTTGGCACGCAGGCCATTGATATTGAGTTGAAAAATGTCTAGACTATGAAGAGGAACACTAGTGGGAGAGTTAGAGCAAGAAGTACAACAATAAGCATCAGTGTAGTCATTATAGCTGGTTAACCCCGAACATTTGAGGTGCACCCAGCCGAGGCAACCACCGCACTGGACGCTTGCATGTTGAGCCGATAATCCACAATGACAACAGGGATATCGTGGAGTCTTGCTGCGTGGCCCTGGGTTCCTCTCAATGCCGGCTCGCAACAGTAGAACGCGAAGGAGTGCGGCAGCTAGCCATTCGCACTCCCATACAGGAAAAACTCCTCGTGGAGTTGTTGATGCCCGTTTGATGAGTCTCCTTGATCTTGGTAGTCGACTCCACAGATCCACCACGCGTAGGTTGAGCATCTCGGATCCTTTTAGCTGTTTAGCATTGGGCCAGTCATACGCTTATGCCCGGCTGCTCACCGCGTAAACCCATGCCCGCTAACCCGGCGATATGCTCTGCCGTCTCAAAGAATAACACTGTGTGAGGGGCGGAGAAGTAGGCTTCACGGCTGGGCGAGCAGGCTTATTTTCAGGACGGAGCGTTTTACCGGGTGAGGGTCATGCAGGGCCAAGTGAGGCGTTGAGTGATTTTCAGAAATCGGACCCCCCCCCGACCATCAATTTCTATTTCCAAAATCCAATGTTTTTGCGACCCCCCCCCTCGAGGAGCGGGATCGACCTTCCAAGACCTGGACACTGCTACGATCCTTCCCTTTACTGGTCAAAAATATCGAGATTTGTCGGGATATCTTCATCAAATTTCCATTTAAGGCCGATTTTTTTGCGACCCCTCACACCCCGTAGGAAATTTCTCAACCCCGCTTGACCCTGGAGTCATGGGTTTGGGCAGCGAGCGGCAGGGCATAAGCATCTTTCAAATTAAGCTGATTGTGCCTCTTCAATTGACATTTTTAAAAGCTGGAAAAAGCCTCAACTATATTATTGAAATGATTTCAGATGACATGTGTCTTGGCGGCTAATATTTCTTCCCTTATAATATTTTGGCAAAAACTTGGCTCGTTTGAGAACTTTTGTGAACAGTACTGCATTGGTGAGTATTTCATTCTCTTAAAGGGAGTGTTTACGATGATCTTATATTTTGAGAATATTCGCTCAATCGACTATTTGCCCCCGGTGAGTTCTAAAATGACGTAGAAAATGGGAAAAACGCATCAAAAGTACAGGAAATCCTTTATTCTCACCCCGCCTTTTTACTCTCCCAGGAACTGTTCGTTGTGACAATGAAATCTTTTGTAGACCCGTCCTTTGCAACTCTCAACTATATGTTGCTCCGTTCTTCAATTTGGACCCTATCTAATATTGCCTCGCATAGAAAATTCCTCTATTTTCAATTGACCCAATTTTTCACCGGTGGCAACCACTGAAATCATGTTCACCCAACCGGGCAACTAGTCCATGCCATAGAATAATTTCACTGAAATCAGACATTTTAGTGCGTTTCTCGCAGTTTCTTCGTAATTTTGGTAACATTTGGTGGTCAACGCATTGTTTTGTGAAGAAAACTCGAAAGCAAAAATCATCGTGAACACTACCCTCAAGCTGACTTCAGTTTCAGTTCATGATGAAAGAGGATCTGGTTATATGGCCGGTAAAACCGCTCTTTGGAAGTTTATTCGCTGTTGGGCCACTTTCCACGATCCGGAGTACGTCCTTAAGGCCGGGATCATACTCCCGTCGCGGCGATGCTTGAGAAAAGGCGGTACTGATCAGTCGCGGCGATATTGCGCATGGGGATGAATAGATTGTTTTGATGAGCAGATCGGCAGCTCGTGGAGTGAAATGGGTTGAGATAGTCATCCGAGAACGACTGAAACTTTCGTTTTTAAACACACTTTCGAAATTTCTAGAAAGCATGTTCGACTCATTGTTCAAAGAAGAGATTTTATCGCTGTGATATGCACATTTTCTGAGAAGCTCGGCAATGCGACTGCCAGCTGAGCTGCCAACCGTTCTCGGATGAGTGTCTCATCACACTCGACCCCACGAACTGCCAGTCTGCTCATGAGAACAGTCGATTCACCCTATGCGTAATATCGCCTCGATTGATCGATACCGCCTTTTCTCACGCATCGCCGCGACGGGAGTATGATCCATGCCTTACCATGTTCCGATCAAGTGGGCTGTCCAAGGACGCTGAGCAACGCCCCGCGGGACACGCGAGACGCACTGGAAATATTACATGCGGTCAGCAACAAGGCAGGTATGTATGCACGGTGTTGTGGATACACAACCTTGTGAATGTAAATCTAATATAACATATATAGATTAGGGCAAATGGTATTGGGTACTAAGAATCAGATTGTCATAAAACGTATAGTTCATCCATAGCCCTTACACCATTCACAACTCTGCCGTTAGGCATCGTATCCAGAGGGTGGTGTCTGGTAGGTTGATTACACGCGGGTGTGCTTCATAGATGCCGCTACAATTGATAGATGAGATACTGCCTGAGGTTCGGTGAGCCCTGTGAATATATGTGTAATTACAACTTTGTATAATACTTGTTTGTGGGGCGGCCTCCCCAATCTGTATAAAAGGCGATGGAATGTTGATATCGGGTTCGTCTGTTCACTGAGCAGGCACTTGTTAATAAATCTGTGTATTGCAAGTGTCTGTAACCATTGGTAATCCACCAAATTGGTGCATCGGCCAGTGGACGATCGCTCGCTTCAACTCTCAGCTAGTGTGTTCCTCCCTGAGGAAACGAGAGAAAAGTGAGCCTCACCTACCCAATCTTCTCACCTAGTGTTCCTCATTGGAGGAACGAGAAGCAAGAGCGGGAAGCTCTGTCTTGTGCGTCTCCGCAAGGGGAACCGGCAGAGTAAGCCTCTCAACGACTTATCTTCTCACTTAGTGTTCCTCATTGGAGGAACGAGAAGAAAGAGCGTAACCTCTGTCTTGTGCGTCTCCGCAAGGGGAACCGGCAGAGTTTTACCTCAACCGAGTATCTGTCTTGTGCGTCTCCGCAAGGGGAACCGGCAGAGTAAAACTCGAGAGTATCTGTCTTGTGCGTCTCCGCAAGGGGAACCGGCAGAGTAAACCTCAAAAGTGCCTGTCTTGTGCGTCTCCGCAAGGGGAACCGGCAGTGCACAACTTCCAATCTCTACCAAGAGCGTGAACTCTGTCTTGTGCGTCTCCGCAAGGGGAACCGGCAGTGTTTCACCTCTAACCTACCACTTCAAGAGCGTAAACTCTGTCTTGTGCGTCTCCGCAAGGGGAACCGGCAGTGTTTTACCTCTAAACTTTCGAAAAAGGGCGTAAACTCTGTCTTGTGCGTCTCCGCAAGGGGAACCGGCAGTGCTTTACCTCTAAACCTTCACAAAAAGAGCGTGATCTCTGTCTTGTGCGTCTCCGCAAGGGGAACCGGCAGTGCTTTACCTCTAAACCTTCACAAAAAGAGCGTGATCTCTGTCTTGTGCGTCTCCGAAAGGGGAACCGGCAGAGTCGAACCTCGAAATCGTCTTGTCTTGTGAGTCTCCAGAAGGGGAACCGGCAAGGCGTACTTCAAAACCTTCATCTTGTGCGTCCTCTCACGAGGAACCGGTGAAGTAATAAGCTTTTTCCTGCAATCAGGAAAAAGTTCCTCAGCAAGTTCTCAATTTGAGCTTTCTCAGCAAGAAGCCAAGAGAACTGTGTCAGAGCTTTCGTCTCCTCAAGTGAGAAAATCAGAAAGCGAAGCAGTTTCCTAATAAACCGGGAAAATCTGACAGGCGAAGCAAATCCTCCTTGAGGTAAACAAAAAAAGAAGTCCCGCGTGGCAGGAAGTTACCTACTGCGGAATCAACTGAAGCATTAGAAAATCCAAGGAACCTTGAAACTTGAAACAAACCAAAAAAAATGGCTGGAATTCAAGTCTTCAAAACAAAGATCACAAATGCTTGTGCGCTAATCAAATCCAACGAAGACGGTATGAAGAAATTGGAAACACCATTCACATTCCCTACTGAAAAAACAGAATGTGAAGCCTTCATACGGGAACGCACTGTAGAGTTAAACCATCTGGCAAGATCCATTACCAAATCCAAGGAATTCTTGGACAAACGCGTTCAAGACGTCATCGAAAGGATTGAATCACGGCCGGAACAGAAAGAAAGTGATAAGCTAATGCTCGATCTCAACAAGCATCTGGAATCTGAGGCGAACAACTTGGATATAGAAGTCATCCTATGGCTAAACAAAATTGAGTTTAGAAAAGAGGAATTGGCGCAACAGTCGGAGCTCCTAACAGATGCGAGTAATTGCGGCAACCAGCAAGCTGGCAGCAGCACTAGCAACCGCGATACAGATGATTATGACTGTGGACGATCAGGAAACAGCGATCGCAATGTGCGAGTGAGGCGACCACAGCTTGAAGTGCCTATCTTTCCGGCAACTTCCGAGAATTCAACACATTCTGGTCGGTCTTCGAGTCCCTAATTGACAGCGATACAGAACTGAGCGACCGAGAGAAGTTCCTATTCCTGAAACAGGCGCTGAAAGGAAAGGCCGCAGCGTCAATTAGCAGCATTCCTGTCTTAAAAGAAAAATACTACATTGCTGTAAACCTTCTCAAGAAGCAGTTCGACAGGTCATCAAGTATTGCCGATGTATTAATTAATGAAATCGAGCGTCTACCTCAAGCGCGAGAGAGTCCAAGAAGCTGTCGTGAAACTCTCTCAGCCATTTCTTCTCGCATCACGCACCTCGAGCACACTGGTGTACCAATGAACGCCGATAGAGTGTGGAGACGTCTGATCCTCTCAAAATTCACGAAGGAAATTTGCAGCAAAGTGATCAAGAAGGAGAATGAAGCCGGCTTCTCATATGGAGTGAACGATATTATGGAAACAATTGATGAAATAATAGCACTTCAAGAGATGACAGAACTTGAAATGAAGACAATGTTTGACAATGACTACTGTCGACAGAAGAATATCCATAAAGAAAATCAGCAGTCTCATATCACGCATCAGAAGCATACATACAAAAGTCGTCGGTTTGGCAGCAACAGTTCCAACACGCCCTCGCAAGCAGAGCATGTTGGCCAACCAGAAGTCATTTCAGCTCAGGCTCTCCACTGCAACGTTTCAGAAAACCGTCAGCAAGTCAGACAGCAAGTACTGCCTATAGCATCGGCACTGATTTTCAATGAAGCAGAAATGGAATACGAGCCTGTCACTCTAGTGTTGGATTCTGGATCTCAAAGAAGTGTCGTGAAAAAGGAGATCGCAAATAGGCTGAAGCTTCCTGTAGCAAGCTCAGCGATGCCCACAACTGCTGGAATTGGAAAATCGCAAGAAATTTCCAGTCTCAATGAAACATGCCTAACTCTGAGAAGCCGATTCTGCTCGAAAAAGCTGCGAAACGTGTCACTGTCAACCAACGATAGACCGAATTTCTGCACGACGGCTGCTGAATTGTCGGCGGCAGACAAGAACTTTATAAAGAAAAGGAGTATAGCAGTTTACCAGCTTAACCGCCCATATACAGAGATATCTCCAGAGATTCTCATTGGGCAAGACCTTCTAAGCAATGTCATCGAACACAAGTTTCCTGTCATGAGATTGCCATCTGGTTTACTCCTAACACCAACACTTTTCGGCTATATCGTCTCTTCTACAAGTATCACATGCAACTCCAAAACCGGGAGAACTCATCAAATCAGATCATCATCGTGGCAACGTCGATTACATCTTCACTGAGCGGCTACATGAAGGGCCTCAAGAACCCGAGCGGACTAGAACCACGTCATATCGGCACCAAAACTAGTGAAGATCACTTCAAGGAGCCATATCAAGGAACTCTGCATGACCCATTTCAACAGCCGCTGCACAGGAAGTGTCGCCCCTCCAAAAGAAAACGGCAGCGTAAACGTGCAAAAGGCATTTATGCCGGCATCAAACCAGTTGGAGAACAGTACAGTAAGCCGCAACGCGAGAGGGAACCTACAATACAATTTCGACAACAAGGCGACACCTACAATCGCTTGAGTGTCCGAAACGACCGCAGCGAGGATCACGGTCATGTACGATCACACGCACCTCGGATCAAGCACGATTCAAGGAGATTCAGGAATAAACTGCCGTTTCAGAAGAATATCGCCAGTTTGAATCGCACATAGTAATTTCTATTTCATTTTGTTTTCTGGTATTAGTCGTGTTTGTTGTAAGTTTTGCAGTCAAACTTGTGATAGGAGAATGTGTAGATATTGAGTTCCATTAATTTCTATCGCTCCCGCTCACTGCCGGCCGCCCCAGTGTTGTGAACAACCAAATCTTATACAAATTTTATTTATTGCACGCTAATGTTTAACCTTCAAATGTGCATATGAGTATTGGCCTGATATCTGTACAACATTTTAGCTACCGCTTATTGCCGGCCGCCCCAGTGTTGTGAACTACCAAATGTTATATAAAGTTTATTTATTGCACACTATTTTTCAACCTTCAATTATGCATATGAGTATTGGCCTGACATCTGTACAACATTTTAGCTACCGCTTATTGCCGGCCGCCCCAGTGTTGTGGATACACAACCTTGTGAATGTAGATCTAATATAGCATATATAGATTAGGGCAAATGGTATTGGGTACTAAAAATCAGAACGGTCATAAAACATTGTATAGTTCATCCATAGCCCAGACACCATTTACAACTCTGCCGTTAGGCATCGTATCCAGAGGGTGGTGTCTGGTAGGCTAATTACACGCGGGTGTGCCTCATAGGTGCCTCTATAATTGATAGATGAGATATTGCTTGAGGCTCGGTGCACCTTGTGTCTGAAACTCAAAGTCCTCTGCTTGTCCACTGGGAAAAAAACCACTAGACAAGCTCTTCTGCGGAATCGTAGAAGAACTCTCTCCCCTACAGAGTACCTCCCTTGGATTACACAGTAGACAACCCACATTCGACAACGAGTCATCCGACTGGAGAAAAACTTATTGGCCAACCGGTTCTGACACTCAAATCTTTCGAATTCGTTGAGTGTTTGAACCAGGAATGAGCGGAATAAAATTTTTGAATTTCGGAAATCGTAACTCGGAAATCGGAACAAAATTTAAATTTCGGAAATCGAAAATCAGAAATCGAAACAAGTTTTGAAAGTTTTAAAATTTCGGAAAACGGAAAGCGGAAATCCGAAGCCGAAAAACTGCGGAAATCGGAATTCGGAATCGGAACAAAGTATACTTGCTGCTGACATCGAAAAAAATGTCCTTGACCCTCAGGCTGAATCATCATTCCTCAGATACTTCTATATCCTGGACCCTAGACAATTACGAATCAAAGTTTTGGTCCCATGGGGATCCCATCAGGGATGTGCGTAATTGCGACTAGAGACTATGAGCTTCAAGGACTACCGGGCTCAAAGTAAAGAAATGAAAGATTTCCGTAAGGAATCCAGAATTTAAAAAAATGATTACTCACTATTATCGCTACCCAGTGGAGGGATCACACCAACTTTGGTCTATATATCGCTGGTAGTCCTTCGAAATATGCACAGTCGGCACTGATCGTCTGATACTTTGCTTTCACT
Organism: Aplectana chamaeleonis; assembly: GCA_029168955.1. Lineage (NCBI taxonomy): Eukaryota > Metazoa > Nematoda > Chromadorea > Rhabditida > Cosmocercidae > Aplectana > Aplectana chamaeleonis. The sequence continues at coordinate 243,984 of JAPDOI010000691.1, forward strand.
ACTGACGGTTGGCCCAAACTCGGTACCACGTGTTATAACATACATGCATCGAGTTCGCGTTTCACATCCAATGGTGAACGCAAAGTATCAGTGCGATCCGTGCAAACTGTACTTACGTGTGTCGCACAGAATATACATACCCTACAGTCATTACTATTTCTAACAAAGCGGTTTCTCAACCTAGGATATCAATACATATTTGGCCCCTAGTTAAGGCCCGAACAAACGGCTAGTTACCCTCACACACTAAAAGTAGCCCCTATTCGCAAATTTAAAATGTCACAAACAAAAATAATGCCGAAACAAACAAGAAAAAAAAGAGGAAAACCTCAACTCACTCAGAAAATCAGCTGTGCTGTCGATCGATAATGAAATTTGGCAAGGAGCCAGGTTTTCCACCGTAGTTTTAGTGTGTGACCGCAACCGCACCATGTCCTTTTAACATTGCGGTAAACTATATGATCCTGGATTACCCTTGAAGGCTATTTCTGCATTCGCAATGCTTATTGTCAAAGTCTAGATTCATAACGGCTAAGGATTAACGACTAACAAGAGCTTTGGCTCTTTGAAGGACTAAAGTCTAACTAATTATAAAGTTTCACTTAGGCACATTCCTGGATCCCATAGAAATTGAGTCGCATTAAAATTAGCATTCACTCTCGTAAAGGCAGCATACACTCTCGTGATTGAGATAACTACGGAAATAGAATGGTATGGCTCAGAACTTAACGCCTACGCATTTTAAAGCGTCAAAAACGATCCACAATTACGCTACATGAGTAAAAAGTTGGCCCGCCCCTTTATCTACCCGCCCCCTGCAATTGCATCCTCCTCCAGAACAGAGGTACTGGGCCATTCCCACCGTCGTGGATGTATGTGGTCTACTTGTTGTACGTATTGTACTGCCCACAAACGTCGCTGATGGTAGGAATGTCCCAAAACCCCTGTTTTGGAGGAGGACGCAAATACAGGGGCGGGCAGATACAGGGGCGGGGCCAACTTCTTCGGAACAGGGGCTGTATACACACCATGGGAGGAGTTGTCCCGTTTTTGCAGTTTGAAATGTCACACGCCTCAATGCGAGCGAAGTGGTCCCGAGTGGAATTAAAGCAGCCAAAAGCGGGACAACTCCTCCCTCGGTGTGTAGAGAGCCCCTGTGCCAACTTCTTCCTCGTCTAGCGTTATTGTGGGTCGTTTTTGACGCTTCAAAGTGCGTAGGCGTTGTGTTCTGTGCCATACCATTCCACTTCCTTAATTATCTCAATAACGTTTACGAGCGTGTATGCCGCCTTTAAAGGCAGTGTTCACGATGAAATTTTTGCTCGTTTTCTAGCGGTAACGTAAGCTTCGGTTCCCTCAATGAAGAACAAGGATGAAAGTACGACGAAAAACGGCCAGAGGGGTGAAAATCCCGTGGACCACCAGGCTCCTTGGATTGCCCCTCCCAAGTCATATACGGTTGTCCACCGTTCGTCTTTCAAGAGGAACAGTTGCCGAAATTCTGAATTTTATCACAAAAGATTCTAGCATCCGAGCATGTGCATTAAACCATATTATTTTCGGGGGATTTTCGCTACAAGAAACAGAAAACAATGTAAACTACTCAAGAATTTTGATGCGCAAAACCATTTCCGACGTCTGGATTGTTCAAAGCCCGCAGTTTCCCGGAACATAACAAACAGGCGTAATCAAATATTTCAGAGATTTCATTAAGCAGTTATTTCTTCGATATCTGAGAGTTTGTGAGAGGTTTCCCCTATTAGTTTTCGCTTCGTATACTTGCCTGCTCAGAAGCACTGAAAACAATAATACGTTTTTATCGTGAAAATTGCCTCTAACAAATCTTGAAAGAAGTTGACGAGTCTCAACTTGTTAACTTCTGTCAGTGGATGCAGAGACTGTTTCCGCACTTTGTTCCGATTTCCGCACCCATTTTTCGGAAATCGGGAGTCGGAATTCCGCTCATCCCTGGTTTGAACCGGTTGGCCTATAAGTTCTTCTAGATATGCTACACTACTACTACTTATTGACCAACCGGTTCGGAAACTCAAAGGGTTCGAAGGATTTGAGTGTCCGAACCGGTTGGCTAATAAGTTTTTCTTCCGACAGGTCATTGAGAGACTTCACAAGTCCCGCAGGCACTACCTGGAGCTGAAGGCATGATCTCCCACAACCGCCAGCAATGATCCGAAGCTGCTTACTGACCGTTGTACCCACCTACCGTTTCATCACAAGGAACACGAATCAAGCGTCGGCCTGTCCGGCTCTAAAACCTAGTTTTGACTGCAGGTGGTCGCTGCGGCCATGCGAGGGACGACTGTTCCTTTTTCATAGCGCGTAATGGAAAGCCGCTCCAATTGTGATCGCTTCGTGGCAAACGTCCTACATCGCTGGGTCGCGGCGACGAAATCCTATGTTTTACTGCATCGCTGCTTGAAGAGCGATTCTCAATGGTCGCTCACTATCGCTCCATCGCGGCCAAAATGGCAGCGATGGAGCGATTGCCAGCGAATGACACGTTTCGTCTAGTGAACGTTGACCCTTTCACATGACAAGGTCAGCGTTTACGGGTCGAAACGTGTTATTGATAACTACCAGCCATTTATTTCACAGATTGATTGAATTTCTTCCATCATCCGTGGGCCTATGCACTATATACAGAATCGCTGCCGCTGCTACATTGCTGCAGCAGCGGGTGCAAAATCGCTGCGATTGTTAACAGCAGTGATGCAGTCAAAACTATTCTTAAGGAAGAAAAACTGTGGACCGTCTGCTCTTTGGGTGGAATTCTTTGCAGTACTTCGCTTCGAATATTCCTTGGACTTGTCCGCAATCAACTTTCACTCTCCTATCCTAGCCACAAAGAGCTGCTGAAACAGGAACACCGGTCTGACAGCGGGCGCGTCACAGGCCGAAAGTCTGCCAGCCCGCGAATTTATTTCCTCTCTCCAAGATCAGCCCATCTTGAATTACGCCAATCAGAGCCCGGGCGGAAGGTGATATGGCAAACGACAAAATATTCTCGGACCGAGTCAAAGGATACGTGAAGCTACGTAGGGCTTGTACATGTTGGTGATGTTGATATCGGGAAGGAAGGCCCCACCTCTGTTTGTAAGACTTCCCGCAACATGAAGTTTAGCAATTCTAAGACCGCAGTCCGACTGAAACTGTAATAGCTGCTCTCAATCCAACCCCCAAATTCGTCTCGTCCCGCGATGCGCTCCGCGAGCCCTTTGCTTACCGTCATCCGCCAGCTATACTCCCTTCATAGGCTCGGAGATGTGTTTAGCGCATCAGGCATCCTCTATTTCGAAAGCAAATTTAGCTTGTTTCTTTGCGTGATATTGCGGAGAGAGTGAAGAGACATCAAAACTGTGGTGAAGAGAAGAAAACGCAGTATACGCACGCACTTGCTCGCGTTCAACGGCAGTAAATTACTACTATTAATAAATTACATTTAATAGTAAATAATAGTAAATTACTATAATAGTATATAATAGTAAATTACTTACTATTAAATTACCAGCTACCCGCAGTTTTCTTTATCACTATCATAAAAGCTTTATAAGGTTTTGAGAATGATTGCCTCATTTTCATTATTGAGGTTTTCGAAAAAACAGCCGCTTCGCATCTTCGACTGTGATAATACGACTGCGAGTAGCGAGGAAATAAAGGATATAGTCTACAGCAATTGAATTAGGACCTGGTGAGGTTGCAGATTCTTCCTAACATACTGTAGTCTGATTGTGTTACCACTCATTTTTTCGAAATTACTGAAATTTGTCGGTGAGTTTTCATTTCTATTCTCACATTTTCAACTGTTTTCATAGCTTCCCCAAATGTAGTCATATCGGTGAAAACACAGACTCACCAATCACAGCTGCTTCGAAAAAATGAGTGATACCACTAACAAACTACCGTATGTTAGAACGAGTCAGCAATCTCACCAGGTCCCACTTCCATTGCTGTAGACTATACATCCGTTGTTAGGCCCCGGTCATAGTTGGATGAGCCGACGCCTCCAGCCCGGTCGATACACACAGAATGCATTGGAAATGGGATGCAAAAATCACTCGGTGTATCTCCCCCGCACCCACCCGCACCCCCAACACCCACCCGGTCGATACGTATGAACAACATGGTGAGGGGAAGCTGAGAAAATCACTGGTGTATCCCCCCTGCCTCCCCCCCAACACCCCCGCACCCCCCGCACCCCGGTCGATACGTATGTTTAAAATGATGGAGTGAAGTTGAGAAAATCACTCGGTGTATCCGACGCGGTCGATATCCATGCAATACGTGGATGACGGCGGATGAGAAAAATCACCGGGTGGGCGGGCCTATGATAAAACATTGCGTATCACTAGAAAGCTAACCTTACTGCTACCTCCGTTACTTCACCATACTCTCCTTCACTATTTCTCTTAACAGGTGCAATCCTGTTGGCCACGTAATCATCGTCATATCTAGTTGGATGCACCGAGTGATTTTCTCAACCTCACTCCATAATTTTAAACATACGTATCGACCGGGTGGGTGTTGGGGGTGTTGGGGGGTACGGGGGGGGTGTTGGGGGGTGCGGGGGGGATACAGATGCAAATAGCACCAACTATGACCGGGGCCTTAGTATCTGAGTGAGGTTGGGATGAGGAATGTATCAGTGTCTGCCATCCATAACAGACCGTATCACACGACACCGTCCCGAATGCACGCTGCGAGCGGGTAGCATTCAGTTCATGAGAGTGCCTCCGCAGATGGTCGGTTGCAAACCATAGCTGAAGTGAGTTCATGACACCCAACATCGTCTTGCACGTACCACAAAATCTGCAGAATTCAGGTAACATTCAGGATGTCTGTGTCTTCAGACTCATCCTATCCTTTCTTTCTTCCACTCGCTACTACTCCTAACCCAATAGGATTTGTACCTCCACCACCTCCTCCACCACCTTGTCTAACACTGGCCTGTCTGCCGCAAAGTATCATGCCTCCATTACCTCCGTTGCCCCCACCACCGCCACCACCCTTGCCACCACCTTCTCCTGTGATTCATCAAGGATTTCTCCCGAGCCATTGGACGAATCCGACTCCTACCTACACCCGCGTGACTGTAGAAGAGCTCTTCGCTACAAACTCGGTTGGAACTCTTAGAACATTTTCTTGAAACTGCAGGGTTCGTCAGATTTTGAGTCTTCATTTTCAGGTCTCCATGAAATTCCCCATGATCCAATATTCCGCTCGCACACAGCTCAATCCTAACGCAAATCCGTTTCAACCTGCCTATCAACGCTCTCTGACACCACCAACGTGAGTGTCCATTACGAAATTTGAAGAACATGTAGCGTAATCCACCGAAAGTTGCTTGTCTAAATCCGAAGTTGAAGGGGTGTGTTGGTGATCAATATGAAACTCATTGTAGCAGGACCGGTACTGCTGAACCGGTGACGTGCGTGTTGTCAATGAGTGTCACAGTTTCCTATCATCTATTTAATACCTGGCATTTTGCTGGCCATCGGTAATAGCTGGACCGACCGTTAGCGAATGTAGGTATGGAGCTTTGGGAAGGATGGCTCATTCTCGTCACGGCTCCTTAAAAGCACAGTACACCCTCAGATATGAATTTTGAGATTTCCGTGTAAATGTGTACAAGACCCGTCCTGTATAACATGTGCCAAATGCGAGATCTCAATTCCTCTAAATAAGCGAGATATAAGCGACCACCACGGGCCTGACCCCCTCCAGCCACCACCAGAGGCCCGACCCCCTTCCTGATTTTCAATCTCAATAGCGGCTCGATGGATGGATGATTCTCAACCGAGTCGTCGTTCTTCACTCTCTTTCCGATCTATCTCCTCATCCTGTTTTGCTCTTGTGCCGCGACTGCGAATCAAGAGAAGTACAGGCCTGAGATAAACCGTCCACCAAATTTTTGCCCTCAAAATGCAGGCATTTTCGAGCAGCCATATCTCCGTTCGTAGGGGGTCTTGAACAATTTAAGAAATACCATTTTTGAAAGTTGGGCTCCGCAGAAAAGGTCAAGGATTTGGCATTGCTCTAAAATGTCGTGAAATTGTTCCATTAGATTTGGCTATCGAACTGATTTCCTAAATGTAGTGAAATTGTTGAATTGATTTGGCTGTTGTTGGTATATGCAGATAACTTAATTGTCGCGAACGCGATGGGATTTATGGTCCCTAGCACGATGCGAACGCATCACGCATGGACCGACCCACGGGTATAACAACCCTGGATAGCGGTGTGGCCAACACCTAGAAGGATCTCACTAAATCCCTGGTTTCCCGGCCCACTATCGCGACGCATCGATGGCTACTATGCATCCGTCAGCTCGCCCCGTTACCGCAAGGTTATCTCGCAACCTGCTCCCCTCAAGCAGGCGGAGTCCTCGCGTTCACTGGGGATCACCTTGTCCACTAACCTGGGACAGCCGCACTAGCAAGCCACGTAACCCAACCAACATGTATGGGGGGGCCAAAGGGGGATAGTCCCGCGTAGTACCAGCGTAATAGCACAACAACACAAGCCAACCATAATGACACCGATATAGCAGCGCTATATGAACACCAACACAGGTACAAGGTACACAGTGGTAAGTTATAACCCTTTATCCTTAAGGCACTAATACCTAGAGGCATCTACAGGGTTCGCCTTACAGTTAACGGTTCAATTGGCTCACATCCCACAGCGCGTAGTAGATAGCGTAGTCTACCATGGCGTAATATACATAGCGTAGTACGTGGTGGCGTAGTATCAGTAAACTCCAAATACCGTGCGGTACCGATTGCCACACGGGCATGAAATGATGATATCAGTTGCATTTCTATATCAGACCGACCGACTCAGACTCGCAAATGAAAGTTGAGAAGTATTTTATGGCTTTGTGGCAATCGGTACCGCACGGTATTTTTCGTCTAGTCGTAGTATCGCACCTCTCCCACTAGTCAACCGCACATCCCTAGCGGTGACTAATGCCAGAAGCCGTTGGGCCTCCGCCAACCTCCAGGCCGCTCGGTCCAGGCCGAGCTAACGCCCAGATGCCGGCTTCCTCAGCAGCCAAAGCTGCTGGGGACGGAGCCCACGGTTCCGGGGTCTCACGGTAGGCCATCGGTGCCAGAGCAGCGCAGTACCAATGGGTACTGTAGGCCAACGCCATCCGGCGCTGGGCAGACCACTGAACCGAGGACAGCTGCCTTATATAGGCAGCGCGGAGGAAGGGGGCGGGGCGCCGCGGCAGGCGCGGGTGTACCCCGCCTCCAAGCGGCTGGAGTAGTGGTGAACAGGCCGGGGCCTCACGGTCCGCCCCAAGCCACCGTCGCATCCGCGACACTCCCGACAACAAAAGAATTGCTGCCAGGGGGCCGCAGAAAACGGTGACAACAGGGGCAGGGTCACCGAGAGGACCCAATTAAGCGAAATATAAATTTATAGAAAAAAGAGGCAGCAAAAGTTATGCTGCGGGGATGAGCCAGCGTATTATGAACCCTCATACAGACATTCTACCCTACCTAACGAGGCGAACCCTCTCACTCATAACAAGGGCGAAATACGATGCAAATATATACACGAGCCCTCGTCAGAAACGGGCTTGAGGGGCATAAGGCCTCACCTCGAAAAGAACCGGTACATAAAAATATACATACAAGCCCTCAGCAGAAACGGGCTAGAGGGGCTTAAGGCCTCACCTCAAAAACAATATTTACACTATATACAAGCCCTCAGCAGAAGCGGGCTAGAGGGGCTTAAGGCCTCACCTCAAAGAACAGCGAAATACATACTTGCCCTCGACAGAAACGGGCGAAGGGGGCTTAAGGCCACACCTTACAAACCGAGGGGCTTAAGGCCTCCCTTAAAAACCTGTAGATCAAAAACTAAATCTAAGACAAAACTACCTATGGCCCTCACTTGAAACGGGCGAGAGGGGCTTAAGGCCTCACCTCTAGAAGCTCACACAAGAACATGAGCTACAACACAAAATAACACAGCGAAATAAATATGAAAAAATTCAAGACTAAAAACTAGACAAAACTAAACTAAATAGATCACAAATTATTTACAAGCCTTCTTGCGATGCCATCAGGCATAGTCAATCCATCCGTCGTATAGGGAATATATGTCATCTAGTCGACCATATAGCATGCCATCCATCTGAGCGCCACAGATCCATCAGAATACCATGACGCATCCAACCAGGCATCTCGAAGGCGCGTATTAGGCGTATTAGGCGGCAAATCGATCTGGAAGTGATCGGATAGAAACGAGATCAAAAAACATGAATAAATTTGCCACCAGCGTAGTATGACCTAGCAACGAAGGCCAGGCCAGAGCGAAATAAGTCTGACGTGAGTAGATCAGACCTGCGTAGTAGAGTCTGCCTTATTATTAGTGGTCTAGACTGTAGAAACGTATTAATTAGTCAGCCGCTAGGGACAAGACTAAGCGTATCAACTAGCGTATTTCAGCACAACACAAGAGGGTCGTACTGAGCGTATTGTGGTTATTACTAACCCGCGTAATAAAAAGATTAAACCATGCGTATTCAAAACGGCGTACTATAGCTAGCCACGAAAGTGGCTATACCTGCGTATTATGGTTAATTACAACTAACCGGCGTATTCAAAGCGGCGTATTAACCAGGTGTGAACATGCGTATTAGCTGCGTCTAACGCAGGCGTATTAACGCCTGCCGCTACGGTCATCTCCCCTGGGTTCAGAGGGTGACCGATCGCGGTCTTGGCGGCGCTTGGCGTCGCGTCGACTGCGCGACTGCGAGTGCGGAGTACGGGCCCTAAGGCCAGGCGGATTAGGGCGAAACGTCTCACGAGCTAAATCCTCGTAAAAACGCTGGGCCGTCGTATTAATGTTTGCGATTACAAACGGGTTATCTACGCATACAGCCTGGTGGTGACCTGTCCGGTGACAGATAAGGCATCTGTCGGCCCGGATACAGTGTCCTGTGTGATGTCGTAGACAAACCGAGCATAGCTCGCTGTCAACGAGCATATCAGCCCGTTGCAGCAAGCGCCTGTGCGTAATACACTCAGCGGAATAATACCCTCTGCCGGAGCAGAAGACAGAGGGCGGCTGCCCTTCTGGCGGAGTACGTTGACGAGGAGGAGGAGGCGCCCGCTGGCTGCTCCTCGCCCCGTCCGCGGAATACTGCGTACTAGGACGAGATCTGAGCGTACTAGGCTGGTCCTGGAACCGACCTGTACTTGCTCCTCTGTCGCGTTTACGTTGCGAATTATTGCTGGACCTTGGTCCATCCTCCCGACTTCGAGGCGAATGCCTGTCGCGGGATGATGGAGCAAGTACAGTCCTTTGCGTAGTAAATTACGATTTACGAGATCGAGACGACGACGCGGTTGAGCGTCTCTCGAGTTGCGTATTTCGAGAATCGAGCGAAATAGACGACTCTGAGTCGTTCTCAAGCGGTCCGAAAGCAGCTTCCAGAGCACACTTGCTGAACGTCAATGGAGCCGTCTGCGAGGTCGGTAGCGAAGTAGTTGGCGTACTATGTTGCGAAGTACTCTGCGAAGTGTTTTGCGCAGTATTTTGCGAGGAAGTCCGCGAAGTATTGAGCGCAGTATTTTGCGTATTTGCTGTGAACCGTCTCTCGTAGAAACGGTGGAGAAAGATTTGCCCCTGTCTGTGATTCAGAACAGTGCTATATCTATCTCTCCACATTTCGAGTGTGCGGTTGAACGAAGCATAAAATGTCTCAAGCTCCACCGGAGGCGGAGGAGGTGCCTCGCGGAGGTGCTGAGCCGCTTCGACTTGATCGCGACCCTCGACTGTGGCCAGCATGCGTAGTTGTTGTCCTTCAAGAATCCGGACATAGCGAATTAGCATCGCCACGATGGCAGATGAGCGTACTAGATTGGTGCGAACGAAGTCTGGCGTAATATGGAACCTTGCGAGCGCATTAAGGAAATTCTGGCGAGTCTGATGCTCTTCCAGCACGTGTGGAAGCATCTCCTCTTGAAGAATATCCCGATGAACTGTGATAGCAGTAATGCCATGCATCAGTTCCTGGATCCAGGCAGTGAGTTCGACGTGACTCACTGCCCAAGGTTCACTGAGCGGAATAGTGTCAGCGAGGTCTCGAATGAGCCCTACGCTTTCACGCGTAGTAACCTGGATCAGGTTTAGCGAATGAAGTAGTCGTGAAACCGACATGCGTATTCGATCGTCCATACCAGGAGCTGTGGACTGAGGTCCACGCGGAATAGGTTCTTCGGAGTAGTTGTCGATACACTCGAAGATACTGCGTAGTTGAATAGCTGTGAGTTCTTCAACGGTGTGAAGACTCACAAACTGCGAACTAAACTGCGATACCGGCGGAAGCGGAATGACATCCGGCGGTGCGGTATTTGCCATGATAGGCGGGCAGTTTTCTGGCGTAATAATTTGAACTGACGGATCAGGGACCCTGCTGGTGCTGGGTATGCGTCCGTAGTCTTGCGCAATACGTTGCTTGTGCTGTTCGTAGGCCTTGCTCATACGAATTTCAACGTTGCGAAGTATATTTCGATAGTCGTCCATGGTTTGCGTCCGGGGGTGAAAAGTCACCTCCAGAGGCTCACCAGGAGTCTCATCGAGATATCGCGTAGTATGAGAAGCGGAGTAATCTGCAGCTCCAGCGGCCGTCGGCGCAGTAGAAACATTGCCTGTGGCTGCCGGAGGTGCAGGCTGCTTAAAGGAGGAGCGTATTTTCTTCGTCTTCCAGACGGTACGCGTAGTAGTGGTCGTTGCACCGGATTGCGGTGTCTGAGACGACTCAAGCGTAGTTTCAGACGTAGTTGTCTGAGGCGTATTAACAGGCTCAGTTGGAGTCTGCTGCAAAGTAATAGACTGGGTGCCAGTCGTGGATTCCAGAGGCGTATTAGACGAGTCTGTGTCTGCAGTGGAGACGACAGTCGTCTGCGTAATAGTGGTGGAATTCACCTGCGAATTAGTCAAGGAATCAACTTCCATCGGCTCGACAGGCGTATTCGCCATCTCATCAGCCCACGACCCCAACTGAGGCGGTGGAACTGTGAAGTCGACTGGTGCCGGATGGACGTGATCCTGCTGCGATTCGTCGACGTGAACGTCTTCGAGCGAAATAGTGGAAAACATCGGGGTGACCGATGTCATCGGATTAATCTGCGTAGTAGACTGCGTATTAGGCTGCGTATTAGAGCCTCCATCGTCGTCGACAGAACGAGAGGTCGAAGCAGAACGAGACCGCTCCGACTTCTTTGAAGACGAAATCGATGGTCTGGCCATCTCAACGAGTAACCAGTAACTGAAATGAGTACAAATCAGTAGTGGTTCGCGTATTTGTAGCGTAGTATAGGATTAAGATAACAAATGATAGAGATTAGCGAAGTAGGCTATCAATAAATGAGAGCTGCGAAGTAAGCAAGCGAAGGAGAAGACGGATCGAGTGACTGACGATCAATACCGTCTGCGGAGTGGGCGGACTCGACTGTCATCGGTTGGCTGCGTGCCCGAAAAGGTCCTGCGGTGATTTTGGAGGCACGGGACTATTTCGCAACCACGACGACTACGAGGCCGAGCGAGGACGAATGCGAAGTAGGGGGAAATCGTCGAGGACGACGATTTCCACAGAAAATAATGCGCAGTAGGTGTCTGGGAAAGACACCTGCGAAAGGGGAAGCGAAGTAGGTGTCAAAAATGACACCTGCGAAGGAGAAAAAAACGTAGTAGGTGCCTGGAAAAGGCACATTTAAAGCGGAATACACATAATGCGCAGTAATTAAGCGTAGTAGATGTCGAAAATGACATCTGCGAGGTAGGAAAAAACGTAGTAAGTGCCCGAAAAAAGGCACATTCAAGCGAAATACCCAATTTGCAGAGTAATTTAGCGTAGTAGGTGTCGACTAGCGACACTCTAGTGCGAAGTAGAGCGCTTAGCGCTCCTACACGGCTGAAACCGAGTGGGTTTAGGCGTACTAGAACGTCGATTTTTGACGTTTTCGGACCGAAAATGGTCGTTAGGGAGCGTAGTAGGTGGAAAAGTCGCGTCGATTTCCAGCGGAATAAGCTGATTTATAGATCTCTGGAGGTGGTTATTCTTTCCGACTCGTAATTGAGCGGATCGAACCTGACCGTCTCCAGATTTCTTCAGCTGCGTAATTACTCCCAAGGGCCATACGGTTCGAGGCGTATTATCATGTTTAATTATCACAACTTGTCCCACTTGAGGGGTCAAGCGTGAATGTTGAGCGGATTTAGACTTTTTCTGTGCACGTTCGGCTATGGACTGGAGATAATCCTGTCGCCAAACGGTCCAGAAATGGTCTAGCGTATTCAGAAGAGCGTAATATTGACTCTTTAGGAACTTTGCAGTTTCTGAGTCGCGTATTTCACCGTTCACAAACTGCGAGTATTTTGGACTAGAACTGGCAAGGATCTGTCCCAGTGTGAACTGCGGATTAATGAGGTCTATAGGCCGTAGCGTACAGATCTCTTCAGGCGTATTACTTGCGTTGACCGGAGTTAATGGTCGCGTATTTATGACTGCTTCGATCTCGACGATTAGTGTCTCGAGCGATCGAAGGTCAAGCGTACTTCGTCGGATTGTCTTTTTTAGGGACAATTTGACTATGCCGACGAGGCGTTCGTAGAATCCTGAGAGTCTGGACGGCCTGGACATCCCTGGAGAGGAGGATTCTAGCGTGTTAAGGATTCACGAACGAATGTTTTGCGTAGTATTGTGACGGTATTTCTGGTTCCTGCGTGAAGCAGTTTCAGATGACACTGCATCACAAGCGCATTAGTGAGCGGATGGTTGCAGAAAAGCAAAACTGGCTTTTCTGGCGAAGTAATGATGTTGGCATTTGCCATACGCGTATTAACACGAACAATTGACATAGCGTCTTTGAACGTGTTGAGCGTATTAACAGGTGCTGACATGAACCTGTGAGCGCATTAACGTTGAGGTTCGCGTATTAGGATGGATTCTGCAATAGAGAAATCATCCTGCGTAATCTCTGGAACAGAGGCGATTTCAGTGAGCGGAATAGATTGATTGAGACGTACTTGTTTCTCTGTAGAAATGCTGTCGTACACGAGCGTACGTAGGAATTTAAGAACAAGTGCGGTCGAGCGTACTAATTTGCGATACTGACCAATTAGAGTGAATGGCAGTGCGGACTTGTGCGGAGTAGTGTCTGCAATGGACGATTGAACCACAAACTCCAATTTCGTTTCCGGCACTGAAGTGGGTGTGATGGAAAAGTCCATTTCAGTGTTCGGCCATTGGCCAGGCGGAGTAGATAGAAACGGTGGACCGTTCCACCAGATGTGCTGTGCAATCTCGTTGGCTGTTAGACCACGAGTAGCACAATCTGCTGGATTTTGCGTAGTATTGACGTAGTAAAATTTGCTTTCAGTTTTTGCCCGAGCAAAAATTTCAAGCGCGGAATGGATCTGCTGTATGCGATTCGCGATGAAGGTTTTCATTGGTCGCTTAGAATGGATCCAATGAAGCGTAATAAGTGAGTCTGAGAAGATTCTCACCGTCGTAATAGCGATTTTCAGTTCATTAACAAGGAATTGAGCGAGTTTTACTGCAATCAAGGCAAGCCATGAGTTCCAAACGAGGTATGGTTAACTTCTCGTCTGGAGCAACTCTGGTTTTGCTCATAAGCAGGTGCGTAATAGGTTTTGCGTTAGCTGCTGTACACTGAAGGCACGCAACTACGGAGTACATACGTTGTGAGGCGTCTGCGAATATCAGGAGTGCGTATTTACAAGGTTCGTCACCAAAGGTGATGAATCGCGGAATATTACAAGAGTATCCATCGATATCTTGTGCGATGTCGTTCCAACGCGCGGAATAGTGATCGTTGAAGGGGGTATCCCACTCATTATTGTCTCGCCATAAATCCTGTATGAACAGCTTGGCTTTGACAAACAGCGGAGCGAGAATCCCTAACGGATCAAATTGAGAGACTAATGCCTTTAGCGTATTTCTTTTCGTGTTGACCACGAAAGGAGCGAGGTTGACCGATACATGAAGAGCGTCAAGACCTGGATTCCAACGGATTCCAAGCAACTTGACGGTATCGGATGTGCGAATTATACGATCTTCGTGCGGAATATGGTCCATGACCTGCGTACTATTGCACATGAACTCCCGAAGGTTCATCTGCATGCGTTGAAAAGTTTCCTTGCAATCCCGTTGTTTCTTAATGCATTCGTCGATGCTGTTTGCACCGACTAGGACATTATCCACGTAGGTATTTGCAAGTACTTCTTCTCTTATCGTATTATGGCGATCTTTTTCCAGGGCGTATTTTATCGACATGTTTAGCAAAAATGGTGAAACATTAATTCCAAAGACGTTGCGAGTGAAGCGTAATATGCGGAGATTGTCTGGTGTTGGAGGACGAGAAGTGTCCGTCAGCCAGAGAAATCTCGTGGCATCTCTCTGATCCTCCTGGAGGTGGATCTGATGAAATGCCTTTTCGACGTCTGCTATGAGCAGATATCGGCGTAATTTTGAGCGTATTAATGCTCCAGCGAGATCTGGTAGCATGGATGGTCCTTGATACAGGCAGTCATTAAGGCTTGGACGGCCTTTTAGATGACTGCTAGCATCGAAGACTATGCGTATTGACGTAGTAGAACTCTCTTTGAGGACAGCTTGATGAGGCATATAGTATACCTTTGGTCCATCAAAGACGAATTCGGCGCATTCCTCAACTATCCTTGAACTCAAATGCTTTTCAAATGTAGAGCAGTATGCTGCCCAGAGCTGAGGTTTAGCCTGGAGCGAGCGATACTGGTGATCCAAGCGTTTGAGAGCGAGTATTTTGTTATCGGATAGGGGCGGATGTTTCGGTTTCCAAGGAAACTGAACGCGTATTACACCGTTATCGTACTGAACGGTAGCGTAATAGTTTTGGATGACTTGCTGATCTACAGCATCGTCATCCTGCGTGTCGTGAATTCCGAGGAATTCCAGATCCCAGAGTTGTCGAACGTCAGGTTCTTGACTGTTGGGAATCTGGTGCGAATCTGAGTGCGAAGTAGAAGCGTATGCGGCTAAAGCACTACATACTTGCGTAGTCTTACGAGTGCGTATTCCAGAAATGACGGGGCCAAATCTGGTGCGTATTAGATTGAATCCGGACGGAAGTCGAAAGATCTTCGAGACGTCTACGATTTTCCAGTAGTAGTCAATACCAACGAGAATGTCGATGTCGACAAGTTCT
The DNA here is from genome assembly GCA_029168955.1 of Aplectana chamaeleonis. Lineage (NCBI taxonomy): Eukaryota > Metazoa > Nematoda > Chromadorea > Rhabditida > Cosmocercidae > Aplectana > Aplectana chamaeleonis. Next base: position 259,226 of record JAPDOI010000691.1, read on the forward strand.
CCGGTAAAACTAGTTTCCGGATTTTGCAGACGTGATCTACGAAGTGCTTCGAAATCTTCCTGCGAAGTATGCGATTGCGGATTGAGCGAAGTAGTCACTTTTCGGGTACGCAAATGCATCCTGAAGGGTACATCTGCGTGATCCCTCAAAGTCGCGGTTACCAGCGATGAGGTTTCCGTGGTGGAATATCCTCCAAAGCTGTGCGTAGTAAGCTTAGAGAGCTGCCGGAAGGCTAACCCTAAGCGCTTAGCGGTATTCTCTTTGATAAAGCTGTGTTGAGCTCCACTATCGAGCAGCAACACTAGAACTTCATCAGAGTGCGTATTAGAATTATAGATCCGCGAAATACAAACCATCAGACGAGGTTCTGAGTCATCAAGTCCTGCTTGATTCGTCACTGCACATTGCTGTGAGTGCTGATCTTTCTGGTTTTCATCAGAATCTCGAAGGTTTTCAGCGTAATATGGCTCGAGGAAGTCGGTTGTGACCAAGTTTTGGTCTGACTGAGTTCCTGGGGCAAAGCGTATTCGATGCGGAGTATGAGAATTCCTTCTTCCATAAGAAGAATGGTTTCTCTGCGTATTGTAGCGATCACGAGAGCGATTTATATGCGAATTATAGCGATCGTAAGAACTATCTGTATGCGTATTACCGAGATCTCTGGACTGGCTGTTATGCCTGTACAGAGATCTTTCACGATCCCTAGACGAGCGTCTGGGAAGGTGGGGCGTATTTCTGTGTCTGCTGGTAGATCTACTACGTGATCTACCACGGAAACAGAGCGTAGTATGATGCGGACCTCTACAGTATGAGCAGTTCGAGGCGGTGCATCTTTCAGCGTAATGATTATCAGCGAAACATTTGACGCAAAGATTATCCATTCGGACAATGTTATTGCGACAATTGGGCGAATTAACATACGGGCAATGTCCTGGTGCGTGACCTTGTCGGAGACAAAGCTTACACCTAGAAGCGGATATTGCCTGCGGCGTAGTATCTCTAAGCGTATTTCTGTGACGCGTACTTGGACTGAAATTTCGTCCGCAAATTGGACTTCTAGAATGGCTTCTAGAAGCACGCGAAGTAGATCTGAGCGAATTATAGGGCGTATTTTCACTCGAATCAGATCTAAGCGAAGTATGACGCGTATTTTCTTGCGAGGATGATCTGAGCGAAGTAGTCGTCAGAGTTCGAGAATTTAAGGCAGTTTCCGAGGTGTCTGCAACTGTTTCGAAGGCTCGCACGATGCGATCTATTCCTTCTAACAACTGCGGGACATTAAACGGATTCTGTGCCGAGTTCTCGAGCATTCCGACTTGTTCCATCGTCTTGGATGGAAACTTGCTGCGTATTATCTGCAGGACAAAGATGTTGCTGTCGTGCTCTCCATATCGTTGGAGCTGTGTCCAAACGGATTTGAGCTGCGCGAGCAGTACTCTTTGTTGCAGCGCGGATTTCCCAGCTGGTTCGAAAGCTTGAAGCTTACGACTGAGCTGCGAGCGAATAAATTGTGGACGAAAATACGTCTCACAAAGCGTTATAATAGCTAGTTCGTAATTTGCCGCAGTGATCTCAAAACCGGATACCATAGACAAGGCGTCTCCCTGTAGTGAGCTTCGGAGATGATGAAATTTGACTATAGGTGGTACCGAGCAGTTCGAGTGTACTGCCGAGTCAAATACATCCCAAAACTCGGGGAAACGTTCCAAGTCTCCGGAAAAGGTAGGGAGATCAAACTTTGACAAACGAATAGGCGTGGCAGGTAGCGAATTCACAATGGGCGAATTAAACACAGGCGTATTCACAATGGGCGAAGTCAAAATCGGCGAAATAAAATCTTGCGGATTACGATTATTTTGTTGATTAGCAGCAATAGACGTAATATTTAGCGGAATATTTGGCGTGATATTCAGCGTATTCTTATCAGCGCTCATTGCTGATCCCAACAGTGGAGAACTGGGGGATATATTTTCAGCATTTTGAGCGGTGACGAGCGAATTATTCAGCGGAATAACAGGTGTTGTAGACCTGATGCGAGTGAGCATGACTTTAAGCGTAGTAAGAAGGGAACGAGCGTCAGCCTCTACTTTTTCTCCACCACTGGTTGCCCAGTGGTTGGAAAAATCATCGTAGGTGGGCTGTTGCTGGTCCAGCTCCTTTAGCGAGGTAATGTAGTCCAAGCAATTGGACCACGCATTGCGTAGTTCTTCAAGGTCTCTGACTACTCAGGCAAACCATCGCTCCGAGCGGTACCGGAGAGCTACTCGAGCGGCGCTGCCTCTCCGCTCCGAGCGAAAATTAGCCATCTACTCGGGCCACAGCAGCCGCTCTCCGGGCCACAGCAGTACCGCTCGGAGCGATCTTCGGTCCCAACTGGCACTGCGGTCTCTGTTCGGGCGATTTTCAAAAATTTCCTAATTGCTATTTTTTCTTTATTTCCGCTTCTTCTGGAGAGGATTAAGCCTGTTAAGAGGATAAGGTACCTGTTACAGCCTGCGGGTCAGGAGGTTAATCCTGCCACTGGCCGCAACAAGGATATTATCCCAGCATGGTCCGCAATGAGGAAGCCTTCCCCACCTCGGGCCATGAGGGATCCCCTCGACCGCCAAAATTGTCATCCTGAGAGTGATCCGAGGTCACCTCTCAAGAGTGGCCTCGAAAGGCCAACTACCCGTCTACACGAGGCGAGCCGCCTTTTATACCCGCAAGATTGGTTGTTCTTTGAGTGATAACGTGGCTCGCACGTTATCACTCAAAGAACAACCAATCCCGCGTCTCTCTATCTCTGGCGATGGCAACGCTGTGGCTCCGAGAGCGACCGGAGAGCGACCGAGGGGCGAACTGGCACCGGACAGGGACCGCGGTGCCAGTTGGCCCCTCGGCCGCTGTCCGGGCGATGACATCATAATTGGGAGGAGCCGGTCCCGCTCGGAGCGATGGTTTGCCTGAGTATAGAAGCATGAGAAATCGTTAAAGATTTCTCTCGCTTGCTTCTATAGCGGTCGAAATCTTGAGGCGTATTATCCAGGCTTATGTCTTCCAGTAGACTTGCGTCTACTGATTGACAGGTAACCTGGAGGCGATTAATGCAGGTGGAGATTTGTGCCTTACGGACGGTAATCTCCATAGCTGCTAGCAGACGAATATCGGAGTGCGAATTCAACCGGCGGAGTAGGCTTACCGAATGTCGATGCAAAGTGCAAGTGCAAAGTGCAATGTGCGAAGGGCAATCGATGAGATTGTTTACGACTTCGCATGACCTTTTCGGCGCCGGCGGAGTATGCGAAAGTGCCGTGCCAGAAAGTTTTGGCAGAAATTACGCCAAAATGACCCAAATTAGGTCAAAATGGACGCAATAAAGGGAAAAAGAGAGGGAGAAGGAGGAAAGGTAAAAATTTAGGTTTTTACACAAAAAATTAAGGTTTTTTAAGAGAAAACCTTTTAGAGTGCAAAAATGACAAAAATAGCGTATTAGGGGTAGAAAAATGAGGAGAACAAAATGCGTACTAAGAGAAAAGAAGGGGATGATGATAAAGGGGTGAAAATAACCCTGGTTGTAGGATGTTAACCCTGCGTAATAAGCCAAAATGAACCTAACTGTGTAGGTTGTGGGCTTTTTGGTGGTGTGCTTGCTGACAAGCGAAACCAAACCCATGGCCTTGCAAACCTATTAGGAGGGGTATTGTGGTACCCATGCTAGTTGGGGGAAAGACTTGGGGAGGAGTGGGGAACCATAACCCCTAAAAGCCGTGGCAAGTGAGGAAGTCCAGAACCCTCCGGAGGTGGCGCCCAAGAGGCACTAACCTGGCAACGAGCAACGGCGGCGCTAACCTGGAAGTCCGTCAGGTTTCCCGATCCCGTCGTGAGAAACATGGCGCACGTATCGGGATTGACCAAGCCACACATCCTGCCGACCTCTCAACTAGGCCCGGATGCCCGTGTCCTCTGACCTAGGGGGGCTGCTCTCTCTCGGGTGGCAATCCTCGTGTGGTCCCGAAAGCTACCTTCCCGAGCATTGCGTGCTCTCCAGTGGTGGTAAATGGGTGCGGTGTTTGACAGGGCTGCCACCACCTGTCAAACGGTGCACCCCCACCTTCGAGCGCGCTTAGCATCTCGGTCTGCAGGTCGCTCCTCAGGCTAAGGGTTACGAAGGTTGGCAACTAGGTTGCCTGCTCCTACCCTCGTCGATCCTCCGTGCTTGGAGGTGACCTGAACGGTGCGTGGAGTGCCCGTTTTCCACACTGTTCCCAAACAGGAACAGCGAGTACTTGGGTCACGAATTCCACTTGGCCGCATTGCACCATGTCGCGAACGCGATGGGATTTATGGTCTCTAGCACGATGCGAACGCATCATGCATGGACCGACCCACGGGTATAACAACCCTGGATAGCGGTGTGGCCAACACCTAGAAGGATCTCACTAGATCCCTGGGTCCCCGGCCCACTATCGCGACGCATCGATGGCTACTATGCATCCGTCAGCTCGCCCCGTTACCGCAAGGTTATCTCGCAACCTGCTCCCCTCAAGCAGGCGGAGTCCTCGCGTTCACTGGGGATCACCTTGTCCACTAACCTGGGACAGCCGCGCTAGCAAGCCACGTAACCCAACCAACATGTATGGGGGGGGCCAAAGGGGGATAGTCCCGCGTAGTACCAGCGTAATAGCACAACAACACAAGCCAACCATAATGACACCGATATAGCAGCGCTATATGAACACCAACACAGGTACAAGGTACACAGTGGTAAGTTATAACCCTTTATCCTTGAAGGCAGTGTTCACGATGATTCTCGTTTCCACGTTTTCCACTCAAAACAACGCATTGGCAACCAAGTGTTACCAGAATCACGAAGAAACGGCGAGAAACGCACTAATTCGTCTTATTTCAGTGACATTATTCTATAGCCTGGACTAGTTGTCCGCTTGGATGAACATGTTCACGGTGGTTGTCACCGGTAAAAAATGAGACTAATCGAAAATGGAAGAATATTTTGGGCAAGACAGTATTAGTTAGGGCCCGAAGGAAAGAACGGAGCAACACCGATTGGAGACTTGTAAAAGGCGAGTCCACAAAAGATTCCATTGTCACAACGAACAGTTCCATTGATACTTAAGAGGCGGGCTGATACTTGAGGATTTCGTGCCCTTCTGGTGTGTTTTTCTCGGTTTCTTCGTCATTTCAATTCTACTCGGGTGCCAAACAATCGATTTAGCGATTAATCTCAAAATCGAAGATTATCGTGAACACTGCCTTTAAGGCACTAATACCTAGAGGCATCTACAGGGTTCGCCTTACAGTTAACGGTTCAACTGGCTCACATCCCACAGCGCGTAGTAGATAGCGTAGTCTACCATGGCGTAATATACATAGCGTAGTACGTGGTGGCGTAGTATCGCACCTCTCCCACTAGTCAACCGCACATCCCTAGCGGTGACTAATGCCAGAAGCCGTTGGGCCTCCGCCAACCTCCCAGCCGCTCGGTCCAGGCCGAGCTGACGCCCAGATGCCGGCTTCCTCATCAGCCAAAGCTGCTGGGGACGGAGCCCACGGTTCCGGGGTCTCACGGTAGGCCATCGCTGCCAGAGCAGCGCAGTACCAATGGGTACTGTAGGCCAACGCCATCCGGCGCCGGGCAGACCACTGAACCGAGGACAGCCGCCTTATATAGGCAGCGCGGAGGAAGGGGGCGGGGCGCCGCGGCAGGCGCGGGTGTGCCCCGCCTCCAAGCGGCTGGCGTAGTGGTGAACAGGCCGGGGCCTCACGGTCCGCCCCCAGCCACCGTCGCATCCGCGACAATAATAATTAAATGTAGTGAAATTGTTGCAAACGGATTTGGCAGGAGCTCTATGAATTATAACAGTCAAATCACGCGTCAGAAGGTCCTCCGACGAGCGAATGAAGACAAAAAGAAAAAAATAATCCTCAGCCAACAATGCTGAACGAAACGTGGCCTTATGGGCTAGAAATAAGGTTTTTTAATGTTATTCTGAATTTTCAATGTAGCTCCCACTAACAATAAGGCACCAGACCTTCCCTCACCGATTAGATAAAAATCATGAAAACGAAATCTAACGCATTTTATTAGCTACTGACGCTATGTCTTCGTGCCCTCGACGCTTTCACGGTTCACATTGTATGGAAACGTTTTTGCTGCTAGACTTATTCTTGTTCTCATTTGATTCAATATATGCTCCAAGCAAAACCCCTTCTGACGCGTGATTTGACTCTGATAATTCATAGAGCGCCTGCCAAATCCATTTGCAACAATTTCACTACATTGAATGATTATGTTTTCGGCATATACCAGCAACAGCCAAATCAATTAAACAATTTCACCTCATTTAGAAAATCAGTTTGATAGCCAGATCTAATGAAACAATTTCACGACATTTTAGAGCAATTCCGAATTCTTGACCTTTTCTGCGAAGCCCAACTTTCAGATATTTCACAACTTTTTCCAAGGGTTTCCCTTCTACAATATCGTCAAGCTCTAAAAGTCAAGTTAAAAAAAAACATAGTGGTAGAAATGAAGAAACAACCGCTCCGCTGCTTAGACTGCAAGATAATAGTTGCAACGCGGCTTCCTACAAATAAGATACAAGGCATATCCTTTTTGAATTTGAAAGTCGAAAAAACGAAGAAATAAGTTTTAAAATGACCCAATTTCACAGGGCCAGGGCACTATCTTAGACGGGGGAGCACCCAACATTCAAGACAGAAATGAAATGAACCGCCATTTGGTAAGACTACCAGCTGAAGTATTTCCATAGAGCTCTTATAAAAACAATGGTGGATAGCGCAGTATCAGGCATCTTTCATCAGAATTTTTCATCATTTGTATGAGTAAATCTTGGGTGGCCCCACCACGTCTAGGTTAGACCCAGGTTCAGCCGCTTTAGCCAAACTTCTCCGGTTCATGCTGATGTGGCTCGTCTGCGCCGGCCCATATGTCTGATTCGGAACAAGAACGATAGTTAAGGGCGCCAGAAGAGGACTACCGTAATCTTAGGAATGATGTTATTCGGCTCTCGTATAGAAATTTGATTATACCGAATTGATCAAAGGTAAAGTATGAAAGAAGTGAAGAGCGGTGTGTCTTCATTCACACACCGTCCCTCTCCAGAGGTCAGCAGTTGAGAATCTGCCTGGACTACAAAGCAGGAAAACAGCCCCACCGGTGGTGAAGATGTGGCGAATTCAGAGTCAGAACTCAGAAAATTTTAGAGCGAACTCGAGTGAGATTACGGTAGCCCTGTTCTGGCGCACTTAACTATCGTGCTTGTTGATTCCTCAGGCGCTCAACGGGTCCGACCCCAGCCTAATAGCAATAGGAACAGCGTTCGAACTCTTGAGGGGCGAAACGCTCGACGTCGGGGTAGGTCCCGACAACTTCCGTTCGAACTCCCAGCCGTCCGTTCGAACTCTTATTCGCCCCCTGCATACTTCACAGCGATCGATCTGTTTCTACTCGTCATTACACACCACAGTTCACCGATCCACGTCATCATTATTATCAACATCTTTTAATGGTTCGTATTTTTTATAATTGCTCCTCATATGTTTTGCTTTATAACTATCCTCTATTTGCTTTATGATTGTCCTCTATCCTTAGTCTCTTTAACTTGCCGTTTTGGTGTTTTGTTTTGTTGTTTGCCTTTCACACGGTTCTAACGTGTAATGAATCGAATCAAATCAGATATTCTTCTTTTCCCCATCTCCATTTGATCTTCTGGTGGGGGTGGGGGACAAATCAATTCTACGAGGCAAATTTCGCGTCGTGAACTTGAAATTAGTAAAAGTTGGTGTTCTTTTTAGAGGAGTTTTTACATAAGAGATAGAGTTCAGCTCTTGTTAAACAGCTTTACCGAGGTGAGGATTGATATTCCTCAGCGAAGCGATACTTAAAGGCAGTGTTCACGATAAAAAATGTGTTTCACTTTCCACTAGGAATGGGTAGTGGAGGGACACTCTGTAACGCTGATGTCGAATGAACGCATGAAAACGAGATAGGAAAAGCTCCAAAAGAGCCCAAAGTTGCCGTTTCGAGCGCAAGGCAAACCCAAAAGCGCAACACACGCCCACCGACGTAAACAAATGAATGCTCGAGATCGTGAGATGAGCGATGATTTCCAATCACTAGCCCCGTTCTTCCCTTCGTTCTCAACTTCCCTCTTTACTCAGGTCAGCTCGCATACATAGGCTGCAAAAGACGGAAGTTACAAGCCTCGAACAACTCGTCCACCATGTTTCCTTAGCTCAATTTTTGAGGGACCATAACTCCGTTCTCAGAAGGTCTTGTACGATTCCAGAGACATCATTGGAGTCAGCATGAGGCCGTTTTCAAGATAGTAGGGAAAAAAACAGAAGAACGATTTAAATCGTGAACACTGCCTTTAAAGGCAGGGTTCACGATAAAAATCGTTTTTCTGTTTTTCTACCTATCTTGAAAAGGTCTCACGCTGATTCCAATGATGTCTCTGGAATCGTACAAGATCTTCTGGAAACTAAGTTCAAGTTTCTCAAAGATTGAGCTAGGGAAGCATGGTGGACGAGTTGTCCGATGCTTGTAACTTCCGTCTTTTGTAGCCGATGTATGCGAGCTGGCCTGAGTAAAGAGAGAATTTGTGAATGAAAGGAAGAACGGGGCTATCGCTCGGAAACCATCGCTCATCTCACGGTTTCGAGTTTTCAGTTGTTCACGTCGGAGGGCGGGCATAGCGCTTTCGGGGTTCCCTTGCGCTCAGAGGGGAAGTTTCTGGCTTTTTGGGGGCTCTCGTGGCTCGTTTTAATGCGTTCTTTCGACGTTAACGTTACAGAGTGTCCCTCCACTACACACTCCTAGTGGAATTTCAAACACCTTTTCGATCGTGAACACTGCCTTTAATAGGCTGCATGTTTTTTGATAGAGGCTTCTTCCGTTGAAATTTGTGGTGCTTTTTCAAAATAGGCAACCCACCAGAGCATACAATGAAATTAACGACTATTTCGGTTCGACAGACAGCTTGCTTGCTCACACAAACTAGTCTAGAGTGTTTGGAAAAGACTAAATCAATCCACAGCTCTAGCGCGATAGATAGTCCTCAATAAAATTCTAGAGTGTGTCGTCTTATCCAACAGAATACAAAATATTCAGTTGAATCGTTGAAATAGTGTAGAAACCCTACAGAGAATCTTGACAATACGACCTTTTAGGTGTTTAGTAGTGATAGAGATAGATATAATAGACTCTAATATTAATTTAGGAGTGATTTTTTTCAGGAAAAGTGGATTTGGGTCGTATTCAAATGAGGATATGCTAACCATGTCTTTTTTTGCATTATATACTATGACTGACGTCAGATGGGTGAAGTAGTCTGCAGTCGCGGCAGAAGCCTTTTATTTTACGCGAATGGTTTCAGTAGCGCGGCGTCACCCAAGCAGCGTCCAAACTCGTCCATTCGTATTTATCGTGTTCTTTTCCTGTTCGTCTGCGTGGGTGACGCCGCGCGACCAAAATCATTCGCGTTTCTGCTGTATTCCTCCGTTTCGAGCTGTTTTTTTGTGGATGCTCGTTATGGACTACTTCGTGTTGCTCCCATTTCCCATACCTACCTTTGATTGTAAACTCCATGCTCTTACATGCTCTAGGCGACGGTTATCTCCTTTTCAAAATTTCAGGTAACTCATAAACAATGGGCAAATTCACAAGGGAGGTGAAGATTTTCTGTCCAGCTGTTCTATTGCGAACTCAGCCAGAAGCAGCGCTTTGTTCTACCTCATTGTGGTCGTTATCTCACCAGCACCTCTTTACCTTTTCTATGAGGAGCACCAAATGGAGGTAATATATCTTTGATAGATTTTTCTGAGGTTATTGTATTCAATTGTGGGGACGGTTTCACTTTTCCTGCCTCTTAGGTCATTTTTCACCCAATTGTCGCCATTGTGGGTTGTTTGGGTACTGAACACGGAATTGAAGTTAATTGCCTATTCTCTCTACGGTTATTGAAGGTTTAGGGTAGTAAGATTAAAATCTTCGATGACCGAATTTTCATAGCTAAGGATGTATACAAAGCGTGGATCTCATCTGCGGAAGCTAACTGTATTACTAGTATCCTTTGGGCCTCTATAGTGAAATTTAGCAGTATGTCGTTCCGAGCTTCTAGTTTACAGGAAGGTTCAAACGCTTATGAAGGTTCACAAAAAGTTTAGGGCATCAGACATTTTCAACCCATTCACGACACTGCCTAATTCTGGGTGACTGCACGTTCGGACCGCGTACAGTATTGCGTTACCGTATAGGGTGTCCCACCGGTGGGACACCTGAGCTCGAATGTCACGCCACCAAAAATCGTTTCTCGTTTATCACGTTCATAGTGAAGCTATCAATGAAATAAACATAGTACCAGAATTTCCGCTCGTGGAACTCTTTCTCTCATGAGACACATCTGCCTGAAGTCACGGCAGGGTCAAGCAGGAATATTGTTTTGCCACCACTGTTCCGGTGACATTTAGTTAAAGGCAACGTCCGCGCAGAAAACCACACTTGTTTTTTTTCTTCGCAATCCAATGTATGTATCAAGGGGAGATAGTTGGCAGAGCTTGAAACCTCAATGCTGCGTATCCATAATGCTATATCCTCTTAAAAACCGCTCCGTGGTCTGAAAAGGCGTCTTCCTGGTCAATCATTTAGCACGAGAAGCACAAGCTCTACAACAGGCTCCGACAGACCGGAGGAATCCAAAATTCTATATTCTTTTATTCGAAAGATCCTCGAGTTCGGACTTATTTTTGAAGAATTTTTGACAGCAGGATGGCGAAAAGGAATAATAAACCTAGGAAGTTACAGGAGCTGAATCGTTTTAGATGTCCAGCATTCTCGACATGTGTGTATTACATAAGACACACCGGAGAGACGTGGAAAAAGGTAAGCGGAAAGTTCCTGGATTTTCGAAGGAGTTTTTCTTTGAAATTCGAGTGTTTTGGTGCATTTTTGCAATATATCACAAGGTGGTGAGCCTACCGGTGCAAAATAGTGAAAAATGTTTCGATTCCAACAGTTTTCGCGCTCCACGGCTAATCTAGTATGTGAACCCGCGATTTTGAGGTACCCTTCAAAGTTAAGGTATCAAGTTCAAATTGGAAAGGGAGCGATTGATTTCCAGCCTCCTATCCAAAAATGAGCTTCCTAGCTCGATTTCAAGTGTACCCACAAGATCGTGAACGCCAACAGAAAAAAGGAGATTAACAACAAAATCGAGCGGTTTTTTAAAATTTTCTCAAAAACCAGCAAACCATCCCAAACCATTTCCGGGGAATAGAACCAATTTTTTGCGCTATTTTAAATGCAATTTAGAGCTAATTTCTAGGTTCACTCTGAACTTAGATTTCAAAAAAGCGGTTGTGCGCGTGGCCAGTTCAAAATCAAAGCTGGTGCGCGCTTGACGCGTACCACAATGAAGCTTCGAAAAATCAATTTTCAGTGATTTGTTTTCGCTGTCTTTCAACGAGTCTGTTATAAAGGGCACTGAGCTCCCGTTATACATGGAAAACTTGAAAACATAATCTATCGTTAATGATGCCTTTAAATTCAATTTCATGGTGCTCAATGACTATAACGGTGAGAAGTAGGTTTGGTCAAACAAAAGGAAGATAAGAGGGTAAACAGAACTGCAGGGGCGGTAGTAATCTGGCCTTAAGTGCGAATTAGTGATGATGAACATCTTTCACTGATGTGGAGTAGACAACCATAAGAATGAGGAGCCAGTTCTATGTTGAGTGAGGATCTGAAACGCTGTAAACAAAACTTACCACACATTGCGAGAAGCGAACCAGGCCAACAGGACTGGAACGAGAGCAGCGCGACATTGCACTGCGCCATAGCGCTAGCTGTCCATGGCTAGACCAGGAACGTGAGGTAGTGGTGCAACGCATTGAGGAAAGCAAAATGCAGCCATCAGGCTCACTGGAGCATCACATAATATACTCAGAAGCATTACACACTCTCAGACATGAATTTTTCCGATTATCATCTTATTCTGTAGAAGGATTCTCTTCTTCAACTCTTGTCAAGGGCTAGATCTCAATTCCCTGTAATTGGCGAGATATAAGTTCAGGAACTTTATCAATACCCCTTCAACATTTCAGATTTTCGGAAACCAGACTCTACGCTTTATTTACACCGCTCAGTCAGTGGATGAATATTCCACACAAATTCGAGCATGTATTACCTCTCTCCCTTATTTCGAACAGTTCAAAGCGATGTCCATCGGGCGGGCCTATAATGTCGAAGTCTCCTAATCAAATCGAAAAAAATTCGTTCAACGAAATTTTGAACGAACGAATTTGAAAAAACTCGTTCGGCGAATTTTAGATCGACGAACGAACTAAAACGAACGAAAAAAAAATCGGAAAAATCTTTAGAGAATTTTTTTGAAAATTTGCTCGTGTACAAGTATAATCTATTATTTTGTAACACTATCGTGTAGGACTCAGAGAAAGCAATCCAGAAATGACTTCAAAATTGAAATTGGACCACTTCGAAGCAAGGCGTGGCGATGCGGCTGTTTGTGAGCTCAAAAAACGCCGTAAAACGCATTTTGCAAAAAATTTGAGCGTTACTGTAAGTAGATTTATAGAAAATCAACAAATCATACGCGGAAAATGGTGAAAATCGGTAAGATGGATAAAGACGAGCACAGTATTCCGTAATACACCTTAAAGTCATCAAAGATTTTAAAATTGATCAAAGGGAGGCTTTTCCTCACCTCACGAGCGTCTATTTCAGATGGGGTCACCCCGTTCACTGTGGCGTCTGCGATGATGTTCTCAATTCGGGCCGTTCCTGTTGGTGTAGGGTTGTTGACGGTGCTACCCATGCAGGCTTCACTCCGCCGACCTTGGATTTTGCGACCACGCTGTGTGAGCGACTCACCCCGTCCGGGATGCTTCCCGGCATGGTCGCCGAATCGTCTCAACGGGAGTCTTAAATGTACTCGAGGGGACATTTAGCGAAGATCGATCTGAAAGCGCTGCGCCCTCTCTTTCGCCGCACTGTCTCGTGCGCTCTCACCACCACACAATCAGCGACAGCCATCTGTCGCTGATATTGGCAATCAGCGACACCTTCAAATGTGAGATAAAGATGAATCTGATTTGGAGCTGACTTGCTCATTAAGAGTCAAGACTTTACCTAAAGCATCCTTATGCATCAAACAAAGTTTTTAAGCTGTTACACAGATGTCGCTCAAATGCAACTCAAATCAACGATTTAAGTTGCATATTAAGCTAGATTACTACCGCCCCAGCTCAACGCGATGCAGTTGAAATATCACTTTTAAATGAAGGGGAGACTGAAAACTTAGACGATTTGGGCTAGATTCGTTTATTCACTTTGAAGAAGACTATTTTTTGTCATGAGGCTTGTTCGGAAACGACAGAGGAAACTGCTCGGAAACGAAATAGAAAATAAGGAAATTGGTGGGTACTAAACTGTTCACAACACGCGCTTCAGCGTTTTAGTTACCTTATTCTCCAATCTTCCAGTACTATTTTGTTATTCGATAGGTAGTAAGGCACCCACTGTGCACTCACAAGAGAATTCCACTCAAGAGCATGTTTTACGAGACGGAACACATCCGTGAAAACCCTAAAGTAATTGACTAATGCACATTTACAAGTTGTTTCTGTTCAGGAAACATGATATTTTGAAAGACCTTCTCCTCAGGCTGAACCTAGACAACGAATCTGCACTAAAATGTTTCTGAAATGTTCTAGTGAGATCTGGGAACATACACAATGGCGCTCTTTTTGAATTGCGACCCCATTAACCTCCTAGCACCTACTGTCTAAATGTAAATGAATGGTGTGCTGAATAACAGTGAGCGCTTTCATGATTTTTACTGGATGGCTTTAAAATGGGGCAGCCCGAACTCACGCGCACCGCTGTCGAAATGATAGCAAACCCAAAGGAGTAAGAATTTCGGGTATAGGTTACTCTGTGTGATCACATAGGTATATTTCTGAAAGTTGGGCTCCGCAGAAAAGGTCAAGGATTTGGCATTGCTCCTAAATGTTGTGAAATTGTTTTATTGGATTTGGCTCTCAACTTGATTTTTCAAATGTAGTGAAATTGTCGAATTGATTTGGCTGTGATGATACTATATGCAGATAACATAATCATTAAATCTAGTGAAATTGTTGCAAACGGATTTGGCAGGAGCTCTATCAATTATCACAGTCAAATCACGCGTCAGAAGGGGTTTTCCTTGAAGCGCATATTGAATCGAATGAGAACAGGAATAAACCTAGCAGCAAAACGTTTCTATACAATGCGAACCGTGAAAGCGTTGAGGACACGAAGACATAGAGTCAGTAGCGAGTAAATTGCGTTAGATTTCGTTTTCATGATTTTTATCTCATCGGTGAGGGAAGGTCTGGTACCTTATTGTTAGTGGGAGCTACACTGAAAGGGCAGAATAGCATTCGGAAACCTTAATTCTAGCCCATAAGGCCACGTTTCGTTCAGCATTGTTGACTGAGGTTTATTATTTTTTCTTTTTGTCTTCATTCGCTCGCCAGAGGACCTTCTGACGCGTGATTTGACTGTGATAATTGATAGAGCTCCTGCCAAATCCGTTTGCAACAATTTCACTAGATTTAATGATTATGTTATCTGCATATAGTATCATCACAGCCAAATCAATTCGACAATTTCACTACATTTGAAAAATCAAGTTGAGAGCCAAATCCAATAAAACAATTTCACAACATTTAGGAGCAATGCCAAATCCTTGACCTTTTCTGCGGAGCCCAACTTTCAGAAATTTCACAACTTTTTACAAGGGTTTCCCTTCTACAATATCGTCGAGCTCCAGAAGTCAAGTTGTTTTTTTTTCGAAAACATAGTGGTAGAAATGAAGAAACAGCCGCTCCGCTGCTAAGACTGCAAGATAATTGTTGCAACGCGGCTTCCAACAAATAGATGCAAGGCATATACTTTTTGAATTTAAAAGTCGAAAAATGAAGAAATGAGTTTCAAATGACCCAATTGTACAGGTTCTAGGCACTCTTCTAGACGGGGGCACGCACCACTCAAGACAGAAATGAAATGAACGGCCCATTGGTGAGGCTACCAGTCGAAGTATTTCCGTAGAGCTCTAATAAAAACAATGATTGATAGCGCAGTATCAGGCCTCTTTTATCAGAGTTTTCCATCATTTCTATGAGTTTTTGCGTAGCTTGGCCCCTCTAGTGAAAGAAAATGTTGAAGGGGCCCATGAAAACCTTCATTTGTAAAGAAAAGTCAATCGGAACACATTGTAAATACGAATTTGAATTTCGCGCCAAAATCATTTTCGGAGTTTTTCTGCATGTGGAGTTCGTGCCGTAACCAATTTTTCCTGTTATCTTACTGTCGCACCAACATTCTAGGAAAAAGGGCTAGATGACTGGTGAGAATTGGTGGCGGATATTAACCTCATCGTCCAACGTTTTTGACTCGCCAAAGTTTACCAGTGTGGTCTACCGGGCTCAATCATGAAATTGAGCCTGAAAAATGGAAATTGATTTCCAGCGCGAACGATAGTTAAGTGCGCCAGAAGAGGACTACCGTAATCTCAGGAATGATGTTATTCGGCTCTCGTAAACAAATTTGATGATACCCAATTGATCAATGATAAAGTATAAAAGAAGTGAAGAGAGGTGTGTCTTGATTCACACACCGTCCTTCTCTAGGGGTCAGCAGTTGAGGATCTGCCTGGACTAAAAAGCAGGGAAACATCACCACCTGTAGGGAAGATGAAGCGAAATCGGAGTCAGAACTTAGAAAATTTTAGAGCAAACTCGAGTGAGATTACGGTAGCCCTGTTCTGGCGGACTTAACTATCGTTCTTGTAGATTCGGAGGCCTGGCTTGCATACGGTGTCCTGAACATTGAACTGAGGTCCTGCACACCCCTACTGAGATCCAGCACACATTCCATGAAGTCCTGCTCATCCTTACAGGGGTCTTGCACACGTTTCATGATGTCCTGCACACTCCTACTGATGTCCTGCACACATTCCACGAAGTTCTGATCATCCTTACAGGGTCTTGCACACGTTTCATGATGTCCTGCACACTCCTACTAAGGTCCTGCACACATTCCATGATGTCCTGCACACCCCTATTGGGGTCCTGCACACGCTTCATGATGTCCTGCACACTCCTACTGATGTCCTGCACACATTCCACGAAGTTCTGATCATCCTTACAGGGGTCTTGCACACGTTTCATGATGTCCTGCACACTCCTACTAAGGTCCTGCACACATTCCATGATGTCCTGCACACCCCTATTGGGGTCCTGCACACGTTCCATGATGTCCTGTGTAATTTTACTAAGGCCCTACACACATTCCATGACGTCCTGCTCAACCCTACTGGGGTCCTGCACACGCTTCATGATGTCCTGCACACTCCTACTGATGTCCTGCACACATTCCATGAAGTCCTGCTCATCCTTACAGGGGTCTTGCACATGTTTCATGATGTCCTGCACACTCCTACTAAGGTCCTGCACACATTCTACGACGTCCTGCACACCCCTACTGGGGTCCTGCACAGGTCCCATGATGTCCTGCACACTCCTACTGATGTTCTGCACACATTCTACGATGTCCTGCACACCCCTACTGGGGTCCTACACAGGTTCCATGATGTCCTGCACACTTCTACTGGGGTCCTGCACAGGTCCCATGATGTCCTGCACACTCCTACTAAGGTCCTGCACACTCCTACTGAGGTCCTGCACACATTCTACGACGTCCTGCACACCCCTACTGGGGTCCTGCACACGTTCCATGATATCCTGCGCACTCCTACTGAGGTCCTGTACAGGTCCCATAATGTCATGCACACTCCTACTGAGGTCCTGCACACCCCTACTGGGGTCCTGCACAGGTCCCATGATGTCCTGCACACTCCTACTAAGGTCCTGCACACTCCCACTGAGGTCCTGCACACATTCTACGACGTCCTGCACACCCTTACTGGGGTCCTGCACAGGTCCCAAAATGTCCTGCACACTCCTACTGAGGTCCTGCACACATTCTACGACGTCCTGCACACCCCTACTGGGGTCCTGCACACGCTTCATGATGTCCTGCACACTCCTACTAATGTCCTGCACACATTCCACGAAGTTCTGATCATCCTTACAGGGGTCTTGCACACGTTTCATGATGTCCTGCACACTCCTACTAAGGTCCTGCACACATTCCATGATGTCCTGCACACCCCTATTGGGGTCCTGCACACGCTTCATGATGTCCTGCACACTCCTACTGATGTCCTGCACACATTCCACGAAGTTCTGATCATCCTTACAGGGGTCTTGCACACGTTTCATGATGTCCTGCACACTCCTACTAAGGTCCTGCACACATTCCATGATGTCCTGCACACCCCTATTGGGGTCCTGCACACGTTCCATGATGTCCTGTGTAATTTTACTAAGGTCCTACACACATTCCATGACGTCCTGCTCAACCCTACTGGGGTCCTGCACACGCTTCATGATGTCCTGCACACTCCTACTGATGTCCTGCACACATTCCATGAAGTCCTGCTCATCCTTACAGGGTCTTGCACATGTTTCATGATGTCCTGCACACTCCTACTAAGGTCCTGCACACATTCTACGACGTCCTGCACACCCCTACTGGGGTCCTGCACAGGTCCCATGATGTCCTGCACACTCCTACTGATGTTCTGCACACATTCTATGATGTCCTGCACACCCCTACTGGGGTCCTACACAGGTTCCATGATGTCCTGCACACTCCTACTGGGGTCCTGCACACTCCTACTAAGGTCCTGCACACTCCTACTGAGGTCCTGCACACATTCTACGACGTCCTGCACACCCCTACTGGGGTCCTGCACACGTTCCATGATATCCTGCGCACTCCTACTGAGGTCCTGTACAGGTCCCATAATGTCATGCACACTCCTACTGAGGTCCTGCACACCCCTACTGGGGTCCTGCACAGGTCCCATGATGTCCTGCACACTCCTACTAAGGTCCTGCACACTCCCACTGAGGTCCTGCACACATTCTACGACGTCCTGCACTCCCTTACTGGGGTCCTGCACAGGTCGCAAAATGTCCTGCACACTCCTACTGAGGTCCTGCACACCCCTACTGGGGTCCTGCACAGGTCCCATGATGTCCTGCACACTCCTACTAAGGTCCTGCACACTCCTACTGAGGTCCTGCACACATTCTACGACGTCCTGCACACCCCTACTGGGGTCCTGCACAGGTCCCATGATGTCCTGCACACTCCTACTAAGGTCCTGCACACTCCTACTGAGGTCCTGCACACATTCTACGGCGTCCTGCACTGCCCTACTGAGATCCAGCACACATTCCAT
Source organism: Aplectana chamaeleonis (assembly GCA_029168955.1). Lineage (NCBI taxonomy): Eukaryota > Metazoa > Nematoda > Chromadorea > Rhabditida > Cosmocercidae > Aplectana > Aplectana chamaeleonis. The sequence continues at coordinate 277,621 of JAPDOI010000691.1, forward strand.
GAAGTCCTGCTCATCCTTACAGGGGTCTTGCACACGTTTCATGATGTCCTGCACACTCCTACTGATGTCCTGCACACATTCCACGAAGTTCTGATCATCCTTACAGGGGTCTTGCACACGTTTCATGATGTCCTGCACACTCCTACTAAGGTCCTGCACACATTCCATGATGTCCTGCACACCCCTATTGGGGTCCTGCACACGCTTCATGATGTCCTGCACACTCCTACTGATGTCCTGCACACATTCCACGAAGTTCTGATCATCCTTACAGGGTCTTGCACACGTTTCATGATGTCCTGCACACTCCTACTAAGGTCCTGCACACATTCCATGATGTCCTGCACACCCCTATTGGGGTCCTGCACACGTTCTATGATGTCCTGTGTAATTTTACTAAGGTCCTACACACATTCCATGACGTCCTGCTCAACCCTACTGGGGTCCTGCACACGCTTCATGATGTCCTGCACACTCCTACTGATGTCCTGCACACATTCCATGAAGTCCTGCTCATCCTTACAGGGGTCTTGCACATGTTTCATGATGTCCTGCACACTCCTACTAAGGTCCTGCACACATTCTACGACGTCCTGCACACCCCTACTGGGGTCCTGCACAGGTCCCATGATGTCCTGCACACTCCTACTGATGTTCTGCACACATTCTACGATGTCCTGCACAACCCTACTGGGGTCCTACACAGGTTCCATGATGTCCTGCACACTCCTACTGGGGTCCTGCACAGGTCCCATGATGTCCTGCACACTCCTACTAAGGTCCTGCACACTCCTACTGAGGTCCTGCACACATTCTACGACGTCCTGCACACCCCTACTGGGGTCCTGCACACGTTCCATGATATCCTGCGCACTCCTACTGAGGTCCTGTACAGGTCCCATAATGTCATGCACACTCCTACTGAGGTCCTGCACACCCCTACTGGGGTCCTGCACAGGTCCCATGATGTCCTGCACACTCCTACTAAGGTCCTGCACACTCCCACTGAGGTCCTGCACACATTCTACGACGTCCTGCACACCCTTACTGGGGTCCTGCACAGGTCCCAAAATGTCCTGCACACTCCTACTGAGGTCCTGCACACCCCTACTGGGGTCCTGCACAGGTCCCATGATGTCCTGCACACTCCTACTAAGGTCCTGCACACTCCTACTGAGGTCCTGCACACATTCTACGGCGTCCTGCACACCCCTACTGAGGGGTTGCTGTAGTTCCACGACGTCCTGCATACTCCTACTGCGGTCTCGCATAGTCAACCGACACTTCAGCACACCCTGCGACGACTTCTTATCTTTGGTGCGCATGGTACAAACACGCGCCACGCTCAAAAACAACCCTTCCGCATAGCGTCCTGTTCCAAGCCGGACGTTTAGAGTACACCACCCTAGAGAGCAAGGTATTTATATGGAGTCTCTAAGAAAACAATGACTGATAACGAAAAACCCGTCATTTTTATAAACTAATCTTGAGAGGCCGGTTTCCGAGTTTCAAACGCCCGTTAGGGGCCCAGAAGTCATTATGGTGAGTTCTGACAATTATTTTCGTCATTCCCGTGGTCTATTACATCTAGTCACAAATTTTCGAGCGATTTGGTCCACGCCTTCCAAAAAAATGGTTTTCGACGGACGGAGGTGGAGGCGGAGGCGGAGGCGGAGGCGGAGGCGGAGGCGGAGGCGGAGGCGGAGGCGGTGGCGGAGGCGGAGGCGGAGGCGGTGGTGGAGAACGTTTTTGCGTACTTTGAGAGGTCATAACTTCAGAAAGCGGGGACCAATTGGGATGAAAAGTTGCACACATATGTAATTTCTTGCAGCGCGTCGAATAGTGTACAGCTCATACCTCTGTTGACGGTATGAATAGGTGATCTCATTGTAGGGCATCCGCGCGGGAAGAGATCAAAGCCAAATCCTGGTGAGCGCTTCGCGCTCACCACAATTTACTTTCAGGTTCTGGCTGAGATTGGGAAGGAGCGATGAGCAAAGGGCAGGCAAGCCGCGCAGCAGGAAAACTATACGAGCTAAGTGGAAGGGGGCGTTGCGATACTCGGTGGGAAAGGCGCTGTGAGTAACCTATACAATTTGCTGAAATTGTGGTGAGCGCGGAGCTCATTCTTGGCCAGAAAGTTGGTTATGATTGCACCTAGCTCCTGTCAAATTTTGAAGTTTGTAGCTCAATTTTTGCGGAACCTCAAAATTGAGGGTCAAGAAAGACAAAAACACGTAAACATGTTACAATACCCGCACTAATTTTCTCAAAAAAGCCGCAAAAGTCCCGAAATAGAAGGACAATGAAGGACGTATATCGAATCAGCATCGAGAGCTCTTTCTTTTGAGCTCTCGCATGTCTTACGGGCAAAGAAGGCATATAGGGCTTACACAATCAATCGAGTTGGCGAAAGGAAAAGTCGAGTAATTCGCGGTTTTTCGACATAATTTCACGTCCACCTCAACAGTGGAAACTGTATAGACAGCAGGTAATTAAGCTGTCCGCTGCTGACCGACCTTTTCTACAAAGTTTCAGATTTTTGAATTTTCAAACCCGAATATTTTTGGAATTTCCCGAGCCACAAGCCTCCTTTCGCTCAGATTTACAGGCAATAGCAATGCTTTCCGTCAAATGTGTCTGATTCTCTCCATAAGAGAATTTCGGAGAAAATTTAGATCGCGAAAAGTGGTTCCCAGCGATGTCCAATGAGTGACGTCTGACTGCAGCCTTTTCAAGGAGGCCAGGAGTTACGCTGGTAGCCTTTGTAGCTCCTCGCTGCTCACGATAAATATGTAGTTTTGAAAACCAGCCAATATTTTTGCGATCCATTCTTTCTAACCCGCATTGTTATTATCACAAATTTTTCTTCGTTTTCTGAGGCCTCGCTAGCCACGTTCAGCAACCGTAAGACATTTAGAATCTTCGTGATGAGGGCTTCCCAATGTTATAATGTTTTTTTAAGTTTCAAACTCAAACAAAAAGATTCTCAGTCCCTCGTTCATATCCAAAGGAGCGATTTGCGGCCGGCCCCTCGCTTTGCTCTCTGCTTCCCCGCGCCCTCTTTCGGAGATGTCGAAATCTTCGCGCTGCAGTGTCTCGCATGCATCCCTCAGTAACTCAGGAATTCCCTGTTGTCACCTGGGGGTCTCCAGCAGGTCGTGGGGCGGAGTCATGCGCCACCACATCCTCACGACCTCCAGGTGACATGCCAGAGATCTCGAGGTGACATGAACCCATGTGGTGGGGCAGCCGAAACCCCGTTGAGACCCCAACTATTAATAGTCCCTCTTACGTAGGGTTTGCGAGGAAACGATTTTTCAATGCTAGCCTAACCCCCTTTTAGCCCTCGCGCTGCTATCATGAAACGCGCCGACGCTCAAAACCCTGCCTAACCCCAACCTAGTCCGCCGCGTACGTGCATGCCGCCCCAGGTGACAAAAACTAATTTCCTCCCACTATTTTGGCGCTCGCACTATACGGTATGCTGGTTTCAAAAAAAAATCATTTTACTATCAACCTTCATAACTATTAGCAAGGAGATCAACAAAAACATGCATATCATGCAACATTACTGTATCAAAAACAACATTTTTCATTTCTTCTAACAATAGGTAGATCAAACACTAAAAATCATACATCATCATACATCTTCTACAAAAAATTCTACATCTTCTATATAGATCATACACCAAAAATCCTACATCTTCTAGAAATCATAAGACCATAAAAAATGATTTTTTCACCAAATTGTAGATCATAAAATAAAAAAAGTATTAATCCTCCGGTTATTCTTTATATACGGCTTCCGCTTCTTCATCTTCATCGCACCGCGCCTCTCTCGCCCTCTCAGGCAAACATCGACGCTTCTGCAATGGGAAGAATGGTTGGGCGAAAGTGTGTAGGAACCCAGTTGGGTCCTGCACACTTTCCCAATTGTTCGGCGCACTCCCAGTAGGATCTCACACTAATTTTTCGGCGGCTGTCGCACTCACAGTGGGATCGCGCACTTATTTATCGGCGTTTGACGCACTCCTGATTGGGTCCCACACACTATCACAGGCGCTCGGCGCACTCTCAGTTGGATCCCGCACTCATTTTCGGCACTTGGTGCATACCCTGTGAAATACCGCATTTTTTCTCTGCGCTGGGAGCACTTCTAGTTGGGCCCAACATTTTCGCCGACGCTTAGCGCACCCCGAGTTGGATCAAACGCAGTTTCCCCGGTGAAATTGCAGCGAGCCTTACACCGCACATGCAGCCACTCGTAAACCCCCATCAGAATGCTTTTATGGTTTGTGACGCATCTCTAGGGAGTCGCGATGCAGCTGTCATCTCGCTATCTTAGAAGCGGAGCGGATGTTTCTCTATGTCTACGATTGTTTCCTCAAAAACATCCGCTCGACTTTCATGATAAGCTATCATAGCAGTGTCGCGGCCTCTCCCAAATTAGAGAATGACGATATATAGGAAACTTATGATATCTAGTTATCAGTATACCTCATCACATAACAACAGACCGAATTGCTTTATTTTTGAAAAAAAAACCGACAAAATTTGGATTCACACACACACACACACACACACACACGCACACACGCACACACGCACACACGCACACACGCACACACACGCACACACGCACACACGCACACACACACACACACACACACACACACACACACACACACACACACACACACACACACACACACACACACACACACACACACACACACACACACACACACACACACACACACACACACACACACACACACACACACACACACACACAGACACACACACACACACACACAGACACACACACACACACACAGACACACACACACAGACACACGGACACACAGACACACACACACACACACACACACACAGACACAGACACACGGACACACAGACACACAGACACACACAGACACACACACACAGACACACAGACACACAGACACACGCACACATACACTCACACAGACAGACACACAGACACGCACAGTGAGACACACACAGACACACAGACAGACACACACATACACACACACACATACACTCACACAGACACGCACAGAGAGACACACAGACACACACACACATACAGACACACAGACACACACAGACACGCAGACACACAGACACAGACACACAGACACACAGACACACGGACACACAGACACACAGACACACAGACACACAGACACACACACAGACACAGACAGACACAGACACACACACAGACACAGACACACAGACACACAGACACACAGACACACAGACACACACACACACAGACACACAGACACAGACACACACATACACAGGCACACACACAGACACAGACACACAGACACACACACACACACACACACACACACACACACACACACACACACACACACACACACACACACACACACACACACACACACACCCACTTCTCACGACTCAGGGGGCGAGCGGCGTGGGCGATTCTGCTCCCTTAATCTGTCATGCGCTCTCTCACTGCCTCTAACCGCCGCTTCGCAGGAGCACGTGTAGAAACCATGAGAATTTCGCCGTTTATAGCTTTTATCCGTCGCTTTTAGATCAAAGGCAGCATACATTAGACACGGACATTCGACACTACTTCTCGGATATAATTGGGATATCCCCGAATTAATGTATCTTCCGAATATGGCCTTTCTAGAAATCCCTAACGAATACATTCGGCTGCCCTCGATTCGATTAGATTTGAAGGTATAATAAAAAAGGCTTTTGAAGCGAGTATCCAAATGCCTCAATAATTTTCGAAAAATTCACGAATGCATCGACAATCATAGAAGACATGAATGAGGTGGGGTGGAGAAAAAACACCCGAAATGGCTGACCCGGCCGATGTTCACATGATATACAGACTACCGCTATGTTAAAAGGACGTGGTGCGGTTGCGGTCACACACTAAAACTACGGTGGAAAATCTGGCTCTTTGCCAAATTTCATTATCGATCGACAGCACAGCTAATTTTCTGGGCGAGTTACGGTTTCTCTTTTTTCACGCTTGTTTCTGCTTTATTTTGATTTCTGACTCTTATTATATTACAAATAGGTACTTTTCTTAGTGTGCGAGAGGAATTTGTCGTTTTTTTCGATTTCAAAACAGAATCTTGGAAGAAAAAACACATCGAAGCCCGTATAAACGGCCACTTTCCCTCACGCACTAAAAATAGCCCCTAATCGCAGTATTTAAACAGTCAAAAGCAGAAATAATAATGCTGAAACAAGCAAGAAAAAAAAAGAAAAACCGTAACTCACACAGAAAATGAGCTGTGCTGTCGATCGATAATTAAATCTGGCAAAGAGCCAGGTTTTCTACCGTAGTTTTAGTGTGTGACCGCAACCGCACCATGTTCTTTCAACATTGCGGTAAACTGTAAAGTAAGAAATGAATGATATCCATGATATCGTTCCACATAATTCGACCGCGTCAGCCACAGCTGGCCACATCGGGTGTTTTTTGCAACCTCCATCGTCCATGTGCTTCATACTGTGCTTATCTGGGCCAAATTCCGGTCCGCAATTGCGTCTCGACACGCTTTGCAGCCGCACGCGCTCGAGTCAGTCGGGTTTCCAGGTCCTAAGCCGACTCGATTCGGCTTTTTTATACACTTTTCTAAAAATTTTCTTAGTTTTCAGTCTTCAAAACCCACCTAGAGTCAGCAGATCGGAGGCTGCGGCGCTGGAAGCTCTTCTGACTCGGGAGCGTGCGGTCGCAAAGCGTGTCGAGACGCATTCGCGGACCGGAATTTGGCCCAGATAAGCCCAGTACGTATCGACCGGGTTGGCCAACGCGGTTTTTTAACCAACTCTGACAGCGGCCTAAGCAATTCCGAGTCGCCAGCCTGCTAACCCCCCCCCCCCTTAAAAAACAGAATGAAAAGCGGAACGTGCGAATAAATGCGATAATCAAAAATAATAGGACTATGAGAATGGTGCTCTTGGAGACTACTTGGAAATGAAGGAAATGACCGAAAAAAGGGCTATTACAGTTCACGGCAACGTGAAATGGCGATTGTGCGGTTGCGTATTTTCACTAATTGTAAGCATACTGAAGGTTGTGCCCTAGTCGACGACAAAGTTGTAATAATGTCATGAATTTTGAAGGAAAAACATCGGGAGCGTTGAAATGGTGAGTTTTCCCCCACAGACAAACAATATCAATACACCTAAAGTCTTTATCATATATACACGCAGGAATAACGAGAAAGAAGTTTATTTTTCTCTGCTGTCTCCATTTTTTGCAATTGTTAATTTTTTCTTGTTATTCCTGCGTGTATCTATGATAGAGACTTTATTTAGGTGCATTGATAATGTGTGGCGGTGGGGGGACTCACAGTTTTCAACGTTTTCAGTGTTTTTTCTTCAAAGTTCAGAGAAAACATTAAACTTTGGCGTCGATTATGGGGCAACTTACAGTATGCTTCGTGGAAATACGCAACCGCACAATCGCCTTCTGCCGTTGCCGTGGAATGTACTTTGCTTCCCTGGGCTAAATTCCGGTCCGCAATTGCGTCTCGACACGCTTTGCGGCCTCGCGCTCCCGAGTCGAAGGAGTTTCTAGCGCCGCAGCCGCCGATCTGTCGACTCTAGGTGGGTTTCAAAAACTGGAAACGAAACAAAATTGGAGAAAACTGTATAAAAAAGTCGTATCGAGTCGGCTTTGGTGCTGAAAACTCGACTGACTCGAGCGCGTGCGGCCGCAAAGCGTGTCGAGACGCAATTGCGAACCGAAATTTGGTGCAGAGAAGCACAGTACCAATCAGACTGATTGTCTCATCGACTCTCACTAGATAGATAGCGCACTGGATAGATAATAAAGGATAAAGTTCTCAGCGTATATCAATCCTCTGGGGATGCGCCACACATTCGACTTCCATTCAGAATCGTAGAAGCTTTTTTGAATGTGTATAGGGCCTACACAATGACTTGCGGGGGAGAGCCGATGTTCAAGTCAGTGTTTTTATACTCCCAGACAAGTCTGGTACCAATTTACCGACCCCAGAGGGATAGAGGGCTTGGTTGACCTGGGTGAGGATCGATCACTCGACCATGTGCGTGACAGCGGCGCTTCTTCCCACTGCCCCACACTCGCTCTTTATAACGCTATTACTCTTGATTATCTGTTCCATTTTAGAATTTCCCTTTTCATTCTCTGATTTTTTGGGGTTGAAACTGATAACACGGCAACTCAGCATCGCCCAAACAGGTAAGGACCTCCTGGCTCGTTTCCGGCGCTTCCAACGGCGCTAGCGTTGTGAAAGAAGAAGCCAAAAGACAATTTTCTCACCACAAAAAAATTATCGATTCACCTGTACTTATGTGAGAACGACTTCACCACTCCGAATACATACATATATAAATTAACAGCACCAACAAAAGCGAGAGCGAAGTCGAATGGAAGACATCGAGGGAGCGGGAATAGTGGACAAACGAAAACCTGCAACATCTCCGATATTTCTTATGAGCAAGTTAAAGTTCAAAACGAAGACAAATACGAATGAATCTCTAATCTGGGTTACGACACTTCTGCTAACCCAACCTTTCGGCTAGATTTTTTAACCTTTTAAGTGCACGTATGACCGCTTGCACCCTCCTGCTTGCACAGAAATTTTGAGTACCATGAAATTCCTAGTGAAACTGGTTCACGAAAAGTTGGCGTACATTTGTGCTGTCATATATGACCCTCACTTCCCCCGTCCCAAGCAGGGTCAATCAATGTCGGAAATTTTTCCAAAGTAGGGGTCGCAACGCCAGATTTTTCCGATTCGTTTTTTCTGTACACTGGGTGTTCACCTCTGTCAGACAAGCATCCCTCGTGAAAAAACGTGGACCTTTCAGTCTGGCGACGAAATTTCATATTCAGCGTGCGATGTCTCATATGTTTACTTTCACTTTACCTTATCAAACCTAAAGTGTTCACCTTGAAACTGCCGATTCGGTGCTTCGAACCTGCCGATTCGGCGCTTCGAACCTGCCGAGTCGGCGCTTCAAACCTGTCGAGTCGGTGCTTTAGAGCTGCCGATTCGGCGCCTTGAAACTGCCGATTCGGTGCTTCGAACCTGCCGATTCGGCGCTTCGAACCTGCCGAGTCGGCGCTTCAAACCTGTCGAGTCGGTGCTTTAGAGCTGCCGATTCGGCGCCTTGAAACTGCCGATTCGGTGCTTCGAACCTCCCGATTCGGTGCTTCGAACCTGCCGACTCGGCGCTTCAAACCTGTCGAGTCGGTGCTTCAAAGCTGCCGATTCGGTGCTTCGAACCTGGCGATTCTGTGCTTCGAACCTGCCGACTCGGCAGATTCAAGGCGCCGATTCGGCAGGTTCGAAGCACCGAATCGGCAGATTCAGGGCGCCGTGCGGACCGCGGCGAAATCACTTGCGGGCCGCGGCGAAATAATTCATACATACATAAAATTAGTCCGAATGAGATGGAAAGGTTCGTCCGAAAAATGCCTTCGCGACAGCCGCTCCACACGCACGCCGACCGCGTGGGCGGACGGTTTCTTTCGGACAGACTTTACATGTTTTCTCAGAGAAGAAACACGAAAAAAACTATGAAATATAAATCTACTTACCTTTAGAAGTTCGGGGAGTTGCCGAATAAGATACCGAAGATTCACCAAATGACGCAGCCATGCTGAAACCACCATAAAGAATATTGGCGCCAAGAAAGACATGATGTATCGAAATATTCAGCGCACAATGGCCAGAGGGCCCGACTGCCGAGAGAGCACGACCAGATCTAAAACATCGACAAACCACCGCACTGTCCCGCAACCTTCCGTAACACCGGAAACGGATGTCAAAGCTGTGTTTAGCATTCTCGAGGTTGCTACCGGGGCCACTTGGCCACCCTATTTTTCCGCGCCGCAACGATTTCGGATAGGAAGGAAAACTCGGTATTATCATTGCGCGGCGGCGTGGGAAAACGGGTGTGGCAAAGCGCGATTGCCATGTGGCTCTCCTGTTAGAATCGCCCTAGTAGCCTCTTCAGAAGAAGTGTGGGCAAAGATGTTAAGCTCTTTGGGAAAGTGGGACAGTGGAGTAGTGATGAAAATGAATTCAGTCTTGGAAAGTATGTCGATTCCTTCATATATCAGAGCTAATTTTAATAATTTTTGTTGAACCAGCTTCAGTATTCGAATTCGATTAGCGCTCAAATATTCACCTCTGCGAATAGTTGAATTCGAATCATGTTCGAATATTCACCTTTTGCAAATAGTCGAATTCGAATGATGTTAGAATATTTACACTTTTCGAATATTCGAATAAAAATTCGTTCGAACAATTCGAATACTTATTCGAACTCGAATATTCGATATCCTCACTATAATAGTCTGTCTGTGCTTAAGAATCGAGAAATTGCCGGCCTCGACAATTTCCAAAGGCAATTTTTTCTCAACTTCGAATAACCCTGAACGCAAAAGAATGAAGAGCACGAATCAGCGGACAAATAGAAATAGAAACAACAGATTCGATTCCGAATCGAATCTGTTGTTTCTAATTCTATTTGATTCGGAATCGAATCTGTTGTAGAAAAAACCAAAATGACGAGATGGACGATGAGCAAGTGCTTTTTTCAACTTCGAATAACTCTGAACGCAAAAGAATGAAGAATAGCTGGACTTTGAGATCTGCGGATTTCTTCGATAGGTGTGTTCCAAAATCGTTCTTTGTGGGTAATTGGATGTTCTCAATACGAATCAGCGGACAAATGGGATTAGAAACAACAGATTCAGAAGCGAATCTGTTGTAGAAAAACCAAAATGACGAGATGGACGACGAGCAAATGCTTTTTTCAATTTCGAATAACCCTGAACGCAAAAGAATGAAGAACGCTGGATTTTGAGATTTGCAGTTTCCTTCGAAAGATGTGTTCCAAAATCGTTGCTTGTGGGTAATTTGATGTTCTCAACACGAATCAGCGGACAAATACAATTAGAAACAAAACAGATTCTAGAAACAACAGATTCGGAATCGAATCTGTTGAGAAAAAATCGAAATGACGATCTGGACGATAACGAAGTGCGGGATCGAGGTCTGACTGTATGCGCTCTCTCACGATCTGCCTGACTCTGCCTGACTGTCGCCGTCTGTCACGCCTACGATTGGCTCGTCGCCGTCTCATAACATCAATACGGGTAAAATGTTGCGAAATGTGGCGCGTCACACTTAGGTCACATCGGAAAGTGCGAAACGTGACGAAAAATGGCTTCGAGGTAACAACGGCAGACTATTTTGCCTTCCACGTCACAACAACAAGGAGTTGTGGGCTCCAGCTGACAACCGGGAATTCCTGAGTAGCGAAGTACACTGAAATTGATTGATTTCCGGCAGCCGAAATGGACTCGGGGTACTAGCGGGAAGATGTCGTCGGTGGAAGCAGAAAGAACGAGTGGTGGGTAGAAGGTATTCGACGATATGGATGGTCCTTATACTCTGAATGACAAAAACTGGATTGGAGAGGAGTTAACCTTATAGGTGGTCTAATTGCTAAATATCGAGGGCTCGAGTTTGATGTAGAGAATCGTAATGTACGGGTGGTTCTCAAATATTCTCCTCAATCTGACTGCCGCGTTGCATCACAACGCGTTACGGTCGATGTCATGCAATGTCACTCCACGCGATGGGTCATTCACAGGCATTTATGAGCTACGCAAATGGAATCATTCAGGCTTTGATAGAATTCTATTTGAAATCCTTGTGAACCATTGTGACAAATGACATAAATCGCTGAAATCCCGCAAAAGCCTGTTTTATCATGGAAGCTGAGTCGCGGGTGGCTTCTTGCGAACGCGACGCAACTGCTCGCGCGGACTTCAGGTTCAAAAAGAGCATTTTTTTCGTTTCTTTTTCATCTATGAATCTCAATTTTCTGCTCCTTCAGACAGCAACGCGACGCGGTCGAGTTTATGCAACAACGCTCCGCGCGGTCACTTTTCTCAGTCGTGTATTAGTGGCCACTCAATCCATATCTATCACACATCAGTCAACATTAAGGCTGATTCTGTTCGCACAGTAGAGGAACTACGTGATGAGATTCTCTTGTATTGGAGGACCCTCACTCCCGAAGTTTGCGCCCCCTATATCAGGGGTATTCGGAAGAAGATGGAAAGAGTTTGTGAGCAAGATTCCATCATTTTTGTTTTTGAAATCATTTTGTGTAGCGATTTCCTTAGAAGAGTTCTTATTTGTAGTTAGTAATTGGAAAAGTTAGCGAGTAGTTTTAATGTAGCTACCTCTTCTGGTGTTTGTTCGAATAAATGGTTACTCCAGTAGTCGTCCGCGTAACTCCGAGTGAGCGGTAGCGTCGCGTGTGCGATGAGCCGCGTACAGCTCAGCCTTAAAGGCAGGGTCCACGATAAATTTCGTCCTCGGTTTTCGGCCGGAAATCGAAAGTTCAGAGTCTCATTGGAGCACTGGGGTCGAAAGAACAAACGAAAACAAGCCAGAAAGAGCTCCATACGGCTCCGAAGTCCGCTCGCGCTAGCCCTTCCGCTCGCGGTCGAGTTTCTCGACGTGAACGAAGGAACACTCGAAATCGCGAAATGAGCTATGGTTTTTGATCAAAAGCTCCGTTCTTCCCTTTATTCTCGACTTCTCTCTTTACTCAGGTCAGCTCGCATACATCGGCTGCAAAAGATGGAAGTTAGAAGCCTCGGAAAACTCGTCCACATAGCTTCTCTAGCTCAATTTTTGAGGGACCATATTTCTCATCCCAGAAGGTCGTGTACGATTTCAGACACATCATTGGAATCAGCACGGGACCGCTTTCAAGATAGGCTGAAAAACAGATGAACGATTTTCATCGTGGACACTGCCTTTAATGTTGACTGATGTGTGATAGATCTGGATTGAGTGGCCACTAATACACGACTAAGAAAAGTGACCGCGCGGAGCGGTGTTGCATAAACTCGACTGCGCCGCGTCGCGGTGCAGCGCGGCTGTCTGAAGGAGCAGAAAATTGAGATTCATTGATTGAAAAAACGAAAAAAAAGCTCTTTTTTGAACCCAGAAGTCCGCGCGAGCGGTTGCGTCGTGTGTGCGATGAGCCGCGTGCAGCTCAGGCTCAGTGTTGACTGATGTGTGATAGATCTGGATTGAGTGGCCACTAATACACGACTAAGAAAAGTGACCGCGCGGAGCGGTGTTGCATAAACTCGACCGCGCCGCGTCGCGGTGCAGCGCGGCTGTCTGAAGGAGCAGAAAATTGAAATTCATAGATGGAAAAAACGAAAAAAAATGCTCTTTTTTGAACCCAGAAGTCCGCGCGAGCGGTTGCGTCGCGTGTGCGATGAGCCGCGTGCAGCTCAGCCTTAATGTTGACTGATGTGTGATAGATCTGGATTGAGTGGCCACTAATACACGACTAAGAAAAGTGACCGCGCGGAGCGGTGTTGCATAAACTCGACCGCGCCGCGTCGCGGTGCAGCGCGGCTGTCTGAAAGAGCAGAAAATTGAGATTCAAAGATGGAAAAAACGAAAAAAAATGCTCTCTTTTGAACCCTGAAGTCCGAGTGAGCGGTTGCGTCGCGTTTGCAAGAAGCCGCCCGCGACTCAGCTTCCATGATAAAACATTCTTTTGCGGGATTTCAGCGATTTATGTTATTTGTTACAATGGTTCAGAAGGATTTCAAATAGAATTCTATCAAAGCCTGAATGATTCCATTTGCGTAGCTCATAAATGCCTGTGAATGACCCATCGCGTGGAGTGACATTGCATGACATCGACCGTAACGCGTTGTGATGCAACGCGGCAGTCAGATTGATGAGAATATTTGAGAACCACCCGTACATTACAATTTTCTACATCAAACTCGAGCCCTCGATATTTAGCAATTAGACCACCTATAAGGTTAACTCCTCTCCAATCCAATTCTTGTCATTCGTAGCCTAAGGACCATCCATATTGTCGAATACCTTCTACCCACCACTCGTTCTTTCTGCTTCCAGCGACGCCATATCCCCGCTAGTACCCCGAGTCCATTTCGGCCGCCGGAAATCAATCAATTTCAGGGTACTTCGCTTACTGAGGGATGCATGCGAGACACTGCAGCGCGAAGATTTCGACATCTCCGAAATAGGGCGCGGGGAAGCAGAGAGCAAAGCGAGGGGCCGGCAGCAAATCGCTCCTTTGGATATGAACGAGGGACTGAGAATCTTTTTGTTTGAGTTTGAAACTTAAAAAAACATTATAACATTGGGAAGCCCTCATCACGAAGATTCTAAATGTCTTACGGTTGCTGAACGTGGCTAGCGAGGCCTCAGAAAACGAAGAAAAATTTGTGATAATAACAATGCGGGTTAGAAAGAATGGATCGCAAAAATATTGGCTGGTTTTCAAAACTACATATTTATCGTGAGCAGTGTAAGGAAATCGGTACCGTTTTCAATGACTGTGGCAAATAGTCATTGCGTGTATATTCCTTAACTTCCCTAAAGTGTGTATATGTATATTACCACCTAAATGTGTATTTTTCTTGCTCGATGTGTTAACCCAAGTTTTCATCCGGAACATAAGGACGGGCTCACCTTACGGCTCGCGTCACCCTTCTAGGAGGATAAGCCTCCGTTCCGGGAATTATTCAGTTTCTTAATCCATTCCCGGTGGAGTTTTACATGTATCCAAATAGCTAGACGGACCCAGAGAGAGAGAGAGTTTTATTTCTAATGCTTTTCTCTTTTAAATTAATAACATTACTTTAGTAATACTCAAAATCCATAAATGAATCACCGACAAAGTCTATACAAAAAACTATAAGGAGGTAAATAGCATAACCGAAGAGGGCAATGATGTGACTTTTCCGCACAGCATTGCCCCCCTGAATAACAGGCAAATAAAGCGAGGTGTTGAAGATGAGACGTCTGAAGAAGTTCTTGAACTGAGATCCAATCGCTTTTATAAGCAGTTACCGTATGCTGCTCGCTGATCCCGATGTTTTGGCTGACGACGACGGACAGCCAGTGGTGTTTTTTACGAAGTTGATTGCTGATGGATTATGCCAGAGGCAGTGGATCATGCGTGTTTATGCCGATGGCGATGATCAGAAATGACTATGTGTTTGTTCCTCGAAACTTTTGCAGGATTCTTGCAGAACATTATAGCTACATCATACCCCTCAAGAGAAGTTCCGTCCCTGAACTTCCGTCAAAATACCTAAGAAAGGGGGGATAAAAAAACTGCAAGTATTAAAATAGTAGGTACAGTGCAAAACAGACACTGAAAAACAATCAAATTCGAATATGTAAGCATTACCACATCCATTTTCACGCTTCCTGCTTGTTGGTCTCTTTGTCAGTTCTGCAGCTGCATATCAAGGCTGCGCGAGTGAGTGGCGCTTTTGTATTGGCTAAGGTCTGGCTAACGCCAGCTGGCTTTTACATAAACATGGTTCATCATTGTTCGAGCAATGGCTATCGTGGACTCCAGCGATTGTAGTAACTCGTCATTTGCGTGGCACATGTGCTTATTTCGTCTTCGAATTCCAGTACTCCGCGCCATGTTGTTCTTTATCGTTCTGTGTTTCATGATGACATTGATTTGCATCCGATGTATGCTCGGTAGTCGACAGTTCGTTGTTCCAACTGTGAGCGTAGATGAGCCTGCGGTCAGGATCTCAGTTCTGAGTGATGACTATTAGCTAATCGATATCAGAAGATAGGATAATTGTTCTGTTTCATCGTGAGTCGCTTCGCGTTGGAGGCCCAGCAGTCACCAAAACGAGACGGTTATGCTAATTTTTGGTATAAATGGAGAGGAGAAATAAAGGGCCTCTTGGTTTCACTGACAGCCACGCCAGCTTCGCGACGCGACTTATTTTAATGGTGACAATCAATAGCGCATCTCAACTGTTGCAATGAATGGTTAAACACATTAGTAGCATATGAACACAAAAATAACAAAAACAATTCTATGACGTTTTTCGATCTCTCTCTTTCTGAAAGAAAGAAAAAAAAAGAAAGAAGTTCGTATGGAAGAATTTGGTTTTCTATTCTTACGCACGTGTTTTGCCACGTGAAAACGAGGTATTTTTTTGGTAGAAACGCGGTTACGGTTTCTATTTCTATACAAAAATCCCAATGGAGACTAGTGTCGCGTGCAAAGCACGGAAATCCAAAAATATCCCAAGTTAGATGAATATCGAAAGACCCCCAGGGCATTGGGGCTCAATATCCCGACCACTCCCGCTTCTTGTTCACGACGTACACCAAGTTGATCATGAGTACTCGAGCCTGAATCAAAGTTGACACGAGGAAAAAATGCAAATAAAACTTAAGGATGGTTTCGTGAATGATCGCTAACAAGTAGGGCGGTAACACATATACTACAAATAAGGTAGAGAAGAAATGGGGAAATCAGATCTTTTTTTTTAGCCCAAAAATTTTTCTGTGCAGATTTTTTCAATGATTAATAACAGAGGTTGGATGTTGAATAAGAAAAAAAGATAAGGAAATGAGAAAGAGAGAAACGGAAGCGATTACAGGGAGGAGCGATTTTAGAACGTTTTTCAAAGAGTAATGCCTACAGCAGCGACAATTGAATTTTCGAAAGAATTTTACTTATGATACATGAATACTAGTGTCGGTGTTTTTTTCATTAACATTGTTGATTTTTCTCTCTCTGGGTACCCTATTGTTTGTCTTTTTTCGTAATACGATATAGTTAACATTTATTCCTACTGATGTAAAAACGGTTAATATCATAATGTACATTCAAAATGGGACATGGGTACGCTGGGTGTTCAGGCGCGTGAGCTCTTCTCAATCCGGCTGATGTTGTCATTGTGGGATTTCGCAATTCTTCAGGACAGCCGCGTTCTACTTTGCGGAAGTAGCGTCGCTGGAAGTAAGCCATATTCATTTACTCCTAAAAAGATAGCTTGAATTTATAATATAAAAACTATAGTTCAAAATAACGCGATATGAATGGAAAAGTTTCTTAGGCCGGCAGTTTACTAAGTGCGCAATCAATTTACTTTTACGCTCTTTAACAAATTTATCTGCTGTAGGGGTACAGAGCGCAAACCTGGCCAGGTTTTTGTACTTACTCGCGAAAACTATCACCCGTTGGGGACTTAAGCCCTTGTCACACTAATCATGGAAATCAAATAAATGTATACCCCAATTTACTGCGAGTGTGTGTGACTCCGCGCCTACGATAATAAACAAAAAAACTAGCCGGTCAATTTAAAAATTGTAATTGATAAAATTCTTAAGGTAAGAAGTAGAGATATAAGAATGAGAAAAAAATATTATTTAATTATTCTACGGAGTTCGAGCGGGACCTCCATGTAAGGAATTTGGTATCGTTTTCAACGACTGTGGCCAATAGTCATTGCGGGTATATTCCTTAACTTCCCTAAAGTGTGTATATGTATATTGCCACCTAGATGTGTATTTTTTTTCGCTCGATGTGTTAATCCCAAGTTTTCATCCGAAACCTAAGGACGGGCTCGCCTTCCGGCTCGCGTCACCCTTCTAGGAGGATAGGCCTCCGTTCCGGGAATTATCCAATTTTTTAATCCATTCCCGGTGGAGTTTTACATGTATCCAAATAGCTAGGCGGACCGAGAGAGAGAGAGAGAGTTCTATTTCTAATGCTTTTCTCTTTTAAATTAATAACATTACTTTACTAATATTCAAAATCCATAAATGAATCACCGACAAAGTCTATACAAAAAACTATAAGGAGGTAAATAGCATAACCGAAGAGGGCAATGATGTGACTTTTCCGCACAGCGTTGCCCCCCTGAATAACAGGTGTTGAAGATGAGACGTCTGAAGAAGTTCTTGAACTGACATCCAATCGCTTTTATAAGCAGCTACCGTATGCTGCCCGCTGATCCCGATGTTTTGGCTGACGACGACGGACAGCCAGTGGTGTTTTTTACGATGTTGATTGCTGATGGATTATGCCAGAGGCAGTGGATCATGCGTGTTTATGCCGATGGCGATCATCAGACATGACTATGTGTTTGTTCCTCGAAACTTTTGCAGGATTCTTGCAGAACATTATCACTACAAGCAGCGAGGAGCTACAAAGGCTACCAGCAGTAACTCCTGGCCTCCTTGGAAAGGCTGCAGTCAGACGTCACTCATTGGACATCGCTGGGAACCACTTTTCGCGATCTAAATTTTCTCCGAATTTCTCTTATGGAGAGAATCAGACACATTTGACGGAAAGCATTGCCACTGCCTGTAAATCTAAGCGAAAGGAGGCTTGTGACTCGGGAAATTGCAAAAATATTCGGGTTTGAAAATTCAAAAATCTGAAACTTTTTAGAAAAGGTCGTTCAGCCGCGGACAGCTTAATTACCTGCTGTCTAAACAGTTTCCACTGTTGAGGTGGACGTGAAATTATGAAAAATCACGAATTACTAGTCTTTTCCTTCCGCCAACTCGATTGATTGTGTAAGCCCTATATGCCTTGTTTGCCCGTAAGGCATGCGAGAACTCTAAAAAAGAGCTCTCGATGCTGATTCGAAATATGTCCTTCATTGCTCAAACGGAGCACTTTGGGCGGAGTTATGACGAAAAGTCGTTGCGGTTTTTTTGAGAAAATTAGGGCGGGTATTGTATTATAAACCATCCGACGTTTACGCATTCGTGAAGATGAACTGATGAAATAAACACTGTTACTGATAGGCTTTTGCTCAGGACCGAACGCTCCCTGAGACGGGGCAACGCTTCAATCATTACGGCGCGATCTCGAAACACTTTTTGGAATGCCGCACGGTGTGACTCAGATGTGCGCCACAGAACGCCGTAGATAGTGGGCGGGACCCCAGCGGGAGTGCGCCAGACGCCGTAGAACGTGCGTGGGATTCAAATAAGAGTTCGTCGGACGCCGTAAAAAATGTGCGGAACCCAAATGAGAGTGCGTCGGACGTCGTAAAAAGGGTGCGGGACTCAAGTGGGAGTGCGCTGGACGTCATAAAAAAGTGCAGGACCTCATAAAAAGTGTGCAGGACATTAGCGGGAGTGAGCAGGACGCTAAGAAAAAGTGCAGGACATCAGTGGGAGTGTGTAGGACGTCATAAAAAGTGTGCAGGACCTCATATAAAGTGTGTAGGACCTCATAGAAAGTGTGCAGGGCATCAGTGGAAGGGTGCAGGAGTTCATAAAAAGTGTGCAGGACATCAGTAGGAGTGTGCAGGACCTCATAAATAGTGTGCAGGACATTAGTGGGAGAGAGCAGGACGCCATAGAAAAAGCGCAGAAAATCAGTGGGACTGTGCAGGACGTCAAAAAAAGTGTGCAGGACCTCACAGAAAGTGTGCAGGAGCTTAGTGGGAGTGTGCAGGATCTCATTGAAAGTGTGCAGGGCATCAGTGGGAGTGTGCAGGATGTCATAAAAAGTATGCAGGACATCAGTAGGAGTGTGCAGGACGTCATAGAAAGTGTGCAGGACATCAGTGGGAGTGTGCAGGGCATTAGTGGGAGTGTGTAAGCATCATAGAAGGGGGCAGGGCATTAGTGGGTTTACTTTGAATTAACACCACCAGGCATTAATCATGTTAGAAAGGGAACATCTAGGAAAAATAAATGAAATTCCTGAAAGCTTAGGTTCCTGGCAAAAGTGAAGACTTGGCATGGCCATTTTTTCGAGAAGTTAGAAATATACTCTGTAAAAGGGGAAGGAAAAGAAAAATATTGAAAGTTTTGAAATATTCCAGAGAATGATTTAGCGTAGAATAATTTGATTTTTGGGAAATGGAGGGAAATAGTTGAAAGTATGGTTTGGCAGTCGAGATTGCACCAACTATTGATAAGTGTTGTGCAAAACGAGAGATCGCATTGTATGAGCTTATCCGTAGAACATATCAAAGCGAAATCACGCGTGATATGGATCAAAAAGTTGACTTTACTTCACTTAAAACGTGAAGACCGCCGCATTACAGCTCCCGAAAAAGTGTTAATGCTTCCCATATCAAATAATCAAATAGGGTAATGGGGTAATAGGGTAATTCTAATAGGATAATAGGGTAATAGGGTATTGCTGATTTTGACCCGGGTGAACTTCAATTTCGATTTACTGGTTTGTTATTTGTCTTGCCGTGGTGGCAGGAGGCGCTGTTGTTCGCTGTACGGGGTCGGGGTCTATCCTCACCAAAGAAAACCGAGCCTACTATCCCTCCAAGGTCCTTGGCTTTGTCTCAGATTTTCGTAGGGAGAAGAAAACACTCACTGGAAGGTCGGCTGGCCTTTGCAAGCCACAATTTAAATAGGCGCGAAAAACATCCAAAATTCTACGAAAGCAAAATCGAGTGCACTGCGCATCCCACTCAGGAAGTCGACGTCCTTATCTTTATCCATCAGTGATTTCCCTAACCCAAAGTATTACCGTAGATGAATCCCTCAGATGGTACTCAAAGTAGTCAGATGACGCAAAAACTACGTTGTTGTATACTAACAATAATTTTATTTATTTATTTCTTTTTTATTTATTTTATTTATTTTAGCCAATTACATAATGAGCCATTAATTCTTTTTAGTGCCCCATATTCACACACGCACTGGCGCATCGCTCGAGTACTCAGGCAAACCATCGCTCCGAGCGGTACCGGAGAGCTACTCGAGCGGCGCTGCCTCTCTGCTCCGAGCGAAAATTAGCCATCTACTCGGGCCACAGCAGCCGCTCTCCGGGCCACAGCAGTATCGCTCGGAGCGATCTTCGGTCCCAACTGGCACTGCGGTCTCTGTTCGGGCGATTTTCAAAAATTTCCTAATTGCTAAATTTTCTTTATTTCCGCCTCTTCTGGAGAGGATTAAGCCTGTTAAGAGGATAAGGCACCTGTTACAGCCTGTGGGTCAGGAGGTTAATCTTGCCACAGGCCGCAACAAGGATGCCATCCCAGCATGATCCGCAATGAGGAAGCATTCCCCACCGCGGGCCATGGAGGATTCCCTCGGCCGCCAAAAATTGTCATCCTGAGAGTGATCCGAGGTCACCTCTCAAGAGTGGCCTCGAAAGGCCAACTACCCGTCTACACGAGGCGAGCCGCCTTTTATACCCGCAGGATTGGTTGTTCTTTGAGTGATAACGTGGCTCGCACGTTATCACTCAAAGAACAGCCAATCCCGCGTCTCTCTATCTCTGGCGATGGCACCGCTGTGGCCCCGAGAGCGACCGGAGAGCGACCGAGGGGCGAACTGGCACCGGACAGGGACCGCGGTGCCAGTTGGCCCCTCGGCCGCTGTCCGGGCGATGACGTCATAATTGGGAGGAGCCGGTCCCGCTCGGAGCGATGGTTTGCCTGAGTATGAATACTTTCGATATTTGAGCGGAGGTTACGACTACATACTCTAGCGCCACCGCTTCGGAAGAGCGGTGTAAACTTGGGCTCGAAATATGAGCTTCTGGTCGTGCAAACGAGTTTTCATTGCCTGGAGAAAGAAGTGTCTAAAAAACATTTGTCATTCCTCCGCACTCATCTGATTTTCTAAGGCTCCTATGCTTCTTGCTCTAAACAGCTGTTGGATTCTGGAAATTAAGCAAAATTATCAGTAGAAAAATATACGAAAAAGCTCAATGTTGTGAAAAATCTCATATAGTGTACAAATTTGTCTCTGTTTTCTGTTTCCAAAAACTTTTTTGCGCATATCCCTGGTTATAATCCTTCTAGGCTGTGCTAAATTCCAGTTTGTGCGTTTTCAATTTCTGCTTTCCAAAACGACCTTTCTGTTCTCCGATTTTCAAACATTTTGAAAAACAATTCCTCATCTCTAATCACTATCAAATGGGGTAGTGGGAATCACAGAAATTTTACTCGTTTTTGATAAAACAAGTGATAGAGTGCATGTATTGATCATTCTGAGTAAAGTTTCCGTAACCAGCGGAGAAGTTCCCAGTCTAGTTGCTAAATGAATTAGAAGGAGGCCTCTGCTTTCCTTGAGGCAGTTTTGATTGAGTCCAAATTTGATTGTTTATGAACTAAAGTTGGAGAAGATAAAGAGTGCGAATATCTGCCCGATCGAAATGAGTGGTAAACGGAAATAAGACGTAAAAGGGGTTATTGTTCGATACGATTCCTTGCCGATTTGACCAGATGTCACGCTCACCATTTATGAAGTCCTGCAGCTTTTTCCTCGACGTCCTGCACACCTCTCCTGGGTTTCTGCTCACGTTATACGACGTCTTTCGCTTTGGAGGAATACTGTTCACCTTCTTGAGTGGACCGCGCACTCTTTCAGAGCCCTGCATCCTTGTAACGGCGTTCTGTGCACCCTTGGGAAGTGTTGCACCCTTCTTCTGACTTCCTGCGCCTTCCACCTGACCCTGACCACACCTGCAGTCCAGACCCGTGCAATTGTGCGCCTTGAAGTCATGCCGAGTAAAATGTCATATACATTAATTTACCCATACAAGCGCACACACGAACTAGGAAATTCCACTCAATGATAGAATATTTTTGTTTTGGGTAAAAAAATTACGATTTAATCGTTTTAGGAACGATTAAAGGCAGTGTTCACGATAAAAATCGTTTTTCTGTCCTCCCGAATATCTTGAAAAAGGCCCCATGCTGATTCCAATGATGTCTCTGAAATCGTACAAGGCCTTCTGGGAACGGAGTTATGGTCCCTCAAAAATTGAGCTAAGGGAACATGGTGGACGAGTTGTCCGAGGCTTGTAACTTCCGTCTTTTGCAGCCGATGTATGCGAGCTGACCAGAGTAAAGAGAGAAGTTGAGAATGAAGGGAAGGACGGGGCTAATGATTGCAAGTCATCGCTCATCTCACGATCTCGAGCATTCATTTGTTCACGTCGGTGGGCGTGTGTTGCGCTTTTGGGGCTTGCCTTGCGCTCGAAGTGGCAACTTCGGGCTCTTTTGAAGCTTTTCCTGGCTCTTTTTCATGCGTTCTTTCGACGTCAACGTTATAGTGTGCCCCTCCACTACCCATTCCTATTAGAAACTGAAACACATTATTTATCGTGAACACTGCCTTTTAAGGCAGCAGAGACGCTCGAAAAAGTTGCTGAGATAACTACTTTTCTGAAGTCGCATGGCTCCTAATAGACTGCTCACCCCGTAGGAAGCGTCAAAAACGAGTGAAAACTACCAAATTTCAGCAATGAAAGTCGAAAAATTTCTGCAACCTCGCCCCAAAATGTTAAAGGCAGTGTTCACGATGAAAATCGTTTTTCTGTTTTTTCGCCTATCCTGAAAACGGTCCCATGCTGATTCCAATGATGTCTCTGGAATCGCACAAGACCCCCTAGAAACGGAGTTATGGTCCCTCAAAGATTGAGCTATGGAAACATGGTGGACGAGTTGTCCGAGGCTTGTAACTTCCGTCTTTTGCAGCCGATCTATGCGAGCTGACCTGAGTAAAGAGAGAAGCTAAGAATGAAGGGAAGAACGGGGCTATTGATTGAAAATCATCGCTCATCTCACGATCTCGAGCATTCATTTGTTCACGTCGGTGGGCGTGTGATGCGCTCTTGGGGTTTTCAATGCGCTCGAAGTTGCAACTTCGGGCTCTTTTGGGGCTGTTCCTGGCTCGTTTTCATGCGTTCTTTCGACGTTAACGTTACTGAGTGTCCCTCCACTACCCAATCCTAGTGAAATATCAAAAAGGGGTCTCCCAAGCAAAAGAGGTTTGGTTGGCGTCAGAAACGTTCCAACAAAAAGGGAACAATAGGTAAGTAGAATGAGGAGAGTCTACAAAAAGTGAACAATATTTTCTCAGACTGATTTTCCTGGCCGATACTTCTTAACAGCGAAAACAGACCGTTGCGGTGTTCTACACGAAAGCACTCTGTAGTTCCAAAAATGGTCTTGATTACGCGAGAACCGTTTGAATGAAAGTGCATGTAAACCTAATACTTACCATCAGAATAGAAGATGATGCCAAAATCATAGACGGACGGTTAGCTCCAGTTGCTACGAGAAGCGAAACCAAAGTGCAGCATCTAATGAGAGTATTTTCTTATAATCTCGTCAAAATTGAAGTCCATACTTGAAAACCACTGAACTCTTCCTCGTGAAATACCACAACGGTTTGTTTTTGCTGTTAAGAAGTATCGGCCAGGAAAATCAGTCTGAGAAAATATTGTTCACTTTTTGTAGACTCTCCTCATTCTACTTACCTATTGTTCCCTTTTTGTTGGAACGTTTCTGACGCCAACCAAACCTCTTTTGCTTGGGAGACCCCTTTTTGATAGAATTGTTCACTTTTTATTGATATTACGAAGTAATATCTCTGAAAAATCTTCAATATTTTTCGAATAGCATGGATTGCTATAATAATCAGTGAGCAACAAACTTGTTGCGCACGCTACAAATGAAGCGCTACTGACTCCCCACGACGTCCTGATGACGTCAGAAGATGCCCTATGCACTTGGCACCACCTTGGCACGACGTCCTGATGACGTCACCATATGCTTTATGCACTTGGCACGACCTTGGCACGACGTCCTGATGACGTCATCAGATGCCCTATGTACTTTGCATGACATCCTGATGACGTCATCAGATGCCCTATGTACTTTGCATGACATCCTGATGACGTCATCAGATGCCCTATGTACTTTACATGACATCCTGATGACGTCATCAGATGCCCTATGTACTTTAGATGACACCCCGATGACGTCATCAGATGCCCTATGTACTTTAGATGACACACTGATGACGTCCTCAGATGCCCTATGTACTTTAGATGACACCCTGATGACGTCGTCAGATGCCCTATGTACTTTAGATGACATCCTGATGACGTCATCAGATGCCCTATGTACTTTAGATGACACCCTGATGACGTCATCAGATGCCGTAAGTACTTTACATGACACCCTGATGACGTCATCAGATGCCGTATGTACTTTACATGACACCCTGATGACGTCATCAGATGCCCTATGTACTTTAAATGACACCCTGATGACGTCATCAGATGCCCTATGTACTTGCATGACACCCTGATGACGTCATCAGATGCCCTATGTACTTTACATGACACCCTGATGACGTCATCAGATGCACTGTGTAGTTTACATGACACCCTGATGACGTCATCAGATGCACTATGTACTTTAGATGACACCCTGATGACGTCATCAGATGATCTATGTACTTTACATGACATCCTGATGACGTCATCATATGCCCTATGTACTTTAGATGACACTCTGATGACGTCATCAGATGCCTTATGTACTTTACATGACATCCTGAAGACGTCATCAGATGCCCTATGTACTTTACATGACATCCTGATGACGTCATCAGATGCCCTATGTACTTTACATGACATCCTGATGACGTCATCAGATACCTTATGTACTTTACATGACATCCTGAAGACGTCATCAGATGCCCTATGTACTTTACATGACATCCTGATGACGTCATCAGATGCCCTATGTACTTTACATGACATCCTGATGACGTCATCAGATGCCTTATGTACTTTACATGACATCCTGATGACGTCATCAGATGCCCTATGTACTTTACATGACACCCTGATGACGTCATCAGATGCCCTATGTACTTTACATGACACCCTGATGACGTCATCAGATGCCCTATGTACTTTACATGACACCTAATGACGTCATCAGGTGCCCTATGTACTTTACATGACATCCTGATGACGTCATCAGATGCCCTATGTACTTTACATGACATCCTGATGACGTCATCAGATGCCCTATGTACTTTACATGACACCCTGATGACGTCATCAGATGCCCTATGTACTTTACATGACACCCTGATGACGTCATCAGATGCCCTATGTACTTTACATGACACCCTGATGACGTCATCAGATGCCCTATGTACTTTACATGACACCCTGATGACGTCATCAGATGCCCTATGTACTTTACATGACATCCTGATGACGTCATCAGATGCCCTATGTACTTTACATGACACCCTGATGACGTCATCAGATGCCCTATGTACTTTACATGACACCCTGATGACGTCATCAGATGCCCTATGTACTTTACATGACACCCTGATGACGTCATCAGATGCCCTATGTACTTTACATGACACCCTGATGACGTCATCAGATGCCCTATGTACTTTACATGACATCTTGATGACGTCATCAGATGCCCTATGCACTTTACATGACACCCTTATGACGTCATCAGATGCCCTATGTACTTTACATGACACCCTGATGACGTCATCAGATGCCCTATGTACTTTACATGACACCCTGATGGCGTCATCAGATGCCCTATGTACTTTACATGACACCCTGATGACGTCATCAGATGCCCTATGTACTTTACATGACACCCTGATGACGTCATCAGATGCCCTATGTACTTTACATGACACCCTTATGACGTCATCAGATGCCCTATGTACTTTACATGACACCTTGATGACGTCATCAGATGCCCTATGTACTTTACATGACATCCTGATGACGTCATCAGATGCCCTATGTACTTTACATGACACCCTGATGACGTCATCAGATGCCCTATGTACTTTACATGACACCCTGATGGCGTCATCAGATGCCCTATGTACTTTACATGACACCCTGATGACGTCATCAGATGCCCAATGTACTTTACATGACATCCTGATGACGTCATCAGATGCCCTATGTACTTTACATGACACCCTGATGACGTCATCAAATGCCCTATGTACTTTACATGACACCCTGATGACGTCATCAGATGCCCTATGTACTTTACATGACACCCTGATGACGTCATCAGATGCCCTATGTACTTTACATGACACCCTGATGACGTCATCAGATGCCCTATGTACTTTACATGACACCCTGATGACGTCATCAGATGCCCTATGTACTTTACATGACACCCTGATGACGTCATCAGATGCCCTATGTACTTTACATGACACCCTGATGACGTCATCAGATGCCCTATGTACTTTACATGACACCCTGATGACGTCATCAGATGCCCTATGTACTTTACATGACACCCTGATGACGTCATCAGATGCCCTATGTACTTTACGTGACACCCTTATGACGTCATCAGATGCCCTATGTACTTTACATGACATCTTGATGACGTCATCAGATGCCCTATGTGCTTTACATGACACCCTTATGACGTCATCAGATGCCCTATGTACTTTACATGACACCCTGATGACGTCATCAGATGCCCTATGTACTTTACATGACACCCTGATGACGTCATCAGATGCCCTATGTACTTTACATGACATCCTGATGACGTCATCAGATGCCCTATGTACTTTACATGACACCCTGATGACGTCATCAGATGCCCTATGTACTTTACATGACACCCTGATGACGTCATCAGATGCCCTATGTACTTTGCATGACATCCTGATGACGTCATCAGATGCCCTATGTACTTTAGATGACATCCTGATGACGTCATCAGATGCCCTATGTACTTTACATGACATCCTGATGACATCATCAGATGCCCCATGTACTTTATATGACACCCTGATGACGTCATCAGATGCCCTATGTACTTTACATGACACCCTGATGACGTCATCAGATGCCCTATGTACTTTACATGACACCCTGATGACGTCATCAGATGCACTATGTACTTTAGATGACACCCTGATGACGTCATCAGATGATCTATGTACTTTACATGACATCCTGATGACGTCATCATATGCCCTATGTACTTTAGATGACACTCTGATGACGTCATCAGATGCCTTATGTACTTTACATGACATCCTGAAGACGTCATCAGATGCCCTATGTACTTTACATGACATCCTGAAGACGTCATCAGATGCCCTATGTACTTTACATGACATCCTGATGACGTCATCAGATGCCCTATGTACTTTACATGACATCCTGATGACGTCATCAGATGCCTTATGTACTTTACATGACATCCTGATGACGTCATCAGATGCCCTATGTACTTTACATGACACCCTGATGACGTCATCAGATGCCCTATGTACTTTACATGACACCCTGATGACGTCATCAGATGCCCTATGTACTTTACATGACACCCTGATGACGTCATCAGATGCCCTATGTACTTTACATGACACCCTGATGACGTCATCAGATGCCCTATGTACTTTACGCTGACACCTGATGACGTCATCAGATGCCCTATGTACTTTACATGACATCTTGATGACGTCATCAGATGCCCTATGTGCTTTACATGACACCCTTATGACGTCATCAGATGCCCTATGTACTTTACATGACATCTTGATGACGTCATCAGATGCCCTATGTGCTTTACATGACACCCTGATGACGTCATCAGATGCCCTATGTACTTTACATGACACCCTGATGACGTCATCAGATGCCCTATGTACTTTACGTGACACCCTTATGACGTCATCAGATGCCCTATGTACTTTACATGACACCCTGATGACGTCATCAGATGCCCTATGTACTTTACATGACATCTTGATGACGTCATCAGATGCCCTATGTACTTTACATGACACCCTTATGACGTCATCAGATGCCCTATGTACTTTACATGACACCTTGATGACGTCATCAGATGCCCTATGTACTTTACATGACACCCTGATGACGTCATCAGATGCCCTATGTACTTTACGTGACACCCTTATGACGTCATCAGATGCCCTATGTACTTTACATGACATCTTGATGACGTCATCAGATGCCCTATGTACTTTACGTGACACCCTTATGACGTCATCAGATGCCCTATGTACTTTACATGACACCCTTATGACGTCATCAGATGCCCTATGTACTTTACATGACACCCTGATGGCGTCATCAGATGCCCTATGTACTTTACATGACACCCTGATGACGTCATCAGATGCCCTATGTACTTTACATGACATCCTGATGACGTCATCAGATGCCCTATGTACTTTACATGACACCCTTATGACGTCATCAGATGCCCTATGTACTTTACATGACACCCTGATGACGTCATCAGATGCCCTATGTACTTTACATGACACCCTGATGACGTCATCAGATGCCCTATGTACTTTACATGACATCCTGATGACGTCATCAGATGCCCTATGTAGTTTACATGACACCCTGATGACGTCATCAGATGCCCTATGTACTTTACATGACATCCTGATGACGTCATCAGATGCCCTATGTACTTTACATGACACCCTGATGACGTCATCAGATGCCCAATGTACTTTACATGACATCCTGATGACGTCATCAGATGCCCTATGTACTTTACATGACACCCTGATGACGTCATCAGATGCCCTATGTACTTTACATGACACCCTGATGACGTCATCAGATGCCCTATGTACTTTACATGACACCCTGATGACGTCATCAGATGCCCTATGTACTTTACATGACACCCTGATGACGTCATCAGATGCCTATGTGCTTTACATGACACCCTGATGACGTCATCAGATGCCCTATGTACTTTACGTGACACCCTTATGACGTCATCAGATGCCCTATGTACTTTACATGGCATCTTGATGACGTCATCAGATGCCCTATGTGCTTTACATGACACCCTGATGACGTCATCAGATGCCCTATGTGCTTTACATGACACCCTGATGACGTCATCAGATGCCCTATGTACTTTACATGACACCCTGATGACGTCATCAGATGCCCTATGTACTTTACATGACACCCTGATGACGTCATCAGATGCCCTATGTACTTTACATGACACCCTGATGACGTCATCAGATGCCCTATGTACTTTACATGACACCCTGATGGCGTCATCAGATGCCCTATGTACTTTACATGACACCCTGATGACGTCATCAGATGCCCAATGTACTTTACATGACACCCTGATGACGTCATCAAATGCCCTATGTACTTTACATGACACCCTGATGACGTCATCAGATGCCCTATGTACTTTACATGACATCTTGATGACGTCATCAGATGCCCTATGTGTTTACGCATGACACCCTATGACGTCATCAGATGCCCTATGTACTTTACATGACATCCCTGATGACGTCACCAAATGCCCTATGTACTTTACATGACACCCTGATGACGTCATCAGATGCCCTATGTACTTTACATGACACCCTGATGACGTCATCAGATGCCCTATGT
Organism: Aplectana chamaeleonis; assembly: GCA_029168955.1. Taxonomy (NCBI): domain Eukaryota; kingdom Metazoa; phylum Nematoda; class Chromadorea; order Rhabditida; family Cosmocercidae; genus Aplectana; species Aplectana chamaeleonis. The sequence continues at coordinate 307,744 of JAPDOI010000691.1, forward strand.
ACTTTGCGTGACACCCTGATGACGTCATCAGATGCCCTATGTACTTTACATGACACCCTGATGACGTCATCAGATGCCCTATGTACTTTAGATGACCCTGATGACATCATCAGATGCCCTACGTACTTAAGTTGACACCCTGATGGCGTGATCAGATGCCCTATGTACTTTACATGACATCCTGATGACGTCATCAGATGCCCTATGTACTTTACATGACACCCTGATGACGTCATCAGATGCCCTATGTACTTTACATGACACCCTGATGACGTCATCAGATGCCCTATGTACTTTACATGACACCCTTATGACGTCATCAGATGCCCTATGTACTTTACATGACATCTTGATGACGTCATCAGATGCCCTATGTGCTTTACATGACACCCTGATGACGTCATCAGATGCCCTATGTACTTTACATGACACCCTGATGACGTCATCAGATGCCCTATGTACTTTACGTGACACCCTTATGACGTCATCAGATGCCCTATGTACTTTACATGGCATCTTGATGACGTCATCAGATGCCCTATGTGCTTTACATGACACCCTGATGACGTCATCAGATGCCCTATGTACTTTACATGACATCTTGATGACGTCATCAGATGCCCTATGTGCTTTACATGACACCCTTATGACGTCATCAGATGCCCTATGTACTTTACATGACATCTTGATGACGTCATCAGATGCCCTATGTGCTTTACATGACACCCTGATGACGTCATCAGATGCCCTATGTACTTTACATGACACCCTGATGACGTCATCAGATGCCCTATGTACTTTACGTGACACCCTTATGACGTCATCAGATGCCCTATGTACTGATAGCCTGCGACCACTGGCAGTGGCTAGTGGCAGGAACGAGGAACGAGGGACGAGGGACGAGGGACGAGGAACGAGGAACGAGGAACAGGACACGAGGGACGCGTTACAAGAAAAAACGCGAATTTTAGCTAAGCTTCCGCCGATCTAACTTTGTTAATTTTCAATCGATTTGGCTCAAATTTTGTCAGCGGGTGTCTCTAGACTCTCTCACTTATATCCAGAAGGAAATCTCTAGAAAATTTGTTTTACAGATTTTATTAACTACTTTACCAAAATCTAAGTGATCACAAGTGCCAGGCAAAACCAAACCTCCAGCCGCTTCGCGGCTGGAAATTTTCGAAAACTTTTTTCATCGTGAACACTGCCTTTAACTCGTCCAGATTGATAGTACTAATATGGCCCCTTTGGCTGGTTCTTGATGCTTCCACCGAGGTTATCGTTCCAGTACAGGCTGTAAGAGTATATCGCCTTCTATCTCAACCGTTTTGTTGCTAATATTCGCTGTTTTAACCGCGCGCCGTGAAACTCGTCCACTTCCACCTGATAACAAAATAGCCGTTATTCCTCTATTCGCACACAGTTTTTCGTTCGTTTTTCGTCAGTTCCCAATACAACCAGCTCCAAACCTTTGATCTATGTCATAAAATCGATACCATTTTTGAGCGTGTCTGCTCCCTTTAAGGCAATACAGGGAGAATGCGAGAAGCCAGCTTTTGCCGAAACCGGTATGCGTTCCGGAATTGGAAATTAATCTAATTTCCATTTTCGGCAATCAAATGATTTTTGCAGAAAAGGAAAAAGGTGCCGGCACTTGCCTCTAAAGCGTCACTTAGGAAAGTATAGTTCCCGACTCAGTGTGAATGTGATCTCGTGTAAATGTTGTTATGTCTGTACAGTTGCGAGCTTAGGATACTTTGAATAGTTTTTTTGCACTATAGCATATCTGAACTCTTCGCTCTCCCAGCATTACATCACAAGGTTTTCCATCGGAATATCGAACATTCTCGAAAATTCCATTGATGATGTTGAAGGCTAAGAGCCCTAAAGAGTTCGGATAAATTTTTGTAATTCTAGAGAAAAACTTCAGTGTGCTCTCTTAAAGAAGAAGATCTGTGAATAGGCTGCGTGTTCCTGTGAGACCATGGGGTGTTATTTTTTGTGTGCCGTGTAATTGCTCTGCTGATAGATTTCAGTGCTTTTTTAGTCTATTGGACCCTGTGAAATCATTAGGTTTTTGTTGTTTTTTTGCTGGCAGGCGCAAAAATAGATCTGTTCGTGAAATCTGGGTTCCTGCGAGTGGTTGTTTTTATGTGTTTTGTTATGAATATCTGTTGATAAATGTTTTTGACTGATTACTTCTCACGGTAGAGAGGAAATGGGGAGTGGAAGAACGTGATGGGAAAACCGTATAGATGAGCTGAAACGATACGAAAGCGTGGGTGTTGGACAAGTGTGGGCCAAAAACGATTAATAAGTCCTAAAATAAGGCGAACTGGAAACATATCAAAGAAGCGGGAAGGACGCGATTAGAAAGAGCACACGCTGGTGGGAAGCAGCACATTGAAAGAGAGTCCATCACGGCAGTACGAAGAGGAAAAGGCGATTAGGTTTGATAAAGAGAAAGGGGGAAAGCTTTGGAAATGCTAGCGTACCGTTTAGTTACTAAACATAGTTATTAGGTAGCTAAGGCGGAGCGATCCGAAGCGTGGAATTGCAGATTGATGATGTCACAGCCTCTGCATTCTCCCCCCCCCACGTCCGGCGAAACCTGCATTTTCCCTCACCATCGGGCAACTACGCCGACGTGGAGGGAGAAAGGATGGGTTCGACTCGACAGAAATCTTGGGTCGGACCCCGTTCAGGCTGGTGTTGGACCCGGGAAATATCTGAGTCGGAGGCATGGCTTGCATACGGTGTCCTGAACATTAAACTGAGGTCATGCGCACGTTCCTTGATGTCCTGCACACTCCTACTGAGATCCAGCACACATTCCATGACGTGCTGCTCATCCTCACA